>VZRE01009768.1:204112-392204 GCA_013396775.1 Cephalopterus ornatus
TCCCGCCCTCCCGGGTTCCCCCTTTTCTTCCCTGCTTCTCCCCCTTCTTACCCCTCTCTTCTCTCGCTGCCCCTCCACCCATCTGTGCTGCTTCCTCTTATGCCTCCTTTCTTCTATTCCTCTCCTGCCTACCCCTCCGGCTTGCCTCCTCCGTACCTCCCTCCTCCATTCCCCCTTTCTTCGCGAACCCTCCCTCCTGTGCACATCCCTCCCTCCTTCATTCCTCTTTTCCTCCCTCTTTCCCTCCCATGCACAACCCTCCTCCTGCCCCCTAAAGCATCGGCGGCCACTCAGTGGCCGTCGATGCTTTAGGGGGCAGGAGGAGGAGGAGGGTTGTGGGTGGTTTTTTCCTGCTGTCTCTGGGAGAGGAAACCAAACCTCCCCTTTTTGGGTGTTAACTCTCCAGCCCCCATGGGTTGGGTTTCAAACCACGTTTCTTAGGACTCGTTCTTTTGTAATAATGATTTGTATTGTTGTTTTTATGAAGAAGCAAAGGCGGCGAGCTGAGAACTGAAAAGGATATGCTCGTAGCTTTTGTTATTGTATAAATGAAGGTGAATAATTAACCTGTTACACTTGATATTTTTGCAGATCAAAAGAAGGAGGAAACTATGCCCACAGAGGGAGAGAAATCTCCCGAGGCAGAGAATAACAACAATAATAATAAAAAAGGGAAAACTGGAGGCTCACAGGTAAAGAACACACACCCGAATAGGGAAGTGCCCGAACTATTAGCATTTAAAATGAAATGTTCAGCTAAAAGCATTTCCTGCTCAGGGCATCTTTCTCTGGGTTGGATGAAACACAGTTGGTTGGGTGCAATGTTTTTACTGCCTGGACATGTTTATTTGATTGCATTTTGCAGCGATCAGCTGCTTTACGTGTACTAGAAACATTTTTTAATTTTTTTCTCTATTTTAGAGGGGAAAAAAGACTGAATTGAGGATGCAGTTGAGGTTCCAGCTGTCACATATTCATTGATAATTAAGGACTTTTAAGGACTATGTCTAAATATTACTTACAGCAATTCATACTTCCTTGTTCAGAGCTGTATTGTTGGTCTCCATGCAGAAGCACTTTTTTTTTTTTTTTTTTTTTTTTNTTTTTTTTTTTTTTTGCTTCCTGTGCAAGCCTTAATGCTCACTTCTTCTGATAGTTCATACTCAACCTCTTCTGAATCTATTCTGTTTTCTCTCTTTATGGACAGGATTCTCAGCCCTCACCTCTCGCTTTGCTAGCGGCCACTTGCAGTAAAATAGGAACTCCTGGTGAGAATCAAGGAACTGGACAGCAGCAGATTATTATAGACCCAAATCAAGGTTTGGTGCAGCTTCAGAATCAGCCACAGCAGTTGGAATTGGTAACAACTCAGCTTGCTGGAAACGCTTGGCAACTTGTTGCTGCTGCGCCTTCTGCTTCAAAAGAAAATAATGTTGCTCAACAAGGATCTTCTGTTGCCTCAAGTGCAGCAAGTCCCTCCAGCAGTAACAACGGAAGTGCATCTCCTTCAAAAACTAAATCAGGCAATTCTTCTTCAACAACCCCTGGACAATTCCAAGTCATTCAAGTACAAAATCCAAGTGGTAGTGTCCAATACCAGGTGATCCCTCAGATTCAGGCAACAGAAGGTCAAATCAATCCGTCTAATGCTACTGGTCTACAAGACATACAGGGTCAAATTCAGCTTATTCCTGCAGGGAATAATCAAGCTATCCTCACAACTGCAAACAGGACAGCTTCGGGGAATGTTATTGCTCAAAACCTAGCAAATCAGACAGTTCCAGTCCAAATTAGGCCTGGTGTTTCCATACCACTGCAACTGCAAACTATTCCTGGTACTCAGGCGCAAGTTGTAACAACCTTACCTATAAACATTGGTGGAGTAACCCTGGCGTTGCCTGTGATTAACAATATTGCCACTGGAGGAAGTTCAGGGCAAGGTGGCCAGTCTACTGAGAGTGGAGTTTCCAATGGAAATCAGCTAGCGTCTACACCTGTCACTTCTGCCTCTGGTACTACCATGCCAGAGTCTCCTTCCTCATCTTCCACCGCTACGACCACTGCCTCAACATCTCTGACTAGCAGTGACACGCTGGTAAGCTCTGCAGAGACAGGCCAATACACAAGCACCGCAGGCAGCAGCTCAGAGCAAGCAACTGAAGAACCTCAAACAACTGCTACAGACTCTGAAGCCCAGAGCTCCAGTCAGCTTCAGTCCAATGGACTGCAGAGCGTGCAGGATCAGTCAGGTTCCCTTCAGCAGGTCCAAATCGTTGGTCAGCCTATTCTGCAGCAGATACAGATCCAGCAGCCTCAACAGCAGATTATTCAGGCCATTCCTCCACAGTCATTTCAGCTCCAGTCAGGGCAGACTATACAGGCCATCCAGCAGCAGCCTTTGCAGAACGTTCAGTTGCAGGCAGTGAGCCCAACTCAGGTGCTCATCAGGGCTCCAACTTTAACGCCATCAGGGCAGATCAGCTGGCAAACTGTGCAGGTTCAGAATCTGCAAAGCCTTTCAAATCTTCAAGTTCAAAATGCTGGGTTGCCCCAACAACTAACCATTACCCCTGTGTCTTCAAGTGGTGGCACAACCATTGCCCAGATTGCTCCGGTGGCTGTTGCTGGTACCCCCATCACTCTGAACGCTGCACAGCTTGCTTCAGTCCCTAATCTTCAAACAGTAAGTGTTGCCAACCTGAGTGCTGCAGGTGTTCAAGTTCAAGGAGTTCCTGTTACCATTACCAGTGTTGCGGGTAAGTTGTCTGACAAAGTTTTGGGGTTGTTTCAGGTTTTTTGTTTGTTTGTGATGGGTGGTTGTGTTTTTGTGGGGTATTTTTACTATTGCAAGAATGGTTTTAAATTAACGCTTTTTTTCCAGAATTTTTTGTAATAAACATTAAACTCTTAACTGCGAGGAAATACCTTGCACTTACCGCTAAAATTAAGAGTTTGAAATAGCTGAAATTTTTGCTAAACATTGAGCTATTATTACCATTTGTGTCAATTGAAATGGAACTGTTTGCATTTAATAAACTATACTTAAATGATTCTGTCCTCCATCTTACTAAAGACGTGTAGACTCCAAAAGTAAACATGAGACTTTACTGTTAGAGCTTTGATATGAAAAACAATAAGAAAAAGCTTTTCCAACCAGGCAGTATTTCTGATCTCTGGATGAGGGATGTAGAATGAGAAAAGTGATAATATGCAAACTGGAATACCTTGTGCCCTGGCATGCATTTGTATGGAACTACTCATTGCATTCTGCACTACCTCATAAAGTTATTCCCTTAAAAGTTTGAATTCTGCAAAGAGATTTAGTGGAATAAGCTGTGCTCATGCACAGCATGGTTTGTGTGACTTGTCTTTAAATAAAAATAAAAACAGCTGATAACTGTACCTCAGTACTTGCTGATGAACTCTTGATAAGTATTATGAAATGCCTGTTTGGTTATGCTGGTCTAATAGCTGGGAAAGGAGCTCTTAAAAGGCTCTAGGCTGGATAACTGAACTTAGTTCTACCTTAAGTTCTGTGCAAGGTGTCTGCAGTGTCCCACAAGGGCAACTCTGTGTAAAATTTGCCAACTTTTTATGTTTCAGATAAAACTTGATTTAGGTGGAGGTTCCCCTTGCCAGCTTGATAACTGCTTACATAAGCTTGGGTTTGTCACACAAGTAAAAGTCTTCTGTTGTAGTAGTTACAGTAAACTGTGTCGTAACAGTAACCTGACTGAAGGCACAGCTTTTTAGTATAAAACTGTAAGAGAAAACCTCATATTTAACTACTGTCCAGTCTGCATAAGCAAATGTTAGTATCATATTGACTCTTAAACTGTTTGTTTTTTTATAATCATATGTTAAGATAAGAAATTGGGCAAAGGATTGTGGTCTTTAATTGAAATATTTTTGAGGAGACTGTACATTGTTTGATAATAAGAAATTTGCCATTGGGAGAATTTCATCTGCTGTGGTATTTTTGGCACTCAATGGCATGTTGAAATACTAAATGCTGAATTGGATGCACTTAACCTGGCTTATTTAAGGAGTGTCACAGAAATGTTAATCTGGGTAACCAGAATTAAAATCTTGACCTTGTGTTTAGTACTGGTTCAAAGAGAAGTTTTGGTTAGCAGGAGCTGACCAGCTGTTACATCTTGCAGTCCTATGTGGCTTGGAACATTTTTTTCTTTGATGGGAAGCTGCTGGTTGACCACTGTTATTAGACAATAGTCTCTTGTTTGGTAGGGGACTCTTCAGAGGAAGCCTGCTTTGGGAACAACCTGGATTTGGGGGTGCAGGAAGAACCTTTCTACATGCAGGTTTTTTCCCTGCTTACTAATCGTGTACAACTGTTTAGTACACACTAGCAGGTATTAGTGCAAGAGATTCTGAGTCTCATGTGTCTTGGTTATATGGACCTTACCTCTGCTCACATATGATGTCTTTTGGAAAATAAAGGGATTGAGATTTGAAACTGAGGATGAAAGAAGGGGAATGAGTCACAAATATGGTCCTGGACAAGCCAAGCCTTAGTCATACAGTGTTTGTATGTTAACTAGACTTAAGCTTTGTGACTATTGAATTCCTCTCCACCCTCTGCCACCTTGCTCCAGGTAGGCCTTATGGCTGTTACTGTAGTACTTCTAATTTTATGCTGGCAGCAGTGAATCATAAAATGGTTTGGATTGAAGTGGACCTTTAAAGGTCATGTAGTTCAACCCCTCTGCAGTGATCACAGACATCTTCAACTAAATCAGGTTGCTCAGAGCCCCTACCAACCTGATCTTGCATGTTTTCCAGGACTGGGACATCCACCACCTCTCTGGGCAATTCTCTTCTAGTATTTTGCTACCCTCACTGTAGAAAACCCTACGTGCCCTTGTAAAAAGTTCCTCTCCAACTCTCTTGTAGCCTCTTTAGGTGCTCTAAGGTTTCCCTGAAGCCTTCTTTTCTCTAGACTGAACAACTCCATTTCTGTCAGCCTTTCTTCATAGGAGAGGTGCTCTGCTCTTACAATCATCTTCTGAGCTTTTCTCCTTTACCTCAGTAAGGTATTATTTCTCCACCCAAGACCTGAGGTTTTGGAGAAAGAACAAGCTTTGTGAATGCAAGAGATTAGTTATAATTGCCTTCTTTTGTTTCTCTCTCCTTCTGTCTTTTGTAACTTCCTGATGCTACACTCTGGGAATGAGAGACATAGTAGCATGGAAAGGAAAGTGAAGAGCATGATGTACGCTTAATGCGATATTAAGACTTCAATGAAACAATGGTTATGAAATAGAAAATTACAAGTGTGCTAAGATCTAAACTTTGCTTATCACTTAAAAAGAGGAAGCTGACTTGATCAGTGCTATTAACTTCCTCAGATTTGCTGGGTTTTATTTGAAATGATCTTTATTATTATTGTTACAGGAAACCTTTTGAAAAAATTAACAGCTCAGTTACCTCAGTATCTGCAGACTGGTATTTCCATTCTTTTCTGCAGTACCTGAGCTTTCCAGTATGAAGTGTCTTGAAAATAAGTTGAACTCTCCAGAAGTAGATCATTCACTACAAATGAGCAGTAGGTGTTAGAAATGAGCCGTATGGAGGATGTCCAGCAAATGTTAAGAAGAAGACTGAGTGAAGGACTCATCCCATGCACTGATTCAGGTGCTCTAACTTTGCTAGGGAAAAAAGTTACTTTGTCCATCAATCAAACCCCTTTGATCAAGCCAGTTGAGTTTCTAGGAAAAAAACTAAAAATTACAATAAATATGTTTTCTTGTATTTGTGTCATATTTCTGTTTCATAAATAGTGGGTTTCCTAGTTATTTCCTCAGTGAGGTAATGTAGGTACTTTTTTATATATATATAGTTTTTCAGTAGTAAGTTAAATAGTAAAGCAAAAAAATTCTTAATTTAAAAATATAAAAGAAAATGTTAAACTATAGAACAATTTGGAAAAATGGGGGGGTTGTTGTGGGTTTGGTTGATTTGTTGTTGTTGTTGTCTGTTTGGTTTTTTGTTTTGTCAAATGGATTCTAAATTCCAAACCAGAAAAATTTCACATTGGGAAGGAACATATTAAAATCTTCTAGTAAATATTATATTTTGGTCTGCTTTTTATAACCTTTGTTACTCAAAATGTACTGTAAACTGAGCAAGATATACGTGTGTTTGGAGGTTTTTTGTTGTGTTTTTCAGTTAAAAGCTCAAACACTGATCTTGGTAAGTATCATACTTTGGGTTATATGTTCCATGTGGTCAAAAAACAGGGCAAAGCAGAGAAGTTCTCGCATCCTTTCATTTTCTGGTCTGAAGAAGAACTCCTTCAATATCAGTGATGCAGAGGAAAGTGGCTTTTTTGTGAGAATGACTGAACACTGACACAGGTTGCCCATAGAAGTTGTGGACTCTTCATCTTTGGAGATATTCAAAAGCTGTCTGGATGTGGTCCTGGACAACTTTATGTAGGTGGCCCTGCTTGAGCAGGGTGGTGGGACCAGATGCCTTCCAGAGGTCCCTTCCAGTCTACACCATTCTGTGATTTTGTGAAATTTTGTTAAGATGTACAAAGTGTCAGTCAAATGAGTAATTAAATGTACAGAAGAAAACTGTATGAGAAGACAAAAGACAAGTTTATGAGTCTTAAAACCAGATATTTAAACCATTATTTAGTTAAGAGCTAATCAAATAAAAGACCACATAAAAGCAACTGTGTTTACTTGAACCTACAGGGATCTACAAATACCTGCCTTGCTGTGGGATCAGTACCTGTCATGGCCTTTTAGCAAGCTAGTACTGTACAAAGTAAACTTCATTTCTTCTGTGCTGTGTGAATTGTTGTTGTTTTATACATGGTTCCCTGTGGAAAAGGGTAGCCTGGAATGTTATAGGTGGTGGCCTTCTGAATTTAGCCTCTATGAGCTTGGGGACAAGCAAGTACTGCACAGTACCCTTGCCCTTTTTGAAAGCTCCTGCTGTGAGAGTTGCAGATGCAAATGCAAAGGAGTCCTATCCTCAGCCCCCACCCCCTCCTTAATTTAAGATAAGGTATCTTTTCCCTTTTTAAAGTTTATTTTCAGGACCTTCGAATTGTCTGGATGTGTTAATTAAGAATATAAGTGACTATGTGAAAGGAACTTATTTTAGTACTAGATGATTCTAAGAAAAATATACAGTTCATAACATTGTTTCCTTTTGGTGTGTGAAATTATTTTGGTTGGTTTGTTGGTTTTAAGGTTTTTTTTCTCCCTCAGAATAATTCTGTTTTTTATGAGGAAAAAAGTAATAGATCAAACTCCTCTCTACTTTAATTACGCATCTTGAAGTAATTTTGTTACTTGGTAATGGAGGTATTTGTCCCATACAAAAGTGAATGAGATGCTTTTGTTTTAAAATAGTGAAAAATATTACTTGTATTTTATGTATACTTGTTCCAAGCTTTTTTACTTGCTTTAGACAACAGTCACCAGATTCTATCATCTTGCGACACAAGTTCAAGCCATTTTCTTTAAGATGAGTGGTGACATGGCCTGAATTATGGGGAATTAGGAGTTTGCTGACCAAAACAATGTGAAGCAATGAGTTCTGTTCAGTGGAACAGTCTGTTGCGTGGCACTACTACAACTGGCTGGTTTTAAGTCTTTGGCAAGGATATGCTGTGGACTCCAAAACAGTTATTAATGACAATGAAATCCAATCCCAAGTGTTCTTACTGGAGTGCTTTAAAAATGCAATGAGCCTTGCCCTTCTGTTTCATACTCTATAGTAGTGTGAGTTACTAAGGCATTTCTCTCTTTGACCATATACTTTCACTTCACTGCATTTAGTAGTTATGCAATTTGTCAGAACCTTGAGGTCTCCTGATTTCTAGTGCCTTTTCCCACTTGTCTGCATCCAGCTTCAGCCTGTCTTCAAGGCTTTCTCTTCCCTTTCTGTCCTTATTAACTCTTCTTGTGTGACAGTCACTAGTTTTAGGACTACTTGCTGTTCAAAGACTGAAGACATTGTTTAAATATTACTATCATTCTGGATCAAAGTTTGCAGAGGAGTTCAAAACATTCTACCAAATCCTTTAAATAGGAATAAAATGCATAAGATGAAATGTATGTCACTCAAGAATAGTGACTGGGAATAGGGAAACAGCACATCTATTTTTAAAAAGGTAAAAAGGAGACCCCTGAAAACTACTTACCAATAAGCCTCATAAGTCTGGTAAGGTCATAGAACACACCTGCGAAGTATGTCAAGGCATATGGGTGACAGAGAAGAATTAGACACAACCAGTATGTTGTCCCAGATCTTCATCAGACATGTCTTTGCAAAGGGTAAATCATGCCTGACTAATCTGGTGGCCTTCTATGACAGAGTGACTGCATTGGTAGGTAAAGGAAAAGCAGTTGATTATCATCTACTTCATCTACCATGACTTCAACATAGTCCCTCACAGTAGCCTTGGAGAGATACAGGTTTTATGGATGAACTATTTGATGGATAAGGACATGGCTGGATGGCCACATTCAAGAGTTGCCATCCACCGTTCCCTCTCCAAATGGAGATCAGCAGTCAGTGATGTCCCTCAGGGGACCAATACTGGTCAATAGCTTTTTTAATAATGTTGTGGGATCGAGTACACCCTCAGCAAGTTTGCAGATCGCATCAAAATGAGTGGTGCAGTTGATGTGCTTGAGGGAAGGGGTGCCATACAGAGGGACCTTGAAAGGCTTGAGAAGTCCATGAACCGCATGGACTTCAGCAAGGCTGAATGAAAGGTCCTGCACCTGCGATGGGGCAATCCCCAATATCAGTATAGGTTCGGTGATGGACTAATGGACTGAAGCACCTCTGAGGAGAAAGACTTGGGCATATTGGCAGATGAAAAATTGGATATGTACCGGCAGTGTACCTTTGCAGCCCAGAAAGCCAATTGTATCCTGGGCTGCATAAAAAGAAATAAGATCAGCAGTTCAAGGGATGTGATTCTCCCCCTCTTTGCCACTCTTTTGAGACTTCATCGGTAGTACTGTGTCCAGGGATGGGATCCCCAGTAGAACACAGACATGGATCTGTTAGAGCAGGTCCAGGGGGAGCTGTGAAAATGAAGAGAGCTGGAACACATCTCGTACGAAGGCAGGCTCAGAGGGTTGGGGTTGTTCAAACTGGTGAAGAGAAGATTCTGGGGATACCTTACTGCAGCCCTTCAATATACAAAGGGAGCTTGTAAGGAAGACAGACCTTTTACCAAGGCCTGCCTGTAGTCACAGCACAAGGGGAGTCTGCTGTAAGCTGAAAAAGGGTAGGTTTAGATTGGATGTAAAGAGAACAAATCTTTTACTGTGAGGGTGGTGAGACACTGGAACAGGTTTCCCAGAGAGGTTGTGAATGCCTCATCCCTAGAAATGTTCAAGGTGAGGTTAGCTAGGTCTTTGAGCAACCTGATCTAGTTGAAGATGTCCCTGCCTGTGGCACGGGGATTGCAAGTGAGTGATCTTTAAAGGTCCCTTGTGACTCAAACCATTCTATGATTCTGTGAATATAAGAATCAAAGATGTTTCTGACCTTGCCTGATGGTGACTGCAGGTGATGCATACAAGAACAGTGCTCAGAAGACTCTTCCCACCCTTCAGTGATCTGCAGCTCAGGCCTTCCTAATCCAGAAGTGGGATATTTTTTTTGAAATATATTTAATAGTCCTTGATGGATTTATTTTCTCTGAATTGGCCTTTTTTGAATCTGCCTAGTATTTTTAAGGACTTAATACTTGTCTGCAATATATTGTTTTAGTTGTTGCATAAGACACGTTTCTATTTAATATTCTCAAACTCCTGTATTATGAAAACTTAAAATATCTTATTCACCTTCACACCATCACAGTCTATTATTCTCTATCACATATGCTAGATTTTGAGGGAGGGGAAGGCGTTTAGTCTGAAGTTAGAATATTACGCTTATGTTGTTGAATGAAAGAAAATGCATTTTTGTGACATGTATCCTGTGGGTCTCCTTGCTCGTGCTAACGCTATAGTGAATATGTATGGAATCAGAAGTTAGCAAGTGATGTAGCTAAGCAAGGAGGGATGCCTGTAGGTGGTAAGAAGGTGAAAAGGGTTTAAAATAGCCACATTATGTACAAGTAAACTGGCAAATGTAAACACCAAGCGTAGAAGTCAAAAGAGCTGAAGGATAGGGGTTGAATGATTCTTTTTTTTTTTCAAATAACATCCAGTGTTTCCCTGGATGTTCACTGGCAAGCAAGATGCAGCAAACACCTTGAAAGAAACAAGCTGCAAGCTACGGAATCTGCAATAAAAAGATAAGTACAAAGAACTGCGCTGTATTCAAAGAAAAAAAGAAAACTAGCTAAAAAAAATGGAATCTTTCTTTGTTTTTTACTTCATAGTGTGTGACTTGGCATTCTGAGACTGTAGATGAGAGGAGTATAGATATGTAGCATACTTTTTACAAGGTCATGAAAGGTCACAGCTGTTCTCAGGTTGCCTTGAGCTGAGAATTGTTGCGGAACCACAGTGTTCTAAATATTGTAGTACTGGCATCCTTTTCAAATGCTTCAGAGAAGGAGAAGGACTTAGTCTTCTAATGACAAAATTGCTTTGGTTATGAGATTTTCTTAAACTGAAATTAAAAACAATGTCAGAAATAGTTTAAAAACGAACTATGCTGGTGAAAACAAACATTTCACTTGGTGACGGTGACATAAAAGTAAGTGTCAGTATACAGATCCTGAACTTGATGCCTAAAGAACACTGTTCAGCTAAATTCACAACGGGGAATAACCCAGTAAAAACACCTCAGTGAAACAAGTCTCTTCTGCCACACCAGTGGGTAGCAAGGCATAACTTCATCATTATTTCTAAAATAAAGTGGAAGGGGAAGCAGGAAGCATTTCAAGTACCAACTTTGGTCATAATTGCCAGGTAAAATAGGTTCATAATGAGCTATTTCTATGCTATAAACTTCAAGAATAAAATGTAAGTTTTAAGTTCTTCAGAGAAGATCGTTATGAAAGTTGTCTTTCTATATTAGATTATGTGGTTTTATAAGAATGTTTCCTCAATACAGACACACTGTCTGAGTTCTAGCATCCCCTCTCTCACTCCCTGTTGTCAGAAATCTGAGCATGTAGAGCAGGAAATTAATTGGCTGAGCTTCTTTGTTCATAAAAGTTCAAGCAGGTGAACTGAGTGATATGGCACATCTTCATCAGCCTATTAGTATTTTTTTCCTTTTTTTAAACGGTGCTTAGATCTGCACTAAGCCAACCTTCTTGTGCTTTCATTACCACCTGGCATGAGGGAAAGACAAGAAGCATGTTCAAAATCTGATTTCAGTAGCTTCCTCACTGTAACTTAAATTATGTAGTACTAAGCTTCATATGATTTTGGTGCTGGTAGATGAAATAAATCAATTCTTACAGGATTAATATATTAAAAACCTTTACTGGCAATAGTGATTATTGAAAAAAATCTAACTATCTATGAAATGACATGTTGTTTGCTAAGGGGAATGTTAATTTCAAGTATAAACAGTGTTATTATTGGGGGTTGCCCTGTGCAGAGCCAGGAGTTGGACTCAGTGATGCTTGTGGGTCCTTTCCAACTCAGGATATTCTATGATTATTGAAGAACAACTGTGTTTTTCAATGGTCAATGATTTTTAATGAATAATTTAGTTAATAAATGTTGCTTGAATTATATGCTATAGCATAGTAGCTTTGGAAGTAGTTGGGACTGCATAACAAAATGTAATTTTTATAATGAATGTTTTGCTCTTGTCATGACTCTATCATCAAAACAGTAGTTCTGGACATCTGCAGTCTCTTGAGAAATGTAGCATCTGAGGACATGGTTAGTTTAGTTTGGGGTATGGTTATATAGTTATGTTGATTTCTGTATGCATCAGTTCTTAAGAATGGAGTTTCCACTGATGTTTTAATACTACTAAGAGTTGATAACAGTCATATACCTTCATCAGCTGGTCATCGGAAAAACATTTTACTCCAATATGCATATTTAATCTTCATAGATTGGCAGTCTAGTATGAAGTCGTTGTAAAGAGAAATTTATCAATTCATATCCTCCTGCCAAAAAAAACTTGGGATACACGTTAGGTCCAAGTCTGACTTTCCTTAATTAGTTTCAAGTGATGATATGACCACTTTTCCCTTGAGAAAAATACTGATGTTTAAGAAATATGATTCGTTATTGTCTTGTTTCTTTGCTCATCAGAAAATAATTGACAAAAACATGAAGCTTTTAAGTTTGTTCTGAACCAAAAAAGAAGACTAGATATACAGTTTTATAGGATTAACAGAGTTACAGAAGATGTCAGAACTTCGAAGGGTTTCAGTCTTAGAGATTTACATGGCCCTTCTTTTGTGATTGTATAATATGTGGTTTTGTTGGTCCTTGCCTGATGAAGGCTAACAAAGGTTCAGTTTTTACATCTTTAATAAAATCAGTTAAATAAATTAGTCTTACTGTTGGTTAGCCTATCTACCCATAGGCTGTTAATAAAACTAAGGCTTGTCTTATATTTAGTCTACCTATATAAAGTCTTTGAAAATGTTTTATGGATCTTGCTTTATTCCTGATAATAATTTCTAATCACCTTGTCATTATTTTTTGTTCTGAATAAACTATCAACTGCTATACAATTTAAACTAATTTTAAAGTCATCAATCTTCCTTTCTGTTGAAAGGATTTTCTGTTTTCCATGTATGTATGTACCTGTTAACTAATCCCTCCTGTACATAGAGACATATTTACTCTTATCTTGATCAACCTAATGTTCCATATAGCCAAAATGTTTATTTCAAGGACATTCATGAACCTTCTAGTCAAGCGTAGAACATGTAAGGTAGCTACTATAGTCAAAAATCATATAAAACCCAACCAAAAAAGCCCTCATCACAGCCCCTCAAAATCCAAAAAGAGTAACTGGCAACTTAGCATATTTTTTTTTTTTATGTCAACCTACTTCTGCCCTTTCACGATTTGACTATTACTGTTTCATGGTAATTCTCAGAAATTGAATGGAGATGCAAAAAACCACTTTCTGAGACCAGTAATTATGTTTTCATATGGCAGAAGTGTGTAAGATGGGCTTTTTTTTTGGGGGGGGGGGGGGGGGGGGGGGGTGGNGGGGGGGGGGGGGAGGGTGTTGTTCTGTTTTGTTTTGTTTTGTTTCAGTTCATCGGGTATTGAGCTCCTCTAATCAGACTCTGGAGACTGACAGTCAGCAAGTTTCTTTCTAGTCCTATTCCTGTTTAAGAGTTAGGGGGAAGAAACAGGCCGCATTCTGTTGTGGCTATAAGCTGTAGAATAATCTGAAAGTTGGGGCAAGGTAATGAGGTAGAGGGAGATGTTCCATAAAAGTAAACCTAAAAACCTCAATTTCTTACATCTGCTACTAGTGTCCATGCAATGTATCTGACACTTTGCAGCTCACTTGGTACTTGAATTTGCAGTTATCTGTTGCTCTAAGGTTCAGTACAAAGGGAACTACTTGTGTTCATCTGCAGAGAAGTGTTCTTGAATACTCATCCTGTGGTTCTTTTTGACTATTTACTCAGTGATGATAAAAATCAAGGCTTTTTGGAAGAGTCCCTTGCCTTTAGTATTAAACAAGTTATTTTTCTGATTCCACCTCCTTCTTTAGAATACCTAATAAATTGACCATATTTTCTTTCCATTTGAAGTCACACTATCCAGAACAACCAGAGACATTGCCTTCTTTAACTGAAACCACCACTTGGTTGTTCAAGACTAAATTTTGCGAAACTGTAGCTCTGCGGTTGATTTTTCTGTTGGTTTTGTATAGGTCTTTCTGTGTCGTATTTGTGGTAGCTCTTTGCTGTGTTTAATAAAGTAATAAAAAGGAAACTTGTTTTTAGTTTAATGAAAGAAACTACCTGAAAACTTCTTTTCTGTCTCAAAGTACTGAAGTGACCTCAGGTTGTCCTAAAGCACTTTGGTAAAGCCTTACATTTTTGAAAAATCATTAAAGCAACTTCGTGAAACTTTTTGGGCATTGGTTTGGTTATTGGTAACACGAAAGATTATTGCACTAAAGGAAACAGACTTAATTTTTTTTAGGATTCTTAAACCCCTCAAAGTTTTTATTGCCTTCAATTTCATGCTTTTAAGTGGTATTTTTAACAGAAGTCAAGCTCAATTATGATGCTGTTCAGTAGTTTTTTAACACACTGAGGCATAGGAAGCTTTTGAAGAAGAAGATAACGAGTTCTTACAAATCTTGTCAAAGTTGGCCACAGGCAAAAGATAGAAACTTGCTGCAGTGCCCTGTAGGAGTAGAAAAGACAGATGTCTAGCTAACACTGCAGTTTGCACTGGAAACTTCCTACTTGTAGTAGCATCTAGACACAATGCTGTGATTTGCAATGACCTTAATTTCTTGTAGTAGTTGGGTGAATCCAGTTCCTCTCTTTACTACAAACTGATCTGCTCTAGAGAACATGTGGGTCCCTTGCATCAATGCTTGCACAGTTTCTGTTTTGGGGAATTCTTCTTTTGTCACATGTTGTTTCTTCATAAGTCTTCATAAACCACTGCTCTAGAAGAGACAAATTGTCTCATACTGCATCATCTTCTGTGTAAATACTGAAACTCACTGTTGTCTTCGCATATATTTAATTTTAAAATATGATTTGCACTTCTTTTTTCAGCATGAAACCTCCTTCCTAGTAGTTGGGATTTTTTTTTTTTTCAAAAAAATTAATCTCTAATTATAAACTATTGCCACAGACTTTTAAAAAATGTTAGAATCTTAGTTATATCTTAATAAAAGTGTTATTTTATTACATTATATAGACATATATTATAAATATATTTTACTACAAATAAATATATAAAATATATAGTTATTATCTGTATGTCTTTGTGGAAAAAGAATATTAGAGTAAAGGGTGTTTTGAAGCTGACTGTACCTGATGTACACAGGGCAAGGGGAGACAAGAAACTTCTTTTTCCCTATTGTTTTGCATCAGTAAGTTGTTAATGGGTGAGTTGCTGCATCAGCTCTGACACAGGTAGAGCTTTGGAACTCTGCAGACCATCATTAACTTTTGTTAGCTGTCCTGCAGTATTAGGCATTCAATTATGAATGTAACTGTAACCGTCTCTTTGGTTTTCAGAATATGCAGTTGAACAAATTTTCTTGTTTGCAACATTAGACACTGTGGCTCTAGGTACATTTTGCAAAGTGTTTCTCAGATTTTGCAGTAAGGTGCACCCTACTTAGATAAGTCTGTCATTAATGCTGTCCTCTTTTGGACTGCTGAATGTTGGTTGCACAACAAAACCAGGAAATCTATCAAATTGTTCCGAGGAACTAAGTAGCAGAACCTGGAAGTGTCCTTTTCTTAGTCTTGAGTTTCACTTATTTCCAAGATCCATTTTTCTAATGCTTGACTCGCATGATTTCTGTAGATCATTAAAGGTAAGCCTTTTACTTCCCCTTCTGCCCTATTTGCCTCAGAGAGTAGTTTTTCATGCTTGCTACTTCAGATGAAGAAGAAGAGGAGTGCAGTTGCAGTATGTAATAAAGGGAAGCTTGACTTAGGTTGGATGGCTGAGCCTAACAACCCCAATCATCAGCAGTCAATCACTCGGTAGGAAAGTACTTCTTAGGTACCATGCATTAGCTTTCTTTAGTCATCCAGGTGCTGTTATGGCAGTTACTATTGTGAAAACCAGTTTTTAACTCAAAATGTGGTTAAGATATATATGTGTGTATATATATATTATTTGACTTCATAGTGGTTACTTAAAGTTGTTCTATTTTCTTGTATGAATGTGTTACAAACTCGTGTATGGGAAAGTATATGTGAGTTGCAACTGCTAAGATGCAAAACTGGAAAGCTGAGGAGGTGATGCTGAAGAATAAAGGATGTGTAATCCTTTATCTTGATAATCCTGAATATTGCACTAATAAGAAATGCATTTACTTAATGGCTTAAATGGGAAAAACTGGTGACTAAAGTCATGCAGGTTCTTCTGTTTGAGAAGCTTAAAAATTTCTAGAACATTAATTACATTCAGTCATAATCATATATGTAATACTGCAATAAGGTAGAGTCTTATTGCACTGGATTTGCAAAGTAAATACCGTATCAGGTTTCCTTGCTGTTTGCATTTTGTCCTGTGGTCAAAACTGGTAGGCTTGATTTAAGAAATAATGAAATGCTTTTATCTTCCCTTAATAAGTACAAATCATGTAAAAGTTAAAGCCCTTAGTAATCCATAGTGGATAGTACACAGTTTAAAAAAATCAAAATCCCACACAACTCAAGACTACAGCAGGTTTACTTTGAGATTTAGAGCGTGTTCTGTCAGTTGTTTTGTGAAAATTTTATGATTTTTTCTTTAGAAGAAAAGGTGTTTTCAAGTAGTCTAAAATACATTCCTTTTATTCTCAAGATTCTTTGTTCTTGTTTTTTATGTTTAACAGCTTTAAAATGAGAATAGATAAATTTCTACCCTGTAGATCACTAGCATGCTAGCTTGTTGGGATGCTGTCTCAGAAGCTCGAAACAAAAAATTACAGGAATTACATTGTTGAGCTTCTCAGTGTTTTCTGATAACTGTGTCAATCTCTGACAAAAAATATTTATCATATATGTGTGCTGCCTTCAGTTACTCTTTTACCTCAAAAATTAGGTTTGCTTTTTGAATATTGTGGTGTGGTTCTTTAAATAAGGCAATTTGTAGGATATTTTCAGTCTCAGAATGTTCTGTTCTGAATTTAGTAAGTGGAATCCAAGGGAAGGGATTTTTAAAATAGCAGCTCCATGAGATTAATTTAAAGAAGAAAAATCAACATTTGCATTAAAAAATGTTATATCTAGTTAATCCCATCTAAAGAGCAGTCAATTAATTACTGTTTAACTGAAAACATATGGATAATGTAATTTTCTGCCTGAACAACCTTATTTGGCGTTTTCTCTTTTGTATTTTTATTGTCACCTTTACAGTTACTGTGAAGAATTTCTACTCTAATGTATCACTATATTATGTTTAATAAACAGATTAATGTTGTAGCTCAGTAGTGTGCATCCTATATTCCAAGATACACCTAGTCCTCACATGGGGGAAGGAAAGTTCAGAACTGGTAAAGTATGTTTCAATAGTGGTACTTGATATTCTGAAGAAGTATCAGAAGACCCTTCGGTGGCTGGTCGTTTCATGACTTAGAGAGTGGAAGTTGTCAGCACAATATGATGGGTTTTTAGAAATGCTGAACAGATTTCCCTGTAAGTGTGGATTGTTCAGATCCAGCAAGAGTTATGTGCTGGACATTGATCATTAGTCATAGGATGAGAAACAGAGTCATCATTCTCAGGGTTCGAGTGCCTCAATTCACACCTTACTTGAAAAGCCTTGGTTTGGCAGCCCAGGGAAAAGTTGCATTGAAACTTTTCAAGTCAAGAAAATCAAAGAGAAAGAGAAAATGAAGAGACAATTATTCTTTCAGCTGAGTTCTTACCACAGACTGGTTAGGTTACAGGACTTTTTTGCTCAAAAAGGACTTTGTGACATAGATGGAGTCATCCCTCTAACAGACTGTAACAATAAAGGATAATTCTTAATAACATATTTGAAAATGTGACTGGTAGTGAAAACAGAATAAAAGGCTGCATTAGATGTGGCCATAATATCTTTTACATCTTTAACTTTTGTCGTGACCATTCACATACTCATCATTTATAGTGCTCCTCTGTGAATTTGCATCTTGGGTATGTTTAGCAGTGAATCAGATTGTACTCTGGGAAAGATTACAAGCTGAGCAAGTACTTCCTTTTTATTTACCTTTGGCTCACCAAAAAGTGCAACTGGTTTTCAACACAAGCAATCACATTACCATATAAGATAAGCATTAGAAATAAGAAAAATAAATAATTGGACTTTTTTTGACTCTGGCTATTTATAGCATGCGGTCAGCATTTCAACAGCTTGACAAGGAGTTGCCCCTGAACCTCACACTTTCTTTGGAAGCTCTTGTGTCCTTTTCTGCCAGTGTTAGACTAAAGTACTACATATTACTATTTGCATTTATATTATGATGTTCTCCTTATCCTATCATATGCTCCCTGAAGGATTCTCATGAGTGCGTTTCTTTCCCATTAGAATATGGAAAATAAATTTATTTCCAGTACATTGCTATTCTGAAAAGAGTTTGTTCTGTCATAGGCATGTGGGGACTCTGCACTCAAGATTAGGCCTGTAATTATTTTTCCTCTGCTGCGAATATCAGACTTTTTTTAGAATTTTTTTGTTTTACTATCTATCTGTCCCACAGCAAGTGGGATTCAAACGTTATTTTTTGTGAGTTTGTCCTTGTTCTTTTCAGAGAACTCAAAACACTCATCATCTGTCAATATTTGTGGCCTGCTTAAGAAAACAAGGCATTCATATGTATTCATATCTAGATGCAACTTCCAGGTATAAACCAAGGGAGGTAACTGGGAAAATTTGGTCAATGCTTCTGGTGAAAATAACCTGGTACTGACCTGGGCAAAAGACAGAATTATTCTCTTTCTTGTAGCCAACAGTAGCCTGTTAGAGGACAAGTCAGGTCACTTTGGGAGGTTCTCTGTATATTGTGTTCTTCAGTCCTAAACTACCTGCATGTGTGCGGCAGTGGCAGGTGGCTGTGTTAGATTTCATCTATGGCTGTTAGCAGCATGGTACAAAAGATAGCCTGTCCAGGCATCTATTGCTCCTCAGCAATCATGTGAATGAAGTAGTCATTGTCCTGTGCTGGGTTGTATCTGAACTCACTCAGTAGCTGGGCAGTTTAGACCTCAGGGAGAGTGTTCTTCCCAGTCCCCAGTGATGGTGTCTGTTATGAATACTTGAGAAGTAAGTCGATGTGCAGCACCCATTTCAATCTCTCTGAATCATGTTACCTCCAAGGGATTTCTGAGTTTTAAATGAATGCTTCAATACTGAGGACTTCCAAGTCTTAAAATATTGTAGTCTGTCCTAAGGAATTCTGGTTACCCATAACACTCTCCCAATAAGGAGGTATTATTTCCTTTGATTTCCCATTTGAATGAAGGCACTGAATTTTTAAAAATGGCAGCATCTAATTATATTTTGTCCCATTCCTGTTACTAACAGGACTGGCATTGTGTTGTCATATTGCAGCTAGAAGTCATATCTCTGTGTCAGATTTATTTTATCATGTTATTTTCTTAGACTGTTTAGTACTAATTTTTAAAGCAAATATAATATTACCCTGCTGCTCAAGAAACTACATTTCTTACCTATATTGGAATACTCTATTTTGCTTTAATATCAAGAGAGTAATCCTGATATCCTTTGATCAAGAAAGCCAGTGAGATAAATGGACTTAGGCAATGAAGCTGAATTCTTCATTCATCAAGTCAATCTTAGAATTCCATTTGATCACTTTCCTGGGGAGCCTGTTCTGGTGACCATCCACCCTCTCAGTGAAGAACCTTTTCTTAATGTCCAACTTGAACTTCCCCTGGTGAAGCCTCAAGCCATTCCCTCATGTCCCATCACTGCTCACCAGAGAGAGGAGATCAGCACCTGCCCCTCCACTGCCCCCCTTGAGGAAGGTGCAGACTGTGTGGATGTCACCCCTCAGCCTTCTCTTCTTCAAAAGAACAAACCAAGAGACTTCATCCGCTCCTTGTAAGTCTCGCCCTCGAGACCTTTCGCTGTCTTCATCACCCTCCTCGGGACACACTCTCATAGTTTGATGTTCTTCTGATATTAAGGCACCCTAAACAGCACACAGTGCTTGAGTTGGGGCCACATCAGTGCAGCGTAGAGCGGGACAGTCACTTCCCTCGATCGGCGCTCTGCACCATGCTGGATGCAGCCCTGGATAGAGCTGGCCGTTTTGCCTGCCAGGGCACACTGCTGACTCATATAAAGCTTGCCATCAACCCAAACACCAGATCTCTTTCCGTGGGGCTGCTCTTCAGCTTCTTGTCCCCCCATTTGTACACATAACCAGAATTACCCTCCCAGGTGGAGAATCCTGCAAAACAACAATCCCAAGAAAGCTCTGGTATGTTAGCTTGTTTAAGTCTAGTCTTATAACGTATCTTTTTCTTTATGGAAGTTCCTTTATGGCTCAGTGTTGATTCAGGACAGATTGTAAGAGAAGCAACAATTCTACCAGTGCCATAAAGCAACTCTGAAAATTAGCTAATTGTAGTTTTCTGAATGCATATATATTTTCAAAGGTTATTAGAGAGACATTAATTGGCAATTGATTGAACAACATTTCTCCATAAGATTTTGTTTATCTCAGCTTTTGAGAAAAAGAACTCTTGTTAAAAACTAGTTAACATTTCTTAGTCAGTAATTTGCAGCCTTGTGCCGTTGTAATAACAAATTACATTAAACAGGGCTATCTAAGACAGCAGATAGGTACTCTGGTAGTGCTTCAGGAAAATGGATGGATTTAATACTTGGTTTATGGCTTCCCTTAACATTAGGTGGATTTTTGTTCTACAAAATGCATGGAGTTTATTGGTGCATTTCTCTTATCAAAATGACTAATAAAAGTGCAAACACTCTATTTTACAGGTCAACAGCAAGGACAGGATGGAGTAAAAGTACAGCAAGCCACAATAGCTCCTGTTACTGTAGCAGTAGGTGGCATTGCTAATGCAGCAATTGGTGCTGTTAGTCCTGATCAGATAACACAAGTGCAGCTGCAACAAGCTCAACAAGCTTCTGACCAGGAAGTGCAGCCTGGCAAGAGACTGAGAAGAGTTGCGTGTTCATGTCCTAATTGCAGAGAGGGAGAAGGAAGGTAAATGTAAATTTTATCAGTATATATTTTAGCATCTTATCACGGCTTGCCTCATTTGGGCATGAGATTATATCTTATATCTTACATCGCCTAGATTTTTAATGCTTTCTATTAAAAACTACGTTTTTGGGGGTTTTTTTAGACAGAGGATTATATGTATCTCTATTAGCCTGAAATGTTTTTCACAATAGCTCATAATATTTAGAATATAACTACTTACCTGTTTAAATATGATCTTTTTAGAGGCAGCAATGAGCCAGGAAAAAAGAAACAACATATCTGCCATATTGAAGGATGTGGAAAAGTTTATGGCAAGACATCTCATCTTCGAGCACATCTGCGCTGGCATACTGGGGAAAGACCATTTATATGCAACTGGATTTTTTGTGGCAAGCGATTTACAAGGAGTGATGAGTTACAAAGACATAGAAGAACCCACACAGGTTGGTCAGCCCTCTCTTTTATGCTTAGTACAGCAAGTCTGAGTCATAGTGGCCATGGTTAAACAGTAATATCAAAGTTCTCACTTGTTAGGTTATCTGAAAACTACTCTTAAATATAAGTAAAGTAACTTTAAAATGACGAAGCGGTAGATTTCAGTTTTCATCAATTCAAGCTGACTATGAAATCATACAAATTAAATGGCATCTGGTTTAACTGTTCTCTCTTTGGGCTAGAGAAAGATGAGCACTTCATCACAGATAGCTGACATACATACTAGTGCCTGATCTAAATTTAACAAATTTAGGTTGGACATGTAGACCAGGGTCATTATTTCCTCACTTGGGCTAGCTCAGTCTTTAAGAAATTTGTTAACCTAGTCCATACATTAGATTTGATCTTCTTGGGAAGTTTCTTGAAGTTTCAAGTGGGAGCTGATAAAGCAAGTTCATTAGCAGTTCAGATTGGAAAAGTAGACCTTTAGAAGCTGAGAATTTTATCAGCCTTCATATTTCTAGTTCCAGGAGGGCATCCCCCTCCCTGTCCCTCCTTCGCCAGCTTACAGCACTCAATGTCGTAAGTGTTAATTTTATCTGAACACTGATGGGACCTTTTAGTATGTTGAATTTGTCTCTCTTGATGTAGATTTCATACATCCTAATGGAGCATTGGGATTCATGTTTCCAAATTCTGTTTTCATCCCTGTAATCTAAATAGCAAAAGTATTCTTAAAAAAAATGCTACCAAGTCGTTCTTTGAGGGCTTTTACCTCTCTCATTTTTTCAGGTTTATGGAAGTTTATGAAAATTCTCTAGTAATCTCAGATTCAAACTTCTCACTAGATAATCACAGCATAGCAAATAATTGTTAAAAACATTTTAGTAGTGAAGAGTAGATTGCCAAAAGCCTGTGACTAAACAGAACACACCTGGAAATGAGTCAGGTAGAAAAGAAAACGTTGTATCCTTTTAAAGACATTTCAATGTTGAATAGAATAGGGTCAGATTCAAATGATCAAGCAGCGTTGAGTGCTCTCATTCAGTAACATTTTGGTTTTGTTCTTCTTTTAAAAAAGGTGAAAAGAGATTTGAGTGCCCAGAATGTTCTAAAAGGTTTATGCGAAGTGACCATCTCTCGAAACATGTCAAAACTCATCAGAACAAGAAGGGTGGTGGAACAGCCCTTGCTATTGTTACCTCAGGAGAACTGGACTCTTCAGTTACTGAGGTTCTTGGATCTCCAAGAATTGTCACTGTTGCTGCCATTTCTCAAGATTCAAACCCAGCAACCCCTAACGTTTCCACAAACATGGAAGAATTCTGAAAGGAACATTTATATGGACACCTAGTGCTGCACTTAAGTTTACATACCTTTCAGGATATGGAAGTGGGCTGGTAAAGTGGATTACAGAGCAGGAAATCATTTTTTCGGTCATGACTTCTGTAAGTGTTGCAGGTTGAAGGGTCAGCATGGGAAGTGTACACCGGTGCAACAAGACAAAAATTTCAAAGATACAAACACCGCAAATTGATGACTGGATAACCAGGTCGAGGAGTAATATTTCCATACTGTACTTTTTTAGTTATATGTCTGTATATTCTGTAACAATTTTAAGTGAACTTTACCTCCCAATTTTAGCATTGTATGTTAATGTGTTTATAAAATCAGATAGTATCAATGTAAAACAGGGTGGACCTTGACTAGGATTAATACCATTTGATGAAGGTACTTTATTTTTAACATACATTTGTAATATTTTCATGAGAGCATCCTTTTCCCATAAGGCACAGCAAAACTGAGTACAGGATGAACAATATTTTAGGCTTTTGTTAGGCTTTTGCTCAGTCCATACAACACATCAGTTAATTTTGGCCATCTTTTCTCAAGTTTTGGAACTACTTTAGAAGCAGTTGGATGATGCATGCTGTGAAGTGGTTCTGAGGTGGACCTCAGACTAATTTTGACCACTACATTATAGTAGTGTGCATAAATGACAATCAGTGTTTTCATTACTCTCTTTGTGTAGAGAGCTAAGGTTATGTAGAATTAGTGTATACAGTAGGAAAGATAAAACCACAGAAAGATATTAACATAAGATTTTACAAAAGTAATGTTATCTTTATGTAGGATGGGAAAAATCGTGTCAGTTTTTGGTAATTCATTTTATTATATATGTCCCTGCCCATGACAAGGAGGTTGGAACTAGATGATCTTTAAAGTCCCTTCCAACCCAAATCACTCTACGGTTCTATGATTCTGTATTTTAAAACATCTGTGGCCCATCTCTAACTCGTAGGTAACTTGAATCTTAAAAACTCAATTTTAGGTATTTAAATATTTTAATTTTGTTAGAATTCATGGAATTTAATCAAACAATTGAGTGTTGTAGCTCATTCTCCAGCAACTCATCTCTGTAAATACTAGTTTATTATGTTGTGGTTAATTGCTGAGTTCTTTGTGCTTTGACTTAATAGCCAAAGAAAAAAATTGTCAGATTTAAAAAGAAAAAAAAAAGTAAGTAAACATTTTCCCTCTTCTCCCCTAATATTGCTATTTTCTCTTCAAGGATAAGATGTGGGCTGGTAATAAATATCTGTTACCTATTAACTCTTATATTGAGCCTCCAACTAAAAAACAAACTGTGAAAAGAGAAATATTTTGCAACATGAATTTTGGTTTCAAAGGCTTGGTTACATTTTCAAATGTGACAGTGAATATAGAGAAAACGGGAAAAAAACAATAACAACAAAACCTGCATTTTCTATGTGAAAACTGCAGTACATACAAGGAGTAAAGATGGCCAAATATTTCACACTCAAGATTTTTAATTACTTCCCATGGCATAAATGTAACCTTTTATATCTAAAGTCATTTGTTAATAAATTCTCATGACCAGTTTTTAAAGAAATTTATACACCAAAATATTTTTTACGTAACTAAACGAAGTACAGTGCAAGAGGGATAAGATGGGTTTTTTTCTCCGTGCAAATTACGAAAGGAAGAATGTGTCTGGTAGCTGTTGGTTTACAAGACACAACAGATACCCTTTGCATTCCCTCAAAAACGTATCCTTCTCATCTGAACACTTTATCAATCTTGTGGTGTTTTCTGTATTTTTGAAGCAAAAGAAATACCAATCATTGTTTACACTGTGTACACTTTAGGCCAGCCCTTTGTAGCAAAATACTAAGCTGAGGGTATTTTATACTTTCAGTTTACATAAAAAGCTTTGAGATAAAAGAAAAGCAATTTTACACTGTGGTTATAAATTTCAAGTTTCTTAAAGCTTTTTTAGACTTGTAACAGAGTCTTTAAATTTTAGTTGGGTTTTGTACATTATTTTGTATATTTTATTTAAAGTACTCTTAACTGATGTATCTGGATTTAAAAACATCAGAATCAATTAGGTGTTACATTTAATACAGACGAACATTAGGTAGTATTAACTGTTAATTTTATTATATAGGAAATAAAACATCAAATATATATTTTATCATTATGCTTCACAATCAGTGCTCTACATTTCTTTATGCAAAGAAGAACTTTCCTAATATTAATACCATGTTTCCTAAAAGTTAACAGTTTTTGTAAACTGAAGTTGCAAGCATTCTGCACAACCATTTCATGTCTAATTTTTTCCATGCGTACTCATGTATGCATAGAGGAAACTGACGTAAATTTTAATCTGCAATGAATCCCTATTATAGATGTATCCAAATCTAAATCTGGTTGGCTTCATAGCATCCCAAGTACATTAACTTGTGTTAGCAGGTGCACATTTTACCACTGGAATTAGAAACATTTTGACAGTCTGTTCTGCATACCATTCTGAATCCACTTTTCTGTCTTAAAAGGATCGTAAATTTCAATGTCCTTTATTTGACTCAGTGGGATATAGCTGTTGTAAGTAATAGGGCACAGATGTGCAGTAGTATCTTGTTTAATGGCATTTCTCTGTTCATTCCCTTTGCCACCATTAAAAATTTTGCTTTATTGTAATTATCAGTGCAAAGTGTATTTACCATGGTAGAACTCCAGTGTTAGAATAGTTTTTTTCTTACAATATACTTTCTTTGGTTAGGTTTGTGTATGTGTTGCCGATTACATTAGCAATTGGTGTTAAGTCATTATTTATCACCTTCTTTCATGAGAGCAGTAATAAAAGTGTGTAATCTAGGAGAAAAAGTTAATTTGTCAAAGTTAAGTAAGCATGATGTTTAGGTCCTATTTTTCAATTTTATAACTGTTTTATTGTAACAATATTTGTATTTAAGTCTTCATTTTAATGCCTTGTGGTGTTTTTTTATGCATGTCACTGAATTGTCATCCCGCAAGAATTGATGTGCAGCATAGGGTATTAAATCTACATAATGATTTTGAAACAGAAAAATAGTTGATGGTAAAAATGTAAATGTTTTGCAAAAATTCCTTATAAAAAAAAGTTTTGTAGTAATATTTCACTTGTAAATTTTTCTAAAAAAAATGGAAAAGGAAAAAAATGAGAGTAATGTTTCCCCACATCTAGAATTTAGAAATTAATTCTGCCAGCAAAGCCTGTTAGGCATTAATCTGACACTTTTACAATGCTGATTTGTATAATTTTTTGGTGGGTTTGGAACTAAAATCAAGTTGTACAAGTTGTTGCCTGCAATAACATTTTGCAAGTAACCTATTAAAATTCCCTTGAGTTTAAAAGGTTTCTTCAATTACTTGCTTACGATGTAAAGCAGCAGTAAATTATGTTTGTGTGATAATCTGTTCATCAAGAAGAACACTAGAAAACAAATGCTTCTCAATGGGGAAAGGTTGGCAGCAGCTTCTGGATTTGTGTAATTAAGACCTGTACTTGCTGGTCAGCACTTCCCAACTGGCAGACTCCCAGCAGGGAATTAAACCAGCAGATTCTAGCTCAGCATGAATTCTGTGGGGTTTGTTCAGCTCTTGCGAATGGAAGCTACGGTTATTCCTGAACATACCAAAGGAAAAAGATTTCTGAGGTAAGGAATATACACACACACAGAGTTAAAAAATAAAAATTTAAAAAACAAGATAGTTCAGTTTGAGAGAGATAAATAACAGAAGTGTCATTGTATTGCACACAGGGAGTGCATATAACCTGAAAGTACTGACTTCAACTCATAGAAAATATATTGAGCTTTTCTTAATGAAATGTCAGCAGGCTTCTGCATTGTGTTATACTAAAATAATTTTTATGGTATACGAAATTGCTAATTATAATGATACAGTAATTATTTTTTTGAATATTAAAAGAATTTTTATTATAAACGTTACCATACTTTTTGCAGTGAACAAGTAATAATAATTCAAAAAGGAAGAAATAAATACAGAATCACTGAATTATTTAGTTGGAAAGGACCTTTAAGATTGTCAAGCCCAACTGTAAAGCTAACACTGCAAATCCCACCACTAAACTATGTTCCTAAGCACCACATCTACACAGAAGAAGGCCAGTTTCTTGTTCCATCTTACAAAAGAAGATGGAATTTAAAATTTGGGACTTCTAGCCTTGTACTGCAAGACAGAATCATCTTTCCTTATTGAGATATAAAATATATTATTGTATGTTTGATGAAATACCTGTTAAAGTCTCAGTAACCTCTATTCGAATGTCAGACAAACTTATTAACTAAAGTCAAGCTATGTCATAATTCAAAGTAAATGCATCTGACCAACTAATCTGTCTTTATTGGGCAGTTTTTTAGTATAGTGGCACTGGCATGTTTTGAAGCAAATTCTACATTATTGGTAAGAGACTAGTCCTCCACTTACATCGTTTCAATTATACAATATCAGAAAATGTAGCAAATTCTTAGATAAGGACATTAGGGATAAATGGCCTTCAAGTTGTTATCATTCTACTCTGTGAAGCATGAAGTGTAATACCAAATTAAGTAGTTTTGTGTGCAACTGTAGATTCACTACCATTGCTAGAACTATCTGAAGTAACATCTTGTATTTATTCCATTATCTTAACTTTATGTCCAGCGAGATAAAAAATACCAGGATGAGGTTTTATTTATGTGTAATATTAACATTTAATTCATATTGAATTTCCTGCTATCACCTTCATTTCTTCATGCCTTCCATGCCCCAGCTTCTCATTCCTTTCCCTTTCCCCAAAGCTACCTGCATCATTTCCTGATATCCTGAGATCTGCCAATGCATATGGAAATTCTGTGGGGACCTAGAGCTAGTACGTGCTATCTTTGCTTGCTAGAATAATTTCCATGGAGAGGGACAGCAAGATACCTTTTCTAGCAGAACAGCTTTGCTCTAAAAATAACCAGATGTTATCACAGGCAGCTGGATCAGTGCTGTGATCGACTGATGTGGATGTCATGAGAGGCACTTTATCAGATATGCATTTTACAGCATTTCTAGAATTTTTCACTTTTTGTCTTGCATCTGTCCACTGTGCTGTATCCTAGCCTACATTGCCATTAAGACCTCTCTCACTGCATTTTCAAATGTTACAGCTTTTTATTTGAATAATCTCTTGCTTCTTGCTAAAACCATTGCAGAAACACATAGATCAGACAAAAGAAGTACTCTCTCAAATATATACGCTGGAAAACTCGGAAAGTACTTGAGTTGAATGAGTTCTGTGTTCCATCCCCACGTATTATGGAAACATAGTCAAGGGTAGAATGGAAAATAAGGGTATAAGTTTGCAGGGCAGGGGCTGTTTCTCAAGAAAGGTTTGTATTGCTGGTCTGAAATTCTGTTAAGTGTTATTTTTTAAGCTGTTTTAAGTTTAATACACAGCTTTGTTTCACTTGTGTGTATTTTAAAGGAAAGTCTTGGGACAAATTCCAGGAAGAACCCCATCTCAAAGCCTTTTGGTGTTGACATATTTGTCGAAATTTTGAGAGATTTTTTAAACAACTAAAAGCAAGCAGTAAGGGAAGCATGCTCTCCATAGATGTAGACACATTCAGATTTTTAAAAAATATAATTGAATAATGAGGTATTGATTTACTACCATAGCTCAATTTACTAACTTAAACTACTGGTGATAGGTAATATGTGTGTCTGCTAAGTGAGGCATAGGCGTCTTTCAGGAGTTACTTTAAAGATTTTTGAGTTTGTTGATCAACAAGTATATAAAACACTATCCTTTTGCTAACTCCTTTCAATTTGTTCTATTTCAGTCTTACAAATACACATTCTCTGCTTACAATTTTAAAAACCTAAGGAATTAATATGTAAAATTACACAGGTGGGTGGAAAAAAGCCAAGAAAGTGAAAGCCAAACTAAGTGAATTAGGGTTTTCTAGTCACATATTTTACTTTTATCCTGTTACAATTTTTGCTTAGGGATGCCAGAATTTCATCATCTTCTGTCTCCTAACAGGAGACTTCCATAACTAGATGTGGAAGAAGTGCTTATTTAAAGGAGAAAAAAAGGCAACTAGACCATAAACAGAATTCTGGCTGGTTTACCTTTTCCCCCTAAAGTCTTAGGTTTCTATTGACAACTGTCGTTAAAGCTTACTGCTACTCATAAAGGGAAACAAAGTTGAAATAATTGAAGGAGGCAAGAATTACCTGAAAGTGGGATGAGAGGGGTGATAAAATATGTAATTAGCAAAAAAAATAAAAGGTAGAGTACATTAAAAAAACAGGAGACTGAAGAACAAAACCAAACCTGAATGGAATAAAAAATTATACTACAGGAGTAGGAAAAGTAGTAGTTACCATACTGAGCCAGAAGGAGATAAAAGATAGGTAGGATTGCCCCTTTGCAAATACACATTTTTTTATGCTTTTGACTTTAGAAACAACGCTGGTCATGCACATGGTGCAGGCAGCTTCTTTCTGTCTTGAGCAGAAGTCACAGAATAAGTAGTCTCACTACTAAAAGGTCTTTGAAAGTGGAAATCCTTGTTAGTGTTTCTTTTTCTAAACTGCTGGATTTGCAGACAGTGGAATATGGTTAAAAGTAGAGTACCCTGAGAGCTGTGCATGGACATAGTAAATGTCAATCATCCTGGATCTGTTAGCACTGTTTACATTAAGACAAGCAATCAGTTTTTACAGGCTGTCATAAAACAGGAGATTTTTCTACTGACATAGAAAAAAATTTAATATTCCTCAGCTTTTTTCTCTTCTGATTTTATAGCAGCGTGAAACTATGCAGAAATCAAGTTGGTAACCGTGGTGGAAAAGAATACTCTGGTTTAAATGGTAGGAGCTTAAGACATGAAATAACAATACATTTAAGCTCCTGCTCTTAAATATGGGCAGAACTGATTTCACTGTCTTCCAACATCAATTTACTGAAAATGTTCACATGATGTAATTCAGATGTGTTATGGTCAGTATGGCTTTCACATTAAACACAATTCACACTTCTACATTAGTATCTGAGAAGTTTCACTTTTGTTGGACTAAATGGCTGGAGCCTCTTCTGAAACTAATATTGAAACCTTTGGGTAGCCTTTTTCTTTTTTTTACACTTTCGGCTTTCAAAACTAGTTTGCCATTGTGGATCACCTAGAAACCACTATGATTGCTACTTATTATTGTATTTAGCTAGTAATAATAATTGATTGCACCCCTGTTCTTCCTTTAGTTGTAATTGTTCAATAGCCTCTATCTTCTGCTGGTTTTAGCACAGTAGTCTATTCCCACACTGTTAGAATAAAATTTCTTAGTCTTTTAAGAACTCTAGTCTGTATTAGATTGTTATGTAATTAATTGGTGGTAGCTGACTGATCACCCAGTAATGTGCATGTGAAGACTAGAGAGCTGGAGAGCAATGGAGTGTGTAACAAACCAATATGTAAAGAGGCATTACCCGCAAAAATGCTAAATTTAATCCTCTATTTGATCTCTTCCATTCTCTCAAGTTCTGCACGTGCCCTGCAGGGAAAAAAAAAATCATCATCTTCGGTCTTGAGAAGATGTCTAGAAAATACACAGGAACACAGGCAGTGAAAAGAAGTTGACTGAGACATATTTATTGCAATTAACCACTACCAGTTGGACGGCAATGACATATGGAGGAAAATAAAAAGTGAAAGTTATTCTGGAAGATGATAACAGATTTCAAATGTGTCACAGGTTCAGAGAAAGAATTCGTGAGGGTTACCTTTTTGTCATATCGAGGAAATAAATATTCATGTACCACAATGATATGTATGAATCCCTTCATTTGAATGACTTGACAGAATATACTGTGTGATCCCTAACTAGATAAAGCTCTCCAGAAAGATACTACAAGCAGTTTTTAATAAGGACCAGAAAATTACTTTTTGAAGGTGCCAACCTTTTTCATTTCAGGGAAGAAAAGCTTCTGTTCTACTACTTCACTGAGATCTTAAAGACCAATATCTTTTTCTTGTACATCTAGTCAACTGTCACCTTACGTCCTCCAAGATTTAATATTATGATTTCAAATTACTGTTGAATTTTTCTGTTAATCATCTGTTAGTTGTCCTTCTGTCTGGACAACTAAGAGATTCAAATAACCACTCTACATATTGTGTAGAATATGTCTATTCATTGTGCCACAAATGCAACAGCTAACTGCAGAATTTACATTGAAGCTTTCACCCAGACTTGCTGAAGTGCACTGCTAGAAGACCTTCTGCTGAATATTTGAGATAAGATTTAAAGAAACAAATGGATTATCAGAAAAGAAAAAGGCAAATAAAACTTGAGGGCAAATAGTGTCATTCACTGAAGTTACAGAAGTCAGGAAGATACTTTGCATCAACCTTTAGGATTTTTAGCCCTTGTTTAATTATAGATTTTTTAGTTTGCTTTAAAGCATATTGCACTTGATTTCCCCACAAGGACATGGAGAAATTACTTGCAATAGATAGATAGATAGATAGATAGATGAGATGCTTTCACCAGTGCTCATTTAAGTTTGTAGACTCCGCTGGGTGTGACCCAAGAAGCAGGTCTGTCTGTGGGGAAGCCTTGAAAAACCCCTGCACTTACACCGACAGCTATTTTCTCTGCTGTTCTGTGATCCCAGAAAAGACATGTAGATCAAGCTTGGCACTGAAGAGCTATATTGCACGGATTCATGTCTCCAAAGAGAAAGAGAAGTTGAAAGAAAAGAGTTCTCTTTCTGTTTCCTTGAGAAAGTTGGAAAGTGCTCTAAAAGTTGGTTACATGCTAAATGTCAACCAAATGAAGCATGAAAAGCAAACGGATGGCACTGGCAAGACAGCCAAACTCCGAGCCCTAGCAACACTGCTGAATTCTAACTGACCCCTGCAGAGGCAGAAGTCATCTCCTTCTCTTAGAATATAAGAACAAAGGTGTTTACAGAAAAGAAACCGGGGAAGAAATTTAATGTCCCAAGTGTTGCAAAATAATGAGAGTAAAATTCATCAAGGAGCACTAACTACAACTTCTCACATAAAGTGAGAGGGCATGCCAGCTCTAAAGGTCTGTGGGGCAAAAGCCTGGCACGTGGTGGATTGTTGTTGCTGGGCATTGCCTTACTATTTGTGCTCAACTTCTGAGAGAGCTGTACACGCAGCAGCACAGGGCTTTGTGCAGTCAGAGATTTACCCACCTAGAGGCACTGGTTTCTAAGGTACGTTGGTAGTAGAACTCAAGTCATAGTTCCATCCTAGGTGCAAGCTGTTTTGCTGGAAAACAGCTCCATGATTACAAAGGCCTCCAAATGCCCATACCAGGAGCATGCATGTATTTTATAAGGGTGTTGTTGAATTAGTCACATGGCAGAAACCAACTTTTTCTGAGATGAACGGCTGTCTACAGAGATGCTCTATAGTTTGGCTGACCACCACGGGTCAGCAGAGAAATGGGCACCCTGTAAGTGCCAAACTGAACAAACTTCACAGGGAAACCCATCACACACCAAATGAAGCTGGCTTTCCTTGCAGCTGACATAAAGGATGTTTTTGTCAAACATCCACGGATATTTTGCTTTCACTGGGCTGAAAACATATATTCTGCAAATATCTGTGTTCTGTCTGTGCTTAATCAGATACAACTAGGCAGTTTTCGCAGCTGTGAAATTGGGAAGACAAACACTAGTGACCTCTTCCTTTTTTTTTTCTGCAAAAAATGAGCCGAGGAGCAGTTTTAAATCCTTGTAGGAAATGTTTATTGCACAGTTAGCTTAACTTCAGAAATCAGCTCTCCTAATACCGCCGCGTAAGAGGCATTTACTTTTCTCATGGCCTGAAGTTTAACTAAGAGCTGCCCAAATAACGGTCCCCACAGTGCTCCCTCCCGAGCCCCTGTCCTTGTGTGTCCCGGCAGGAGCGGGAGCGGGAGCGTGGCGGTGGGGCAGCTGCGCTGAGCCCCTAGTGGGAGCCGGACATTTGAAGTCTGGCTTGCGTCTAACAGCTTTCACCTGACGGGCTGTCCTGGCATCCCCCGGGCACCCTGGGAAGCAGTTATGGGCAGGCAACAGTTAATTTGTGGCACTTTTGTACACATTTGCGGAGGGGGAGGCTGGTGCAGGGATTCGGCTATCACACGTTCCCGGCGGCGCCAGGGTGGATGCGTCAGTGTTGCTCCATGAGGACTCGATGCTGTAAACGGTCGCGAATTCCCTCAAATCCCGCCGCGCTGTCGTGCCCTCCGCTCCTGGCCCCTCCCGCTCGGGCTCCGCCGACCGCTCCCGGGGCTGCCCGGGCGGACGGAGCGGCCGCCCCCGCTCCGCCGGCGGCGGGAGAAGCGCTGGCTCCAGCTCCAGCGGGTGGCGGCAGCGGGAAGGGGGCCGGGGACGGCCATCCCCAGGGAGACGGGACGCGGTGAGCGGAGGGACGGGACGGGGCGGGAAGTGGGGTGTGCGCTGTGCCAGAATAAGTGGCCCCGCCGGAGGCACCGGAGCCGTGTCCGGAGCCCCCAGCGCGGCCCCGCCAGGCGGCCCCGGGAGCGGCAGGTGAGCGGGGCCGGCACGGAGGCCCCTTTTCCCCCGGCCGAGCCCCCTTTTTCCCCCGGCCGAGCCCCCTTTTCCCCGGCGCCGCTGTCCCGCGGGAGGCAGAGGTCGGGCGGCGCTGGCAGTCGCCGCGGGTGCCTCCTGCCGGTCCGTGCGGCGCTTTTCCCAGGGAATTTAGGAAGGTTGTTCTTTCCCCCTCTCCTGGGGTGGAGAGAGGGAAAATGCGGCAGGTTTGTGTTTCTTATTTTCAGTTCCGAGGGTTTTGTTATTTTGAAAACCTGAAGAGCGTAGCGACCAGCAGCGAAGTCAGTGAAAATGTCGTCTCTTAATGAATTTAGTGTGAACCTGAAACAAAAAAGTTGTTGTTTGATTGGTTTTTGATGGGGCACGGGGGATGTGCAAAACCTTAGGCTGAATCCACAGCCTTGATTTGACCAGCAAAGCAGACTCAAAAATTAACTATTCGTGTAACTCTTCTTTGCATCACCATGAGGCTCCACTTGCATCTCTTATCAAATAAGCTGGATGCATTTTAAGAATACTTTAACTCTGATAGAAATTGAAAAGTAGAAATGCTGATGCTTTACAGTGTCAGTCTTCTTCCCGACCTCTCTTCCCTTCTCCTCCCTTGACTTTGTGTGGTTTTGAACATCTGCGCCATTTACTTTGACAAAGGTCATTGATTTTTCCTCTGCTGTATTGGCTCTGCAACATCTTTGCTGAGAACTAGAAATATGAGAACTGTGTAAAACTTGGTACCAGTTAAAAAGCTTTTGGCAAATGAGTTGTTTTTGTGAATGTAGTGTCCAATGGGAAAAATCTGTGAACACTTTAGTTGTGCATAGCATAGCTCCCCTTCTTCCCCCTGCCCTTCTACTGATGGAGTCGTGCTTATGCTATGGCTGGGACTCCTGCTATTTCTTACTTTGAGTTGTTGAGGAATGCTGACCTTCTTTGAGGAGATTATTTCTTTGCTGAGGAGCTGCCTCTCTCCCTCTTAACTCTCTGCCTGATACCGTTCAGTGGGCTACAACCTCATCATAGGAGTCACTTAATACTGTATGTGCTTATTGGTGTGACAGAGCGAACCGATCTTTTGTTGGTATGGTCCCAGACTGCACCCACTTTAGCCTGTACACAGTTATGGCTTTTAACTTTTTCAGGTAGGCTGAAAGTATTTTGCTTCAATGAAAATTCAAATTCTGTGTTTTTGAGCGAACAGTAACTTGCAGAGGTGCCAAGTCATGAAATACAGAACCCTATCAAAGAAGATTTTGAAGAATTAGTTTATTTTTGGACATGAAGACATAATTTACAATGAAATTATGCTGTCAGAAATATTCTTCTGGTTCCCACTAACTTAAGGAGTTATGTATGTAGAGTTGAACAGAGTTAGATCTGTCACTGTCTCACCTCATGTCTTAAACCGCAATCTTGCTGGTATCTGGAAGGGTGACCCTGATTCTGTATCTGTTAGTTACCAATCAGGCTCTCTGGAAGATGAGACTGTATGGATTGTTGGCAGAGCAGAGTAAAGATCACTAGATGCAATTATGTATATTAAAATACAGCAGTGATGAAAGGTGGTGTGGTGTATGGAAGGATGGTTTTCAAAAGACTATGTGTATGATAATATTTCCAAACCCGGAGGCTTGGAAAATGTCAGTAAATATTTAGAAGGAAGCTGGAAAAGCAAGTTTAGGAGGAAGAACAAGGCGTATACGTATGTTTGTGTAGTACAGGTGTTCTGGAAAACATTCTTTGGATTTGCAATTTGCTTATTTACACATTGTGCTTTCTCTGCTCAGTCCAAACAAAACATGCTGAGATTTTGACTTCTATGATGCATAGCTCTGATGGGCAGCTGAGGCTCTTCTGATCTTTAGTCTGTCTAAATGGTAATGCAACAGTGATACTGTCAAACCAATCGCCTGTGTCTCACTTGCTTCAGGTGCCACCTGAGGTGATGCAGAAAGCTGTCTGTGTTATGAGGAAGACCATAGAATGCCTTGGAATGGAGAACAACAGAAAGGACCTTCAGTTTGGGGAGCTGTCTCAAACCCTGCTCCAGCATTCAGTTGCTTTCACAGAAGAGCTTTTTATATTCAAATACTTGTAATAAAGCAGAAAAAAGGGAAGAAGAAAAGGAAAAGATATTTTAACTGGCACCAGAGATAACTGATGCAACATACCTCTTAAAAAAGTGCTCTTTAAAAAAGTAGCTCTCCCACTCTCTATATAATCATTAGAGATGGCTTGTTGCTGGAGGCTTAGTTCTGTGTAGCATGTCATTCTTGCTTTCTTTTTATTGGCTTTTGTATAATGGATGTGACTGCTGTCATCTGAATTGTTTACAGCATCAAAGATATATTCTTTCTTGTGCTCAGGTTTCGAGGGCCATCCTCAGTAGAGTGCAAGGTGATGTATTTCTTGTCCTGTGTGTTGCTGTGAAAGATGAGGGATGAGTCACTTCCCTTGTGGGCAGTGATGACTAACCACCTCTCCTTCGGGAGCAGTGACGTGATGAAGCTACCACACCAACAGTTGGGCACACAGGGAATCATCACCTGAAGTCAACCCCCTGATGACTATATGATGAAAAACAGTTTAATAAGTTGTATGATTAAAGACCTTTACAGCTCATAAAGGAGGAAAGCTCATAAGAAGGTAATAAGAGAAGAAATATTTAATTTTTCACCAGTCTTCCTAAAATTGTACTCCTTCTGAAATGTAAATTGTATGAGATTTGTGTACAAGGTTTCAAAATGTGTCTTAAAAGAACTATTAGGATTAAGCTATAAAAACAAGTACTCATGAAAGAATTTCTTAAAGAATAAAGCACAGATATTTAAATTCATATATGTGCGCTTTCTTTTAGTGTACATGCCATAAAGCTGCTTAGAAACCTATTGCTTTATTAACACTTTTTGGTAGACACTAAGAGTTAGGGCTGGGTACAAAATGTTTAGGGTATTTTTTGTCTTAGTTCTGGGAATAAAATGAAATATTTCAAGTCCAACTGAATCTACATTAATATCTTAAAGAAAAAGGAGAGGGAGACTGCAATCCAGACCAGACTCCTACTTTTGCAATAAAAATTCCCTTAAAATTCCTTTGTGAAAATCTGCATTAAAGCAATGGTGGATCTGCACTTGGTAAAAAAGGCAACATCACAGATGTAACAGTGTTGTACTGTTCCTTCCAGCTCCCAGTCATGCCTCTGGTCCCGACCCTGACTGTCTGTGATTCCTTTCCAAAATTTTGAGGAACATTGGTTCATCAAAATAACTGTTTTTAAATGGAAATACTCTTGTTCTGAGTAAATTTTTTATAGTTACAGGTGAAGGATCAAATTTTGCTTTGAGGGAGAACAATGCAGTGGTTCAGGTCTATAGCTGAGACTCAGGGGAATGCAGATTTCAGACCAGGACAGCCAAACAGGCTTCACAGGACAGTTTTTAGTTATTACTCCTGCATTTCTATGAAAAAATGATGTTTCAAGGAGGGAATAAATGTGTGTCATTCTGCAGTTACTACAGATACTATGTATAAATACCAATGGCAATGACAGGAAGATGAAAACTATTCTTTTTGTCTGTTAGGACTTTGTTAGCAGTGTTCAGATTTCAGGCAGGTCATTATTTTGGCAGTTTGATCTTGAGAGACAGCAGTTATGAATAGGGGCAGGGATAGAACTGCAACTCTCCCACCGAGACGGAAATCTCTTCCTGATTGAAGCCCGTGACAAAACTCCCATCAACTTCAAAGGAGAAAGATTTCAAGCACAGCAACCTGAATGCATCTGAAATCCACTGTTGGGCAGTTTGGAAAGGTCAAGGTTTTTTTCAAAGATTAGTAGGGAAGAGAAAAAGACTGAGAGCAAATCGTGACTGGCATAAAGAGAAGAGGAAGTTGACGACTAAGTTCACAGTTCATTGCTAAATGTGTATTTGTTAAGGAAGCTGATTTTTTTGTGAAAACTGATACAGGCATTCAGCTGGCTTAGGTGTTTCTGCTTCAAATGAGAATGGGGTTGTTTTTTCCTTGGTTTGATGTTATGGAAACAAATGTATAGGATTTGATTGTCACACATGGTATGTGTAGCCCTACTGCGGCTGTTTACTTAACTAGCATATTCTGCAAAGAGAAGATAAAATTTCCCAGAAGAAGCACCTGCTAAAGTTTTTAGCTTAAATATCTTGTAACTTTCAATTTCTATGTGTTTGTGTTATAAGGAAAAAAACAAAAACAACAAAACAGTTGTCATCACAAATTGCTTAAAAATTTTATTGTAAAATATTTAAAAACCTTTAGCAAAGGAGATATTGAAAGATAAATAAAAGTTTAGATATTTGACCTGAATTTACTGCTCACTCAGTATATACAGAGGGAGTTTTGTGTATGCTTTGGTACTTAAATCTAGTCCCTAAACTCCTAAACTGACTTCAGTGTTCAAAAATAGAAAAATAACCCCTCACAATATCTGATTTGCTCCTCTTTTTCTATACTGGAGCAAATACAAACTCTATCAGATTTATGAAGTCTGTGAAGTTTAACAGGTTTATTATGTTAAGTGAGCATAAATTACTTCATAAAGCCACAAATGAACCCATTAAATTAATGTCTGCCTTATGAGTCTCAAGAGAGCATACAGGCAGTGTAAGGCATGCCCTCCTCATGGATGAGATGGGAACTGAACAGACTGACAGACCTCAGGAGGCTTTTAGGAGGGGAGGATGGGGTGCTGTGAGAGCAGAGATCTGCTGCCCTAGAGCAGCTGGTGGTGCTCGGGGGGCAGGCTAGGATGGAATGTCATCTTCAAAGTGCTGGAGAAACTGTTTGTTACTCTATCAAGGCCTATAAATTAGAACTTGGAAGAGGGATGGATGATGGTTAAAACAGTTAAACAGAGGCACTGTGGTGCTCATTCTAGCTTCTCTAGCTAATATTTTTGCCAACTTGCTTACCTGTTGCTTTGCAATTATTACTCAATTATGTGTATGCTCAGGCTGCTCCTGTGCTGTTTGTCTTCACTGTCAAAACAAGCTAAATTGCACCATGAGTTTGTAAGTACTCGTGCAGGAGCGGACTTGCATCACTGTTTTCCTAACTGCTTCCTTTTGTGTTGTTTTTCAGTTTCGTGTTTGTAAATCACTGGCACAGAGAGGAATCAATGGGACACAGTGTGAATGTAGCAGCACATCTTTAGCTGCACAGGGCCATAAACTGAGTTCATAGCAAGGGTTCATCTCCTTGAATTCTGTAACTCAAATGTTACTTGTCAATTTTGATGTTTGGCATTAAAATGTTTGGAATTAAAATACTTTTAGCTTATGAGGGACTGGAGTGACTGAATTCCTCCAAGAAGCTCACTTGGGATGCTGTGAAGTTTTAATTACTGTGTCTATGGCTGGGACCTTATTCATCATTATTCACCTAATTTCATCGTGACAAGTAGTAATGTACTTTAAGTTCCTACCTGCTTCCCCGAGCAGAACTCATACTGACACAGTTTAAGAAACAATGTGGAGAAAAGTTAGGAAATGTTTAGGCAGTGAAACCTGATGTAGAAAGGTGATTTTGATTCAAATAGCCATGAGTCTGTGGCTTGGGGTTAGCACGTTCTTCTCAGATTTAAAGCAGCAGCTTGCAGTGTGTCACCAATAGGCAAGTTACTGTTATGACTAATTTGTAATGTTACTTCTCCCACATCATCTTCAGGGGTTAGTGCCTATTCTAGGCAATAAGTAAAACCATACAACCTAGTCAGGTTGCTTTTCCCAAGATGCGGAGCATCATGTGGAAATCATGAAAAATAAAAGTTATGAAAGGACTGGTGTGAGGAAGAACTCATTTTCACATTCCCACAGTTGCAGCAAAGACTGACTTGTAACAAATATATGCTGAAAATAAATAAGGAAAGACTATTGTGAAACACGGAAGGGGGAAAATAGGGCAAAAAAAGTGTGTTGCTTTTGGTGACTTTTAATCACAGGCATAAACTGGTAGTAAAATGCATTAACAAGAAAGTAATTAAATGCTTAGATTTCCAAACATATTATTTTTATTACTCTGGGGTTTTTTCTAAGCATTGGAAGACGTTTTAAAGTATTTTTGCAACAATAAGTGTATTTTAAATACTTTAATTGTTCTGTCATATTAAAACAAAAATTTCCAGGAATTTTTTTTGGGTTTATCAATTTCAAAGGCAAGAATTAAGCTGTTAGTAGAGTCATCAGAATTTGGAATCAGGTGAAGCTAATGCTTCCAGAGTAAAAACCAGCATTATTCTATTGAATTACCTTTTAAATGTGTTTTCAATAAGTTGTACTTCCTTGTTTCCCTGAGTGTTTAATATGAACTAAACTAAATATCATAAAAGGCATCTTATTATTGCTGATGAGATTAGCACTAATATTGAAGGATGGCATCAAAAAGGAGCATGTCACTAATCACTCAGGTGTGCGTCTGTAGAGACAGCAACAATATGAGCTGTGTCCCAGAATGCTCACCGCTTAAGTAAACCAAGGTCTTGATTTCCGTTTGGGATTGACTGTGTACAGAGATGATTGATAACCAGTTGTTGGATAAGTGAAGATTTATAATCCTGTCAATAACAAATGATCTGAAAGCCCTAGTCAGGGTCAGCGCCTTGCTGTATGTCATGGTGGTGAAGCAGTTGTGCCAGGCAGAATGGTGTAGGTACTAAAAACTCAGCTCAAACTGAGGCAGAACTGATGGATTGGCTTAAATAAAAGTATTGAGTGGGAAAAAAATGGAGTGTGAAACAGAACGTAAGCTTTAACGTTCCATTAATATTTTATTAAAACGCTTTGCTGTATATCATTTTCTTTTTGTAAACACTGTCAAAGTGTAATAAAAGTATATTAAATAAAATCTATTTAATATTTATATTGTCTATCAGTGTTTATTAAAAAAATTAATTATCATGTAATTTATTAGAAAATTAAACAGTAAAATGCAGATTTTTCACTTCTGGAAAAATTGCAAGGAACCATTTGAAGGATCTGCAGCCAGTAATTTCTGAGAGAGCATTTCAAGATGGTGTTGATTAGTAAATACATCTGGAATGTGATCCGTGTTTTCATAAACAGTCTTTTTAGCTCTGTCTTCGGGATTTTTTTCTTATGATTTTCTTCTAGTCAGAACTAAATTCCAAGTTTCAGTATTGTTCATCCTTAAAGTGTAAACAAGAATGGAGGGTGAAGAGCTCTATGCTATCACAAGGCAGTACTTACTTTGAAGTTCAGGGGCTGTTTTTGTATTTCGTAGACGAGATCCTAATTGCAGGACAGTGGAATCCATGGTTATTAGGTGGTCACATGAGATTCATGACAATGAGAGTAGGGATTGTGCTGAACCTCTTCTGCACGGGCTTCATCCAGCCCCTAGACTGCGCTGAATTTCTGGAAAGCAAGACAAGACAATCTTTTATATAAAAATAAGCAAGACAGAGATTTCAGGTATTATTGTAAATATCAAGGAGAACTTTCTTTTGCATTGCCTTTCTCCATGCATTTGGAAAAATGAGGCACCAAAATGACTTTTTGTTGTTTTTGCAAATAGCTTGTGGTGGTTTCCCAAAGTAAACAGACTTTGTATAAGTTACCGAAGAAAAACAGAGTTTCACAGGCAGTGAAATTTAATGATTAGGGACTATGTAGCTGTAAGGGATTCTGTTGTTCTTGTCCAATTTTTTCTAAATTTCTTCCCATGACAGTTCTCAAACTCTGGAGAAAATGAGTTTGAGAAAAAAGCTTATATCCAGGAAATTATTGCTAAATTTGGCATTGAAACAGACACTGTTGTTTAGCAATTATAATAATATTGATAATAATCATAGGTTGATACAAATGAAATAGCTCTTTTTAATTGAAAAAGTTACATGCAAGGTTATTTACTTTCCAAATGGGAAATCTGGTTGGGAGCTGTGTTTAGTCCTCTGCTTGTTCTCTGCTTGTTATTAGCAATATTGCAATGTTATGATGGTAGATGAGTGAATATTATGAAGAGTCCTGTTCATTCCCCATTTTTGGGTCTTTCCAAGGGTTCCACCAAGGATGGATCAACCTTTATCTGCTAGTAGGCTTGTGACATATTTATTTATTAATTCTCTGAGTGCAATCATCTACACTTTTGACAGGCATTCATGATCTTTGTTTTCTTTCTCCTTTGTGAAATTATGGTTTCAGAGTCTTGTTCAAGAAATTAAGATCTTAAAAGCCAAAGAAAGCAGCTATTATCCTGCTTCTCAGGAGATTTTCAAGGAAGTAGAAGGTGGTAAGGGTAGAGTGAATGAGATGTATATATTGTTTGTGTTTCTGTGTGTATGTAACAAAATAATCTGTAATTTGTCTTAATATGACAGTGTAAGTCGTGATGCTAAGCTGTATCAGAGGTGCAGGAGCATATACATTAAAACAAGCTCCTTGTGTGCTGAGATGGCTCATTATTTGCTTGCTTGTGTTTGTTTTTTTAAACTTTATGTGGATAGTTTTCCTGTCATAGAAATAGTTGAGAGAGATAGCAGTAGCAAAATCAATTAGTATGTGCATTTTTTTCAGCATCATTTTTGATTCTTTAGGTGAAGTAAATGTGTAGATAGATAAATTCTACTGCTAAAAGAAATTAAATAAAGCAGTTATCAATAACAAAAAATATTTAGCTAATAAGATACTTTGTGTATAATATTAAACTTTATTATAATATAATAAAATAGCAGCTCCTTCTATAATGTCGTTCCATTTAGGAAATACTAGCTCTGCAAAAAGCTTACCTTTTCTTACCTATTTTAATCATGGTTAAAGATCACTGATAAAGGTTTGTAATAAAACCCTAAAGTACTCACACATTTACAATCTCTTTTTCTTTTTTTTTTTTTTTTTTTTAATACCAGTGTTAGAATTTTGGTTGTAATTTTGTATTAGAGAATTGAAATACAGTGAAACAGGTTTTATGTTGATGTATGACTAGAAGAAAGGATGGAAACTTCTACATTTCCTCAGATGCCTTTAGTTAGCAAATAGTCTATGGTGACAGAGTACAAAAATTTCAGATCTTTTCTAGACTTTTGAGGCCAGAGATGTGTGGAATACCTACCACATAATGGAGAGATAGGCATTATTCACCAGGATCTTGCCACCTGTAGGGGCTAGTGTTGCTCTACAGCTTTCATTTTAATAAAAGGTTTGAGCAGTAAAAGAACAGACCTATGTTGAACAGAGACCAAACCAAACTGCTTGTGCTAGTCTGAATCCTTCCCGTGTTCTCCGATGCCAGCAGGAGCCCAGAGCACGTGTGTTGTGCCTTCTGCTGAAGGGCAAAACAGCAGAAAGTTCTACAATCTGCAAAAATAATTAAGTTGTCAGTGTTTGTTAAACATCCAGCTTGAAGAAAATGTAGAGTTCTTTTCCCCTTTGATGAAAAAGGCTGAGCCCTTGACCATAACACTGGAGGTGCAGTGGAACACGGCCCTTTTTCAGAATGTCAGGATGCACGATTGTTCAGGAGTATTAACAGATATATAATTACACCTCTTGTGATCAGACCCGGCCTGTCCAACATACACCCTCTTTAAAATGATTGCAGACTTCAGACTTATTTTTCTTTTACTCAAGGTAGAAATTTCACATTTCCATGACCTAGGCATCTACAGTCTTTCCTGCTTCTCCTTGGTCTGGTTGGCATCAGTGAGAGGAACAACAGACATTCTAGAAAGATGGTAAGCATCCTTGGCTACCAGAAGTGGAACGGGAGACATCATTGCCACTTGATGAACACCTCTGCAGTTTCATGAGTAATCTTTGGCTGTAACATGCCACAAAACCCTACATATCTTTCTCTTTTTAATAAATAAATTCATTACATTCCTCATTGAGGCTTGGTTAGCTTGGAAACGATCATCTCTTAAGTTGTAGAAATTTCTCTTTTATATTTTTACAGCACTTGTAAAAGCCCAAAATCTGGATCTGAGGCCACTGGAAAAATATGTTCAGCTCTTTCAGAAGATGAAATTCCTAAAGATCCATAATTTAATCCCACCTTTATTTCACACCATCTGCCTCATATGGAAACACTCCAAGTTCTACAGCATGCCTGTTTCAACCTACTTATTGACAAGGTTGCTTCAAGTAAGGGTTGTAAACCACATGAGCACATAATAAATTAATGTTAGTTGATATACAGGACATCAACAAAAAAGGCGTGGATTTAGTCTGTCTGTTAGTTGCCTAATAAACACCATAATTACATTATAGATACCTTCTACCAGTATTAGATTATTAAATTTGAAGTTAAGCTGAATAATTAGTCATCAGCCATACCATTCACATACTGTGTATTTAAGAATGAAATATGCATCTTGTCTAGTGAAAGAAAATTCCGCAGAATTATGTAACATTTTCAGGTTGAGTTGTTGCTCCTTACCCCCCCCCTTCTGTTGGTATAAGTTTGCTGCCTCTTTTCTTATCATGTTTCTTTGTAGGTATTTCCTTTTATGAATTGCAAAATCCTGGTAAGAGCTACACAAATCAAGAAAATATGGGGTTTGCAAACAAGCTGTGTTTTGATGCATTTTCTGTCCTTGTATCATCAATAAGCTTTCCCTGAGCTTCCACTAAAACCAACTGTACTGCTGGGAGTATGAGCACTTTTAAAGGCTGGCAAGCAAAGATATTCTGTAAGGTTCGCTGTTCTGGAAAGTTGGTCAGGAAATAGCAGAATTATACATTACTTATGCATGTATGATAGGTTTGATTCTGACACTGGGGAAGCCCTCTTCTGCTAATTTACTAAATGTTAAAAGCTAGGAGGACTCATGCTGGCACTTCCGTATTTGTTGGCATAATATATGCTACATGAAAATTAGTACCCAAAGGCTATGGCGGTATTATGCAAACAGGTGAATAAATTTCCAGTATCACTTTTACTGGGAGGAAGGAAGTCACTTTACTATGTTATTTTCTGAATGTTTACTGTACAAAAGATGATATACAAGGTCAGTCTAGCTGGACAGGTTGAACACACTTTGGGAGCACCTCAAAAGTGAATGTTGCATTATGAGGTAATTAAGAAACTAGGTTAGAGATAACAATTTTTAAAAATAATGCATATTAGGTTTTGTGTTTATATATAAAATGAAAAGTACCTTTACAACTGATGTCAAGACCATTTTAGTATTTAGCATTTTAAGAAGTAACTTTTAAAATCAAATTTTCTTTTGCTGTTCATTTATTTACATTTTAGTCTAATTTGTATCTTTCACCAGAAAATCTTTTCAAAGAAGAAGCTGAAGAAGCATTGGAGCATCTGAAAACAGCTAAAACTACCTTAAAAAGCTTTAAAGATTCATTCTTTAATTGCATAAAAAGATCAGAATTACTTAGGATTTACCTGTTACTTAGTTACTTACCTGTGACAAGGAATTTAAACCACGGGATTTCACATCTTAGTCGTTGTTTTCCAAATTTGATATGTTCCTCAAATGCTTATTGAAGGTTGAGGTATTACTTATTATCTATGTTGTTGGATAAACACAATATTTGAGAAATATGGTCTATTCTCAGTTGTGCAGTTATGCAAACTACATATTCTCAGTTATGCAGAGACGGTAAGACTCAGTTTTCTAATATCTAGAACACAAAATTACAGTGCATAGAGAAGAGTTCAGAGTGTTGAATAGGATGAGAATGTTGCATGCTGTGCAAGGAGCAGACTAGTAATGGCATTAAGAAAAATTACAAAAGTGTTTCCGAAGTCCAGCCCTTCACAGGGTTTTAAATATTGCTTTAATAGAGTGCTACTCTTCATATGGAGCCTATGGCTAGGACTTTCTCCTGAGTACAGCACCTGCCTCTAAGAACTAAGGCATTGTCTATTTACAGCTAGAAAAAGTGTAGTGTTTTAGCCTAGTCTCTGGTTAAGACAGAAGACTCTTCACCTCCCTTTCTAAATCTGGGCCAAAAAGCAAGGGAAGATGAAAAATATGAAGTCAGAAAAGGAGTATAGAATATTTTTCTAATATTATGGCTAGTCATAAGATGTGTAGGATAGGAGCAGCCATAGCTTCTGGTTCCTGCTCCTGGGGCTTTTTTTCTATTCTTTACTGAAACTAGAAGCAGTTGTAGTAGGAGTGGCTGCTGATTAGAATTAAAGAATCATAGAATAGTTTGTGTTGGAAAGGAACTTTAAAGGTCACCTAGTCCAGTTCCCCTGCAGTTCCCTGTCCAGAGACATCCTCAGCTAGATACAGTTGCTGAGAGCCCCATCCAACCTGGCCTTGAATGTTTCTGGGAAGGGGACATCCACAACTTCTCTGGGCAACCTGTGCCAGTGTCTCACTGCCCTCATTTTTAAAAAAACTTCTTCCTAATATTTAGTTTAAACCTACCCTCTTCTAGTTTAAAAGCATTATGCCTTGTCCAATAGCATTAGGCCCTGCTAGAAAGTTTGTCCCCATCTTTCTTCTAAGCCCCCTTTAAGTACTGAAAGTCTGCAATAATGTGTCCCCGGAGCCTTCTCTTGTCCAGCCTGAACAATCCCAACTCTCACAGCCTTTCCTCATAGGAGAGGTGCTCCACTCCTCTAATCATCTTTATGGCCCTTCTTCGGACCCATGCCCTTCTGGGAAGTGGGAGATTGACTTTTGGGATCTGAGCTAGAAAATTATGTACTTTAGCTCTGCAATTATTTAGGTAGTGTGTCGTTCCATCCCACACCTTTAAATTACTATTGGAGAGTAAGAAATCAAATCTTACAGTGTCTGTGCCCACCAGAGTGATCTGTGAAAGGGATTTGGGGTGAACGTGTTGGCTCTTGGCTGTCAGAAAGACAGGATCAGGTGCTTTGGCTTGGTGGGGTGGCTGTAGATACTTGGAAAGAACATCCGACACCATCAGTTTTGCAATTGTGGCAACTTGTGCCTGTCAGAGACATCACACATAGCCTTTGCATGTGAACAAGCTCCTACTGGCAGTCTTGGTTCTTGAGATGGGCTCACAGAGAGCCCTGCCCTATGCCAGCAGGTCGCTTTGGCATGAGGGACAGCTGAGGGAGGTCTGTTTAGGCGATAATATTGAGCCGAGGGATCTGCAGGCCACCAGGAGTCTGCCTGGGGAACACATGACTGGTTTGTTCCTAGGTGTTGCTCATTTCTAAACACACAAGGAAACAGTTATTTTCATACCTTTGGGGCATAAAACAATTACTTCATTTAAGTGAGATCAGAGACCACAGAAATTAATTTGGCACGTATTACAAAAGAGGTTAAAGCAGGTTCAATTTTACTCCTCTGGGAAAGATTTAATTTTCATAGCAACATTTTCTGTTATTATAATAAATCATGTGTTTATACATGAAAGTATGTGTTTTGGAGTGCTTACTCTTTCATCTAGGGTTTTTTTAACTTAATCTGATTAAATTGAAATGGAGTTAAGTGTGTATGTTCTATGGGACAATTCATTTCCACTTGTGTTTTAATCCTAGAAGTGACTCAACCAGGATAAACCCTTGCTGTGGAATTACCTGTTGGTCCTCCACCTTTTTTTTTCATATTAATTATTTAAGATGGCACAGATTTTAACTGCTCATTCTGCCAAACCAGAAGGGAAAAGGTCAAATGGCAAAAACCGTCTCAAACATAGGTTTGTTACTGGCTTTTTTTGTAGAGGTTAACTAATTTTTTATTCATTTGATCTAGTAAATTTTCATTAATAAGTTGGAATTTCAAAAACTGAAAAAGTTGGACTTTGGTGGGCTCAAGGGGGAAATTTAAAGTGAACAGGTCTCCAGAATGAATGAATAGTTTCTGGAAAGGTCTTCAACAAGAGAATATATGATCCTTCAAATTACAGTAACATGATAATACTGCACCCTGTACACAGGACTTTGTACTATTATTTCCTTGATTATTTAAAAGTATCTGTAAACTTGGCAGTTGTGATACTGGAAATTTTATAGTGCTTAGTGGAACTTGGCATGAGATAGGCTTCCAACACAGCTGGGTTTGGTACCATTTCTTCTTCAAACCAGAAATTAATTTTCTTAAGAGTAAATTTCTGAACTCTTTTTCCTGATCAGGTGACTGAATTATTTAGAAACGTCACATTATAGGGAAACATTCAGATGACTTTTGCAAAGAATATGAGTGAATAAACTAAATTTAAATTAATAAAATGATTTTGGATAAAGCAAAACAAAATACCCACCAACACTGCCCAAAATTATTTTAGAAAAAGTTAATTATTCCCATATAATATTCAGAACTGATAGTTTTGTAAGCTTTTTTTCATGAGTGTTAGGAGGTAATTTATATGCAATTCTGGTGTAAGTGCAAAATCAGTTGATTCCACTGAAAAGATAGAGAAGGTTTTTAACATGCTGCTTTATAGCAATGTCTTGCAATAATAGGTAAAATAATTCCTAACACTATGCTCACCAACAGTCGTGGTATGTCTCCCTGATAAAAAAGAATATTTATTACTGTTCTTTTTGTAGACACTTTTTTTGTTGTTTTTATTTTCAAAATCTTGGTGTTCATTCACGGTTATAAGTATCTGTGAACTTGGAAAATTGTGTTTTCTGGAGGATTTAATCCACTTTTAACATAAATTCAGATAAAGAAGTACCCTGTATTATTATGTAGTTGGCTGGCTAGAGCACTTGGCTGACAGGAGGGCATCCAAATCCTGTCTCTTCTCCTTCCTTTTTATCCTGCAGCTTTGCCGAGCAGGGCACCATCTTTGGGAGCAGGGAAATATTGATTGAATTCCTTTTGAAGTGAGGAGGCTGGTGAAGCCAGGTCTGCCCCTCGCAGGTGTCTGCCCTAGCCCCAGGTGCAGATGTAATGGCTGCCCTGTGATGACTGTTCTTTGCTATCCTGATCCAGAAAGGGATTCTCCTAGCTGTATCCCTGCCATTTCCCTGTGCTCTTGGCACCTGTGTACTCACAAGCTTGCTGGGTTTGTCCAGATGCAGGCAATTAGAAGATGGGCTCAGCCTCCCTGTGGGTATAAGCTTTGATGGCCTTCAGGAGCGTGGACCTGTTGTGTCACAATTTTGGCAGTGTGTTAAGCAAAAAGAGTACTGCATGTGTGAGGAACACGTATTTTGGATATGGTATTATTTAAACAGGGGAATTTTCTGAAACAGAGACAAATATTAAAGTTGTTAAAATAATAAACTAATAATAATAATAACAGTAAATAAATAATATCAAAACAATAAACAATATAATGAAATGTATATTGATAATATTAGCAAATTATTAGCAGAATATAGAGATTTACTGTTCCATTAGATGGGGTAGGAATTATATTCTCTGTGTACACACACTAATTTTTCTTGCAAATATAAGGCTTAATCCACATAATTAAAAAACCAGAGGCATGGTCATAAACCAGATCTAAACTAAATGAATGGCACATGTTTAGTTCATGTGGAAACCTTGGAAAGTTTTTAATGTCTTTGGACTAAAATCCTGCTACTGCTTTCAAATCCATAGCAAAGCTTCCCATCTCTTAAGGTCAGGACTCATTATACTGTACTTCTAAATTTCATCACTCCTGATAAAATCCCTTACAATTCACAGTAAATTCCCGCTAATCCCTGCACAAAGCTACAAAGCTGCCTCAGAAAGGAAAAGTGAGTGGCAGCAGTGACCTATTGCTGCCTTTTTACTCGCTCCCAAGGCAGCGGGATGCTCTGAAGCGTCTTTGTCTGTGGGAGATGTAGTTTCAAGACACCCCTTCTCAGGTGTGTGTGTATAGTTTGCCTGGTTTTGCCTTTATCTCTATGGAAGGATTCCCCGCATACTCAGTATATAAACATAAATGTTGGTGAGATACATGAATAACAGTTTTTAGCTACTAGGTAGAGTACAGCAATTATTATGTTTGGTCAAATGTAGACTGTGAGAGTGTTTGAACCGATCCATGTTTTAAAGGGAGAAGTCCTTCCTTACTGACTTGACTGACTTAGGACAAAAGCAGCCTTTCTAGCACGCTTCTGAATGAGCATTCTGCATTGTAAGTTTCCTTAACAGCTTATTTCCGAGTAAAGCACAGCCAGTGAGTACTCTTTTTGAAGTCTGAGCCACTCTCTCTCATACATGCAAGTCTTAGTGTTGATAGCAGAAGTGCAGGTGGAATACCGAGCACCAATTACTGTGCTGGTTTTACTGTCATCGCTAAAACATTTATTTTCCAGGTTCTTCAGAAACTATTTGCCTTTGGGTTTGACAATATTAATGAGGAGCTTTATCAAACAATAGTTGTCATATTACAGCTAATTTATTTGTCAGAAGCTTCAAGGTTCATGCTGTTAAGTGTGTGATATATGGATAGTGTCCACATATTTCCAAGAAACAAGTTTTACATGCTTCTGGATAGGCAGGTGTGTGTTTGGTTAAAATGGGAATGGAATTACCCAAAAACCAGAACAGAACAATGTTCTGGTTTGTGGTGTGACTGGGGCAGTCTGGTCCCAAAGAGGATCAAAAGATGCTTAGCTTTCAGGGCACAGATGTGGGCTTCTCAGACTTACTGTCTTAACTGGATTCTTGATGAGTTAAATATATGTATTTTTAAATGAGTATCACACCCAGTCACAGAACTAAATCTAAATTTCTTCAAGGGCAGTAGTCCATCCTGTGTTAGATTTTGTGTATATATGTGTGGGCTTATACAATATGTTTGAAACAAACAAACAAACAAAATATATGTTAGTTGGGGCTAGAAAGAAAGAAGAATCTTAAATAAAAGAGTTAATTTGATATGCCTATCCAAAGATGCTGGATTTTATTTAAATGTCCACCTTGGCTACTGGTACTTCTATGTGTTTATTTACTTATTTTTCAATTGGCTTGCAACAGGAAAGAGATGCAGACAAGCTGCAAAGAAAAAAAATCTGAAATATGATTAACATACTTAGCAAAGTAACAAGTGTAGCTTTACATGTACATGTTACATGTTGCTGTTTGTGTTGCTCATGGAACAAAGCAGAAGTTGATGAAGCTTTCCCTTTAGAGCCAGCACAAGCTTTCATTAATATGCACCTCTGTTTGCTGCTCTGGTATAATTTTTCCTAAGTCCTCGTCTGTGAACACGGTTAATTACTTTGAGTATTAAGAAAGTGCTATAGAAAATGACTGTTATTCTGTTGCATGATACATGTGGTAGCTGTGGATTAAGATAATCTAATTAAATGTAACAATGATTCAGAGTCAAAAGTTAGTTTACTTAGTGAGTTGGTTTCAAGTATTTAAGTAGGTGGAGTTTGATGTTTGTAATAACCTGCTTAGTGATGATGCACAGAGATAATTTGGGCTTCTAAAAACCTGTTGAGAAGTTCTTTATTTCACAGGAGGTTTAACAGGATGAAACAGCATAAAAGTAAGGAGCAATATAGATGACTATCCCTCTTACTAGGCTTCCTAAACAAAGATGTTACTAGTAGACACTTATAGATCTTACAGAGTTATTTAAAATTAATCTGTATTGCTAAGCAAAAAGTTTGTTCAGAACAGAGGTGAGCTATGTGTTTAGCACTAACATGTGCCACCCATTAGATTTTCCTTCCATTGGAAAGACATGCATTTTATACTTTTTTTTTTTTTTAACATTTCAGAAGTTTGGAGAGGATGATACTGAATTTAAAGCCAAAATCCTAGATCTTGACTGATGTTTTGCCTTGTTTCTTTGTGTAGGATTTCTTGACTGTTCTAGTTTAGAAATTGTGTTCAAAGTCAGTACATGTACACTTGAAACTGTTCATTTTTTATTAGGAGAACAGTTTTGTGCATTGCTTAAATTATACTTTAGTTAAGCTATTTGTGAATTGAATGCCTTGGAATACTGACAGTATTTCAGCTGGGAATCAAACTGTTCTGTGATTCTGTGCTCACTTTAACGATCATCTGAGTACAGGTTCTTTCCAGAAGTTAACCCAGAGCTGAGGCCAGATCTAAAATGTAATTCAAAGAAACAGAGATTTTCAGCTCACTAACATCCTGTGTTTTGCACTCATCTGCACGAGGCACAGAGAGCCCATCGATGACAGATGTGTCCAGGCTCTCGTACAGTGTAGCATATAGTTAGCTTGGGTAGCCGAAGCATTCTTCTGCAGTAGTATATTTTATTCTTAAACAGGAATAATTAAAATGTAAGATAGGAAATAACTTATTAAAAACGGTTCTTCAAAACATGATTTAGGAATTGTCATATGTAGACCACGAGTAAGTGAAGTCATGTTATTAAGAAAGAGGTAAGTATGTAAATGTTCAAATGGGTGGTTGTCCCGAAAGGCACAAGGAGAAATCTCACGTTTCAATGACCCTCGATGAGGCCTCTAGTGGAGTATTGTGCTCAGGTATAAGCATTACACTTCAGGAAAGAGGATCTGTTGATAGTCACTGGGGTTGAAGAGGAGACAAGAGAGAACAGGTATAAATCTTCAAATACATGAAAGATTTCTGCATACAGGAAGGAAATAGTCTATTCTCTATGTCCAGAACATAATGAACTTAATTGAAAGTGCATAAAGTTCAAGTCTGGTGACTGGGATAACCACTTTATGCCAAGCATAATGAATTGCTGGAACAGATTTCTAAGGGAGGTGACAGGCACTTCATTACTGAAAAATCTTTCAGGGAGGGCTAGAAAAACCTCTCTTGCAAACAGCATAGGTATAGCAAACCTCATTTTGGGGCAGGGAGGTGAAATAATTACACTTGAATTCCCTTTTAGACATACATTTGTAAGACAGTGTATACATCACATTCAGACTGTGCTAAAGTATTGCAAATTAGTTGTGGCAGTAATAATGTATATTTAACTACTTATTTTTAGTAAATTAAGTTTCCTTAGGTTGCTACTTTTGGCATTGTTAGCAATCAAATGACTGTCTTGCCTTTAATGTTTACTGTTTCTTTCCAAACTTATTTTCTCATTGATTACATCTACTCTTTCAAAAGGCAGACATCTTAACTTTAAACATAACAATGAGAATGGAAGGCAATTTATCCTTAGAGAAAGCATTTCTGCTTGCCCGTTTTTTTGTAATCTTTTCGAGCAGTAGGCTTTCTTTTTTTTTAGAAAACATTAACTTTTAATAAAGACTTTGAATTTGTATGAGACTTAAGGGAAAGAAGATAGTGACTTATGAGAGAGGATATATCTGGAAAAAATGTGAGAAAACACACAAGTCAGAAAAATGCAGGGTAGGATTTCAGGTAAGAGTTGGATGTGGTGATCCTTGTGGGTCCCTTCCAACTCAAAGTATTCTGTGATTTCAAAAGTATCTAGAGTGGGCGGTATATGCCTGGATCTGGAAAGGCTAGTTCCATACTTCCTAGGATCTGAGCTAATCTGTCATTCTTTAGCATTCTAGAATTCATCTGTTGTACACAATTTAAGAGCATATTTGAAAATATGTGATTTGTTGATTAGCACATGACACATGTCAACAGTATAGCTTGGTATGGTTCCAGTCCTTGTACTTCAGAAACATTTTGGATGAGATTTCAAGTTGAGAGTGTTACAGAAAGAGAACTCTAATGCTTACTTTGCATTTGGGCGTTTTTTTACTTTGTTTGGGCGTTTTTTTCTTTTCATTTTCTTTTCAAGCTTTTAACTGTCTTGGAAGCTTTCTAAAAAAACCTGTCATTGTGGAGATATTTAGCCCAAATTGCAGTATTTCATTGAAAATATTTGGTGAAGAACTGGATAACTGCAGATGTGTACATGATGAACACATTAAAAAGGTATTGAACAGTGCAAAAATAAAATATTATTTTCTTGTAGATTCATAATGGCTTAATATCTATTCTAGTAAGTGGGGGGAGAGAATTAAATAATTAACAAAAATATGCTAGTTACTATGGGAAACCTTAAAAGGTCTAAATAACTAGAGGAACAAATTCAGGCATTTTGGTCCTACTTCTCATGAGTGTACCTAAACAGTGTTATTGCTCTGTAGGGTCAAGACCTTCAAAGGTACTTATGGGGGACCGAGACATCCAAGTTATTTGAAAATTATGCCCCGTCCCTCCCTCTTGTCCTGATCCTTCGGCAAACATTTTTTTAAGTGGGAGCACAAAGGATGGAAGTTCCTGTGAGAGCTTTAGACACATGCAAATTAAATTATTGAGTAATAACAGTTCCAACTGTTGAAAACTGACATAGGTAACAACATGCAAAAGGGACATGACCGTCTTTTTCTCCCAAGTTTTAACTGTGTCTAGTGTTCTTACTTCTTGCTTTATGCATCTTTTCCACTGTGCTTCAACTTAGTAAAGCTATGGATAGCTTAAAAATGGACAGCATACACAGAACTTCATCTAAAAATGAAAAATATGGACAACTAAAACTTTTCACAGGAATTTGTTCATGAGTTGCTATCAGTAAAAGAAAAAAATTGGTTAGGTGTGCTTTTTTTACTTGCAGATTCTTAGAAAGTCCAGAAACCTGTATTTCACATAAATATGTGGAGAAGTTGAAATCTCTTGACCAACACAAAGATCAGACCTGCTGTGAATGGAATGTTGAGGTGGATGAAATTTGTTGATTTAATTTAGTCCAAACTTTAATTAAGCATAATCCTCAAAACAGCCTCCTGACTGTGCATTTTAATCCAAAGATATGTACTAAATTGTAACTAAATCTGTAGCTGATTTTTGTCTTTGACTTCATATTCAAAAAATGACAGTAATGTTCTAGGGTATGAATAAATCTTAATAGCTGAAGTCTTTGTTATTTTCACAGACTCATACAATCATTCAGATTGGAAAAGACCTCTAAGACCATGGAGCCCAACTGTAGAATCATTTAGGTTGGAAAAGATCATCAGTCCGAGGACTGACCCAGCACTGCCAAGTCTACCACTAAGCCATGTCCCCAAGTGCCACATCTACACACCTTTTAAATACCTCCAGGGACGGTGACTCTACCACTTCCCTGGGCAGCCTGTTTCACTGCTTGGTTCTAATTCTAATGCTATTTGAGGTTAGCTGAATATTTATCTCTTGGTTCCTGTGCTTCCACCTTGGGGCCATGCTGAAGTGTCTAAATCTTCACATAGTAGAAACTTAATCTCTTAGATAAGTAAGGGATCATCCATTGAACTGGCAGTGAGAATTATCTGTAGTCCATGCAGAGTTCAGATTTGAATAATTTGCAACAGATTCAGTCAACATTATGTTCATATAACAAAATATAAACCCAAAATAGGAACAGATGAGTGAATGACAGCTCTTCTGTGAATAGATCTCTGGGGAAAAGGGATGGAATTCCAGTCTTTCATCTGCATGTAAATTTGACCAATTTGTATTACTGTCTCACTGAAAAAACAAAATTTTTGTTTGATGCCTAAAATGATATGGACAACATGTTTGATCTGTCTGAAATCAGGCAGACAATAATGGATAGAGCGGCAAATGTTACCAACAACATTACCAAACATTTCCCTGGAGTACAGAAGATCTCTTGCTGGCCATGCATCTCTCTGGCTGGAGAACCAGTCTGAGTTTATGAAGCAATTCCTTCTCCGTGGTCATGGTTTAGCATCCACAAAGATGCCTCTTACTGGCAAAGTCTCTCAACAGCCTCACGCTATTAAAGTTTTTAAAGAGCAGACAAGAAAGCAACTAGTCTTAGTAACTGGCTTTTTAGTGGGGGATGGGGGGTTAGGATGAGGAGTACACATATTTATTTCTCTCTTTTCTGCTCTAGATTGACACCTGTGAAAACCTTTATGTTGAGATAAGTAACTCTGAGAACTCAAAATTTCTGACGGTTTAAAGTGGATACAAAGCCTTTCAAAACAAGCTTATTAAAATATTATTAAGAAAGGAGCTGGATGGTTAAGGAGTGTCTCCTGAGGTTTGTCTTTTGGGTAAAATGGAGTGTGTATGTGCATGCATCTTTAAATGCACTAAAGGGCTAACTATAAACTTGGGGACTTTTTACATGTAGTACCTTAATGAGCTGGGTTTGCAGCTTTTTAAATTTTATTTTCTTAGTGTTTTTTTTTAGTCTTTTGGGTTGGGGGTTTTTTCTGCTTTTCAGATATGGTACATGCATATCCTGTGGGGTTAATTCTCAATTGCAGCACTTGCCACCTCTGGAAATCAGGCCTAGACAGTTTTAAAATGATTTAGTAAAACTATATTGGTTTTACTTTAAAAATAACTTTTTTTATTTTGTATAACAGTGTAAGTAGGGATTACTACATTTCTATTCACCTTAGTAAGGAAAACTTTCTCTATCATCATACCTGTCTCTCTTTGGTAATCTAACTGAATTAGAAGAATTTATAGAAGTGACAGATGCTGGACTCCAAAGAGAGGTGACCAAGAGAGATTGTTGTATGCTGGTAGCAATCATGGACCATCTCCTGGCTGTGAAAGAGAGACAGACAACTGATGATGAACTCTTTGAACCTTTAAAAGAAATGGCTGCACTACTAGAAAGAGAAAGATGTGGACCGAAGATGACAGGTGACATTTGTGCCCAGTTGGAGGTACTATAGCAAAAATAATATTTCGTATTTCCCTATGTGTATATGACCCTAAAATAGCAGTATTGGTTCTCAGGGATGTAAATAATTCCATTCTCCTTGTTTGTTCTCAACTGCCAGCAATAAAACCAGGTAGCTTTTCTTTTGTTTTTTAAAAGCTTGTTTTATGTGACTGATGGAAAATCAGCTCAAAAAGAGATGCTACATTTTGTTCTGCTGAGGTCCATAGTTATTTTTTGCTATTTTCTTTTCTTAATAATGACCAAATCATGTTCATATTGATAAGCCTCCTCCCAGAATCTGAACCATATAGGAGTGTATTTCCTGTGTTGCTTTGCCATCCGTAACACAGTTAGCGTTAGTTTGGGACTCTCTTCAAATATAAATACAAAAAGTGGGATTTGATCGTTGTCACATGGTACAGTCTTACAGACATCCTTAGTCACTTGTTTCTCCATATATTCTGTCCCACACCCATTCCAGTTATAATTATTTTGGCTGGCAAGCAAAATTTGGGGGAATTACCTGAATTAAGCAAAACTCGGTGGTAAGAATAGGTGGAAAGGCACTGCAGCTGTAGAGGTTTCTACTGACACGAAAAGAAGAGCTTTTTAAGCTTTGGTTTTCGGAGTAGCACCTGCATATGAGAGACCCTTATTTGGTCTGTTTTGGGAGATGCAATACACAGTAAATATTATTAAATAAAATTGGGTAGAATTAATTGAGTAGCAATTAAATTAATGTTTTTCATCAAATAATCTAATTATTCAAAGTTATAACTCCTCCCCAGTTTCAGTGAGCTTCTTGTCCACAGTGGAATTTCTATTTCTGTGTTGATCTGGTCTAGTATTTTTTAGTAGGATTTTTAACGTGTTCATTAAACTGGTTTTCTACTTAATCTGAAGTGATTTGGATTCAAGGTTCTCTTTCCTATATTTTTCATACAGACAAAAACCACCTGTCAAGGTACTTTTTTATTCCCGTTGGAATTTTTTTCACACGGTTTACTGAATGTTTTTTCTAGAGATCTTGGGGAGAATGAGAAAGCTATTTCTAGGTCATCTTTATATACTTGAAAATGTATTAAAGCAGAAGGAGTAGAACTCTCTGTTTTACTGTATGGAAGAAAATTTAAATGAAGTTTTATGTGATCATACATAAAATAACTAAGTTCATCAAGTTCAAGTAGTTTATAATTACCAATGATCCATAAAATCAATTCTTTTACAGTTGACGAAAGTTCTAGTACAAACTATGACATAGAGCATACTTGTGGTTAAATAATTCATCCACTATAATTTCTTATTCATAAGCAGCTGTTGGAGTATCGTTACTGTTAATATACAGATTTTACTGATATATTTCTGTCATGTGTGATATTTTTTGCTTTAAGAAAATGTTACTCTGTTAAATAGGAATTGCCTGCAGAATTAAATACTGTTAGGAAGAGAGCTGTGTCAGCAAAGTACAAAGTAACTTCTCTTCAGTCATCTGATGTTGCAGTTAATCAGAAGAAAATGCACTTTACTTGATGTACGTTGAATTGTGGGATCAGTCTTTTTTATCTCATTTTTTTTAAATAAGAACATACTTAGTGACAAGTGTCATTACCTGTGCTTCACTGAGGAAGCAGATGGAATTCAGAGAAAGATTTAAAATGGAAGTTCCCTTTCAGTTTGATGTAGAAAATCCATATGCTCATCTCAATAAGGTGACGAGGAATCTCAGAAAAAACCCAAACTTTTAATCTTTTGGTATGATATTTAATGATATTTCAATGTACACATTAAAATATTTGTGGTTTGCGTTGGTTTTTTGGGGGGGAGGGCAGGGGTTTGGGGAGTTGTTTTTTTTGGAGGGTTTTTTTAGTTTACTGTCTTGGGGGGGAGTTATTTTGTTTGATGGTTTGGGGATTTTTTTCGAGAAGCTGATATAGTTCTAATGCCACCAAATGCAGGTTTCTTGTTTCTCTTTTCATGTTGCATATGCTTTCTAAAATTTTAAAAAGTCAGAATACTTTCTCATGTTCCTTTAAACATCAGGATAATGTACTCATTAATTAATGTACTTAATACAGTAGCCTAAAGTCCACTATTTAGTGGATCCTTTCTAAAGCATAGTGAAGGGACTTTGTAAATATTTATACAACTTTAAGAAGTGGTTTAATAAGTTCAGAGATTTATTACAAGAGTATAAATTAACTGCTTTCTATGCAGCTTTTCTTTTATGCTTCAAATACAAAGTCTTTTGTATACTTTTGGGAGCTTTCAGAGGCGATGCAAATACAGCTTTTGAACCTCTGCAATAACTCTCTCAGCTTTTCTTATTGAATCATATATACAGGATCTATAGATTTCACTGACAGGTTTACGTAAGCTCAATATACTCTACAACTGTATTTTGAGTGCTCTTTTCCCCTTTGAGGCAAATCAAGCGCTGAGATACTGCAAAGAGAAATGTTACTAATGCGGGAATCTACCTGCAAATCTATTTGAAGTAGGTATTCCAGGCTACAAGCACATGAAATCATGTTGAAAAGAAGTGCAGTCACTCAAGAAAGTTTGGGATATTCATGTTGATATTAATATAAGGGTTTTATGTCAATATTAATATTTTTCCTAAAATTATTTACAAATTTGGAATATATTTTAATGTTAGACTTTGATCCTAGAAGTGTTACAGTTTTGATTAAAAAAACAAGTTTAAAATGCAGATTTTAATATTCCTTTTGGTTTTGAAATTATAGTTGCTATGTTTTAGGTTACCCAGAGTAAAAGTATCTGTTCTCAAGTCAATCAATTTCAAGATATTCCCAAAACAAAACAAACTTTGTAGTTTCATTTAGAGATTTTTTTAATACCAATAACTTGCTTGAATAATTAAAACAACTGAGTAAAAATTCAGAAATCCAGAAAATTCCACTTCAGAACAGACGACATTGTAAAGCCCTACAAAATTAGAAGTAGGAATCTAGAAAACTCAGTGTACAGAACTGTATGGTAAAGTTCTGTTTCCCTCAACAAATTGCTTTTCATAGACAAGGTTAAAAGTATAGTATCAGATACTGATGAAAGCATGAATCTGGTAAAATGCTTGGCCTTTGGGTTGAATTTTCAGTAGATGGATTATTATGTGTGCCTTCTAGGTAGTGGTGTAGGTTTGGGAAAAAATTAAGGTCCAGGAGCTATTGCTGTGTGATGGGCTTTTCCCTGCATCCATTTATCTGTTGTGTACCAGAAGCTCTTCTTTACCAAATGTTGTTATCTGTACTTTCTGTTTCAGAGCAGTGTTGATGATTGGACTAAAACCCAGTGGAGAGAGATTAATGTGGAACAGATGGATGTGCAGCTCAGAAGGTTTGCCAAGGCAGGTTCTGTAGCTGTCTATTTCAGCAATTTATCTATCTCAGTGCCACCCCTTCCTCATTCTTCCCACCCACTTTGATGTTGCAGTGGATTTATTACTTACATCCAAAATGAATTTTCTGGAACATGCTTTGTTTTGGGGGCTTTTCTCTAAAACTTTGTTCTTCAGAATGAGTTTCCGCTTCCTGTGGAGGTACATGATAAAACCATGCTGTCACTTCTCTGAGCTGAGGCAGTACGTCAAAGAATAAAGAGGTTGGGGGTTTATGACAACTGTTGACAGTCATTTTTAGAGACAAGTGGAATTTGCAGAGGTTTATCTGCTCTGCTCACAGATATAGCTCCAGGGTGCTGGGAGCTGCAGGAAAGATACTAATTTTTAAAGGGAGGACCCCTCCTTTGCTTTAAGTATTTGCAATGCTTTGTTGACAGTAGCCCTGCAAAAGACAATTCCCATGGGACAAGGGAAGTATGAAGCAAAAATAACAACAAAGACCCCCCAGATTCTTTGCAGGACACTAGGGGAATAACCATGGTTCACAGGCAGTATAGTAGTTGAGTATAAAGTCTTGAACCTAATGGGTATAAAATTTCTTCTTTACACATTTGTTTCATTCAGGAATAAATAAGCTTAATTGCATGCCCAATTATTAGTGCTTTAAGAGAAAAATCTGACTTCATGGTAGATGTCTTGGCTTAAATTGCTTCAGAATTGTGGACTTGGCCTAGCCAGTTCTGATACTGGAGGTTGTCATGTTGTGATAGGTGTGGTAAAAACAAGGAGAGGATTGAAATAACTGCATTCTCCTTCTGCTTTTGCATCATTCCCTGTGGCACATATGCCAGGTCCTGGAACACAAAAGATGCTGTTCGCTGCCTGTGAGCTGATCACTTATGTCACGTTCATCACGCTCCGGTGCGTATATGAGACTCCCTTACTCCTCTGAGCAGTGGTTTCAAATGTATTAATTTATGTATAATTTTATCTGCAGTTAAATAATTAATAAAAAAACTATACTTACATTATCAGGGCTGTGTTAAACTAAATGGCTCTGATCCGACTGGAATAATAAAATCACTGTGTAAATACAGTGTTAATACAGTTCCTTTACTTTAAATGACATACTGCAAAGTATATTTTTGGTCTTTGACTTACCTGCCACATAAAACCAAATAAAATCTTCCCTAGTCTTGTGCTAACTACAACTTTCCCACGTATCTGCATGTGCTTTCTTTTTCTAGGCCTTTTTTAGGCACTGGAAGGTGCTATAAGGTGTCCTCGGAGACTTCTCTTGTCCGGCTTGAACAATCCCAACTCTCTCAGCCCTCTGATCATCATCTTCCTGGCACATCTCTGGACTCACTGCAACACGTGCACATCATTCTTATGCTGGGGGCACCAGAGCAGGACACATTATTCCAGGAAGGGTCTCACAAGAGCAGAGTAGAGGTGGAGATTCACTTCTTGACCTGCTGGCCTGTCTGCTTTTGATGCAATCCAGGACATGGTGAATAGATTGAGTTCACAGGGAGACTGTTGACCTGACAGTAGATACAAAAGGGAAAAAAAAAAAAAAAGAAAAAAGTGAGGGGTGCCAGAAGGAAAGCAATGTATACATTTAACCCAATTGTTGATCATATAGCTGGAAAACCAGAGAAGGTACTATGAATCAAAAAAAAAAAAAAAAGTAATTTCAGTTTGTCAAAAAGAATCCCAGTGGTTTTGGTTCCTAAGCTATAACATGGATCAGTTGTTGGTTTTCAAAATTTGAATAAATTTTTTTAATCATTTTGAGAAAAAAATTTGAAGGCCGATTTCCAAATGTTCTAATTTTTTTCATTTTTAAAATAAAAATGACTATAAAGCTGAAAGCACAAGAGAGTGAGTGTAACATAATGTTTCTATTCTATTTCCATTTACCAGTCATTTATCATATACAGTTTTAGTAAAAGAATATTTAAAATTATTTTAAATGCAGAAAGCTCCTAAACAGCATTAGCACAAAAATTTTGTGTGGTTTTTTTTAAACAAAAATAATGAGAAAAGGATTGACTATCATCTTTTCAAATCATAGATAAAAAATTTAGGTTTTTCTTTAATTGTTATCTTAGAGAGGAGTAACAAAATACAGCAAATACCTCCACCACTCCCCAAGGTTTCTAGTCTGCAAATACTGTATCTGTAGCTTACATCAAAATTCCATACAGCTGTGCAAATAAACTTGCCTTTTAATGTTAAGATGTATAATATATCACAGTACAAGGTAAAACAAAAAACCCCCACAGTAACAGCATCGAGAAATATTTCACCTAGGCCAATTAAGTTCACATTTTTGGTGCAAATCTGAAAGTATATCCAATATCTAAAGTGTATATAATTTATTTTGTTCTGTTTTTTAGTTAGATACCATTTGAACACTTTACTATATGCTTATGTCTGACTTTTCTTGGTCATGGACTTATTTTGCTCTCTGCTGTCTCTTTGCTTTACAGGTCAGGCTTTTAGTACAGGAAGATACTACCTTGTCCAACCTTCTGGGAGGGACTCCAGCTTCATAAAAGTAGAAAATGAAGTCCAAAGTGTAGTTGTCAATGCTGTGCAAGAGTTGAGTACTAAAAAAATAGACAGATGCACATTTTTTTCTTCTGTTTTTTGCAGAATAGTATGTTACAAACTCTTTATCTGATTAGGTTTTGTTCCAAGCAATTAATGATAGAAGTGAAGATTTTCATGTTTCACTTCATGTTTTCATTCATGTCACTTATCTAGGAATCAAAATTCACAGCCTAGAGAAACGAACTTCTTGTCTGTGGTGTAGTTTACCATCATGGTGAATTAAATATAATTTAATTAAAGTTACCAACTCAAAATATGAAACGTGATATGTATATATATAGAGAGAGAGAGACAGATGTTATTATTACTCTTTTTATTCCCAGATTTTGGCAGAAATCAGCCAAACATGGACAGCCATTGAATTTTCTTATGAAGAGCATCACAGGAAATAAACCCCTTTATTGAAGTCAGATGAACGGCTGCTTGAAACTTCAGATAACAATCAAGTAAGGATTTAATTAACAGCAATACCATTCGTGTATCAATATGATTCACTCCCTCGATACACTTTAATTTAAAACTTTTTTCCCGAATCGTTATTGCAGACAGTTAAATTTTCTCCAGGTGTGGGAATTTACATGTATGCTATGTAACTGCATGTATTCTAAAAAAATTCCTGTCTCCATGTAGGAGTTAAACAAAATCACAGCTTTCTAAGCTTGTATTTTCTTCTATTTTTTTTTTTAATCCTTTAATCATATGCTGTGCATTTTCATTGTTTAAAGATGTCATATGTTGTGATATACAATAACAGTTACAGGAGAATTTGTTAAGCTCTTGCTAGCTTTAGTTACTCTGTTTGATAAATTATTTTGATTAGCGCAGTTTTGTATATTTTTATTTTTCTAGTTTCAGCTGCAGATAATTCTGAAAAGTAAATATGTGGTATATTTCATTGAACGAGTGAAAATTGGGCAGAATAAATTAAACATGGCAGATTCTGTCATTTTCATTTGGATGGAAGTTCAACACAAATGATATTTGCTAGAAAGTGTTTTCACTGGCCCTGAAAACATCAGAAGATAGCTGCCTTGAAAATGCAAACAAATTTGATGAAATCAACAGAGACTTCAAAATCAGTAAAGTTATTAGTTTCTATTAATTTATATCTTGCATTTGAATTCTTTAGAATATTTCCTAAATGATACCATATTGACAATTAATTTGAGTATTTCTTTCATAGACTTGTTTCTAACCCACTAAATTAACATTATTATGAGAGTCTCAGGCTTACTTTGGAGAATATCAGAGGTGGATTTTGCATTTTTATTATTAAAATCAAAGTAATTATTTACCTTATTTTCCTTTTGCACGGGCTGGCAGTTGCTGGTGCCATGATTTGAGACAAAGTTCTGGAGGTCATTCCTTCACATGTCTTTAATATCTTCTCTTACCTACTCATTGTTAGTTTTTTAACCTGTTGGAATCACATAGAGATATGATACTTCTGAGTTGCAGAAATCTCTTCTGCTGAACTCCATGTCATTTAGGGCAATGATGGTTAAAATACAAGTTAATGGTCTCTTATTTAATGCTGGCAAAGTTAAGTACAGCAGTCAACCTTAACATTTGAACTGACAAAAAACATTGTGCCTGAAGTGTTCATTCTGACCAAAAAAAGTCACTGAACCTTTGCATAGTAAAGATTTTACATTGTCAGTATACCTGTAATTCAATCCACATATACCAGGGAAAGTTCTCATCATGGGCAATTCTGAAAAGCTAATATATTATAATGTCCTATGGGGAAGTTCTATGTTTAAAATTTTAAATATATTTCTATAGTCATTTAAATCTGTGGTTTAAAAACGTGGACAGCAGCATGTCTTAGTATAAAAGTATATTTATTCACTTTTTGTGTCAATACGAACAGGTATTCATACATCAAAGATAAAATGTGCATCTCGAAAAAAGTGGCTACTTTGCACTCACATTCAACTGGTTCTTTTCTGCTGCTTTCTTTGTTGTTTTGTTTTGTTGGTTTGGGGTTTTTTTTTTCATTTATCTGCACATAACTGCCCTGTTGAGTAAGAAATTTTTCTCTTGTCCCTTACTTGCTAAGGCTGGATTCTTTGGAAGGTTAAAGAGGATTTTGCCCCTAGCCAGACTTACCTTTTTAGGAACTTTTCTGGCAAAATTCACTTCTCATGGGTTCCTTGGTCTTAATTACTACAAGATGATGTTCCCTTTCATTTTCTGGAAAGGGAACATGTAAAGTTTGCCACTTTCTCTGTTCCTTGCAGCTGTGTTCATTGTTATAATTTTAATTAAAAGTGGATTGTATTTTTCTGTTATACTATTTGGTCTGATTTTTGCCTTAACTGGCAGAGAATTCTTGGCTTTAGGGTGATTAAAGGTACATGTGGTTAAAATCTCTGTCATATTTTCAGACTTCCTCTTTGTGAAAAAGCCTTGTCTGATACATAGAAACCAAACACATCTTTTCCTTTCTTCTATTTTGTTTTTTCAGCAGACTTGCTAGACATCCTTTCAAAAGGAACACAGCCAAAACAGGTGAGCCTCTTTGTGCATGAATGTATTTCATTTTGTCTACAGAAAGGCAAGTTTTCCAGCCAACTGTGTGAGGTGATAGTATCATAGAACTGCACCTTTGTTTCTGAGCATTAATTTACTTTGCAAATAGGAACACTTTGCCTAAAGAAGGTCGCAAACATTTTTTCCCCCAGCTAGGACAAGTAGAACGTATTCAGCAAGGAGAGATGAGAGATGTGTAACAGGTCCTGGACTGTCTTTGCTGGAAATTTAGCCAGTGAAAGTTGCATTTGTTTGGATTTTTGGATTGTAGGTTTGCAGGAAGTAGAAATAGAAAAGGTCAGTGAGATCATCAAATCTATTTTCCTTCTAGCAGAGATTGATCGAATTTCAGGCATACTATGTGTAGTGATGATAAGTAAGACTGAAAGATCTATGGTGTCTGTTAGGCTGTTACTAAATGAGCTGCTGACTATTGTATGAGGAATGTTTTTGTAACCATGCTTCTATGTTCCTCCCTTGAACAATAATCTGCTAGGTTTTGTGATGCTTTGAGAACAATTTATATAAAAGCACTCTGATGTATTTCAGGAGCTTCATACTATGTTATCTACATGCCAGGTGATACTCCTGGCTTCGGTTACTATCCAGCCAGAGCCATCAATTCTCAGTGCTAGAGTTTTTAGCGTGCTTCAGGCTAAGCCTTTTTTTGAAGGGCTTTGACATATAACAGAAGAACTGATGCTTTCTGAGAGGATGAAGGACTTGTGAGGCTCAGATGGAGCCTTTTCAAACATTATGGTAGACTCTTGTAGATTCTTCATGTAACTAAATCTCAGTGATTTGTTTCGTCCACGTATAAGAGCAACAAAACAAACCTTCCATTCTAGTTGTCAGGCATAGAGTATGCTGGTGTGTAGACAGTGATCTTCTAAGTCCATGGTCTTCGGGGAGATGTCTAGTTACACAAGGCATTTAGACCTCAATAGGTAATTTGTGATATAAGCACTAGCCATAATTAATAACAATTTCAAGACTTCTCAGTTTTATATTGAGCTGTCTTTGTCCTTCAGACTCTTCTGACAACTGAAAGTCAGAAGAGTAGTGTGATTACCTCCGTTCACTGATTTATCTGGGACCATTTTGCCCCAGCTTTTCCCATAAAAACCTTGTATGTAGTAATCATGCAACAGTCAGGTAGTCATCCACTTTAACAGCGGTTTGCATTAGTGTGATTGACACAAACCTAAGGTAAATGGTTTCCTTACACATCTACTATTTTTGGATGTGGGTAGCCCATCATCTTACCATACTTTTTGACAGAGTTGCTGATCACAAATTTCAAGAGCATACAGAGGAATCTATAAATGCTGCCCTTGGGCAGAGAAAAGGAGTATGTTCTGTTTCGTGACAAATGTGGATCCAATAGCCAGGTATGTTGAATTATGTGAAACCTCCTTTGTGGATTTTGCCCTCTTTGGGATGCTCTTTTAAAAATGTAAATTTTGAAAAAGTAATGATAAATAACCAAATAATAATAAAACCAAAACATTTAATTACCCAAAGCTGTGTAATTTACTAATAATTTAAAAAATTGTCTATCTGCCTCTTGTACATAAGATGTTTTTTAAAAGAAGTGTAGAGAGCTTACTGTTTTGAAGCAATGAAAAAGAAAAAAATGGTACTAAAAGTCACAGAACAGATCAAGATTATGGTTAAATGTTACATTTCTCATACTTCCTCTCTTCTGCCCTTTTTATTTCATCTTTTTTTATATAGTTTCAGATCCTCTCCTCTCTTATCCTTTAGAACACACCTCTCTAGACCTCCAGTGCTCTCACACGTCCCCTATCATCTGAACAGGGTTTCAGCTGGTTTTGAGCCTTATATTTGCTAATTGGCCAGACAGTATTTGTGCTAACTGTGTAGTGGTAGGTCAGAGAGAACAGATCAGCAACTTCTGAGACAATAACTTATTGTTCTCAGAACAGTGCTGAATGCATAAGCATTCACATTGCATAAAATCAATGTTGCTCGTGGTTCTAATGATTGATTGTCTCAGCAGGGAGGCCCCAAACTGAACGGACAAATATATGCAGCTTGCCTCATAGAAATAGTTTCTCCAAGATGCAGCTACATTTGGGCACACAGAGACATAGGAAAGACTGTATTGTTTGGGCTTACTCTGTGTCTGCGAACACAAAAACTTCAGACTTTCATATTTGGAGCTCTAAGATATTATGTCTGAGTGTTCCAGTCAAGTGGATATGTAAAACAAAGCAATGTCTGTCATCTCATCTAAATCCTAATGAAGAGGCCGTAACAGAGAAAACGGAAGGGAAAAAAATCCACTTTCGTTTCAAGTTAGTAAAAACTTTTAACGTAAAGAAAATCCTTTGTAAAGATTAATGGGATGAACTTCCTTTATTTTCAGTATAAAATTTATGTACCGTTTATGTTATGTGCATAAATTTATACATGCTTGGGTTTTTTGCTTCAAAGCTAGAGTCTTGGTTGCAACACCTTGAGGAAACTGCACACAAACCAGCAAGTCGCTGCATCATGGAGGCAATACTGGCCTATGAAGAGAAGCAGAGAGAACAGTAAGGTTTTTACTCCCCAGCCCAGATTGAACTCACTGCTTCACAAATCTGTCGGGTTTCAGATGTAGAAGTGGCATTTGGTAGGCTGGATGAGGGCTTGGCATCAGCCCCAAAGGATTGCCACAAGAAGCAGGAATGGATATCTTCTTTTTGTTTAATTCAGAGAAAATAAGTACAGTGCGAAAATGGTCCCGTAAAAAGATATGAGTGGCATATTGGAAGGTTTTAATAGTGTAGTAAATAAGCTGCTATTTGCCCCTACTGGAAAAAGAAACATGGCTTTTGCTTCCATTTCTGTTACTTCACGGTCATTTTTATCACATTTTAATTAATTATCACACATCTTTTGTGGGATTATTCCAAACTGAGATGAAAGGTAAAGGCAAAGATACTGCCCAACATCAACCATTATACTATGCCAAAAGAGAATATGCAGCCAGAATGCATACAAATATTAAGCCCATATATTTGTGTAAAGAAGCCAAAGTTGTTGGGTTTGTTTTTGTCAAACCAACCAGTTTACTTCAAAGATTAGTTTTAGTCCCGTTTCAGAAGGGTGCCTTCTACCATTTGATTTTTGCTTTGCCTTTGTTTACCTCCAACTTCTCCTGAATGTTTCTGTCCTGATGTGAGTATGCTTTCTCTTTGCAAAAACTTTCAGTAGTTTTGGTTTTGTTTTTCAACATAGAATATCTGCTGAAGGGAAATGCAAAATAAGAAAGAGACTTTAAAGGGGTGATGGATATCTGACAAAGTTGTCTGAAGTTTCTCTGTAGTAGCAAAGATACTTTACCTTTCTATTGAAGTTAGTTATATTTTCCTTCTTAGAATTATATGCAGTAGCTGTGTATGGGGGTGTTTTTCTCTTATTAATATGAAACCTGAATAATTCCATAGTCAATTCCTACTATGTAACCCTGTATAGTAATTTATGTCATATTTTGCGATCATCCCCTTATTGCATTGCCTATTTTTAAAATGTAAGTCACTGATCTTTCCTAAGGGCTATTTTTAGTTTGCCAATAAATGTTCTCATGCAATTAGTACAATTTTTACAGAGTCTGGTACATATCTCTATGGAGATTATAACCACAGAATTTACAATTTAACTTCATGCACATCATCTTATCCATCCATTCCTCCTACCCTGCCTAGCTGAACATTTGCAGTATTTGTGCTCACCTGGATTGTAATTTTTTTAGAGGTGGTTCAAATGTCAGTTTTAACGAGGATTTCTTCTGGCATCTCAGGTTTAATACCAGCAAATTTGTACAAACATGCCAGTTTTTGTGGTGATCTAGTTCATGATGTAGGCAGAACAAATTTCTAGTAGCAATAATGGTAGATGTTACTGAGGTCCATCTGAGGTTTTAGATGGTTACCTAAATCTTTTCAGGTGGCTTGGAAAAATGGTCTTATTACCATGCTGCTTTGACAACTTTCCTTGGTTGATCATCAAAAAATCACACTGTAGACATTCATGTCAGAGATGTATTAGCAAGCCTTTGAGCTCAGAAGGTGTGTGATTGAATCGTTTGTATTTTGCATTCACAGTTTATTCTGCCTTCAGTAATTCACAGTGTGTTTTGCTCTCCTTTTAGAGGCACACATGCATCTCTAGAGCAAGTCACTCCTCTTCTGTGGTGACTCTTTATAAGTGCATGCAGTTGAAACTTTCAATATTTATTTAAACCAAAGTGTTCCCTCTATGTGTAACTTTATTCAGGTAAACCTAAGGTGTCTGGCATATGCTGTTGGTTTAAATGAACAAAACATTTCACTGGATAGGGATTGAAATAGGAAAGAATTCTCATTTTCCTTCTGACCCGAGCTTCAGAAATAAAATGGTTTTCTAAGACAGCATTAAGATAAGAAGAAACAAGGCTTGAAGAGTAAAATGAAACTCATTCTGGTCAAAGTAATGTCTGCTCCCAGGCAAAGATTTCAGTTTTTGTAAGGAGAGGCCTTGGCTTAGTAAGTGACAATGTGTACTGCTGTAATAGCTCTATTAAAATGATCTGCTATTACACTTGCATCTGTATAAAAGCACAAATGCCTCAAGGTGCATCTAATCCTTTATAGTTGATTGTAGTAGTTATTGGTCCTAAGTGGCTAGAAATCAGCTGTGAGACCTATTGGTGACAGCATTCTGATGGGTGGCATTTCTTCCATCTGAATAGCTCCTACCTGGCATCATGATTCTGCAACGGCTTTTTAGGTCACCGGTTTCAGGGCTTTTGCTTGGTTTGTTACACCATAGATGGGATGATGTCCAGAAACACTGTTTTGCCAACATTAGTGACGCTCAGTTTCAGTATATTTATGAGTACTTGGGAAATACCCCTTGGCTAGTTATTACACCTTTGACTGCTACTTACAACAGTTTGCCTTACCTGTTTCAGTGAATAAAATGTTAAATGTTTCTTAGAAGTTCAGTGTTCTTTCCTAACTCATATGTGTATAGTCATTAAGAAACAATATCTTTGAGCATGTGTGTGCATGTAGGTGTGCATGCTTATGTAATGGTATGATTTTAATGGCCGTTACATTTAAAATAAATGAAATATTCTTTGCATATGTGTGTATTTGGTGTCTAGTCTGAAGGGGAATATGAGTGGATCTTTACCACGGTTAATCAGAATTTTTCAGCAATTTTTTTTTTTTTGTTTTCATGTTAAAGTCCAAACCAGTTTGTTAGGTTTTTTACACCACATACAATGAATTTATTTTTTTTCTGGAGATGTTTCTACTCCAGTATGGAATTTCTTGTTAAAACAAGTGATCCAAAAAGATGCACCCAGACAGTCTGACTAGCTTAGTGCTCTCAGCTGGGAGACCAATTCTGGGGCTTAAGTCTTTAAAATAGGCTAAGCAGCAACTACAGTCTCCTGTTTCCTGTCCTATGTGACCACTGATAGGATGTTCCTTCTTGCTAAAAAATGCTGATGTGTTTAGTTTTCTAAAATAAGCATTTTCCAAGTAGTATCACACTGTGATTTTACATGAACATGAAAGAGGTACATTTGTGGCTTAGGACATTAAATTTTAATGAGAAAGTCTTGGAATAAATCCTCCATGAAACATAAGGTTTGGGGAAAAAACCCAAATCTCCTGATATTGCAGAAGTTCACTGCAATGCAAACAATCACTTTTCTTATGTTAAAGTGTTATATTACTCTAAATCAAATTCTTGAGTGGTTCTCCTGAAGAAACAGCTGGCACAGGTAAGACAGAGACCACTGAAGATTCAGGCTGTGCCCTTGGTATGATGTTGTACATCTTCAACTGTTCAGAACACGTGGATGACAAGGTGAGATATTCTGCTAAGCAGTGTGGAGATTGGTGTTTAGCTTCTTTTTCATGTGAATTACATTGGAAACTGTTGCTTTCAAGAAAAAGACGTTAAATCTTTCACTTCTGATTTTATTCTATAGAGAATATCTGTAAAGATTTGGTCCAGACAGGAGCTTGGGGGTGCTTTGATGAATTCAATCACACCTTGGTAGTTCAGTCAGTGGTGGCAGTACAATTAAGGACTATCCACGATACAGTTAGGAACAAGAAAAAGGAGTATTTCAGCAGTGCTTCTTGATTGTCCTTTGCAGGCTATAAATACTAAACCAGAATATCTTTTTCCAAAGTTCCTCTAAAACCCTTTATAAATGAGGGAGTAGATGGAAACACTAGATCACCTGTATAATATACTGCCTTAAAATAACTTTATCTTCAAAATGTGGTAACAAATGTCAGTGAAATCCTACAGAATTCCAATTAAAGCATTGCTATTGAAACTCTGGCCCCGTTCCAAGTCCCACTGTGTGAGATCATGGCATCATATGGGTGAGAAGTTTGACAGGATTTAACTTTGCAAGAAGTCTCAGTGGTTTCAGGGTTTTCTTTTGAGACATGCCTTGTTTTTCCACTGTCCCATGTTCTTCTTCTTCTGCTTTCTTTACTCAGTGCTGTCTCCTGGCCTTTTCAAACCCACCACATCCCTACCCGTCTCGTTTATTCTGCATCTTTCCAAAGGTGATTCTTCCTGTAGACATGCGTCAGCAATAGGCACTCTTTGTGACTCCACCAGTCTGGTCTTTTCCTTCCGAATTCTGTGCTGGCTAGAGGAGCCACAGATACAGATTACTAAAAGCTGGTAGCTACCAGGGAAATACCTCTGTTTTATAAGCTCTAGTAAACTTTCCGGTTTTGTAAGTATTATCTTTGTTTTAACATTTTCTGGTGTTACCTTTCTTTTAACAGACGTATTTTTTGGTGAAAATACTATATTGGAATAATTATTACCATGATCCCTGGATGTGCAGGTCAGACAGAATTACCTGAAAACCTCATAGCTCTGTTCATAGCAGGTTCAGGCAGGTATGCTATTGTGTGATTTTATGGTATATTAGTGTCTCAAGTCCACATTTAGAGTACATATCCCACCTAGTGTTCCTAGCCCTGGTTTATAGTGAAGTGCCACTTCTTTTTCTACAGAATTTCTGTTAAAAAAAAAATCAGTATTCATGTTGTGCCTGCCTCCACACCATAATGACAAGGGAAATTAAATGTCTACCCTGCTGGTTTGGTGTTTTGTTGTTTTTTTTTTTAAATCTATGTCAAATTTTAAAGGTACCTGTGAACACATAGGAGGTACCTAAACATGTGCAAGAATATTCACTGTTTTGTGACAAATAGGAATCCTCACAGCTGAGTTAGCCTAGTAAAATCACCTTTTGAAAACTCTCTAGCTATCACATTCTTGGTTGGGTGTAGGCATGAAGGTATTCACAGATGTTTCAAAACTACCATCTGAAAATGAAGCTTCATACTCCCACCTAGTATGATATTGAGTGTATGAATGTTGAGAAGCTCTGAAAAGTGCAGTGCACATCAAAATATGCTTTTGGACACTGTGGGACAGCCCATTATCTTTTTCTTAAAATGTGTGTTTATGCTTTGTATCTTAGCACTAATGTTTTGAGAAAGAAAGTTTTGAATTTAAAAGATCTGAATGTAGTTTGCGTGCTCTCCTCATTGAGTTTGTATCCAAATGGTGTTTCTGAGAATGAATTAATTCCACTAGCAATTGCTCCATCCTGATGGGCAGTAAAGCAATGCCAATTCCTTCCAACAAACTTTTGGAGCTGTTTTTTGAACTATATGGTGCAGGCCTTGCTTAAAAAGGAGTCGTCACTCACATGCTTATGCAAAAGTTGTCACTTGACTCTTGCATTGACGGTTTTCACTGATTCAATAAAGACTTACAAAAGAAATTATTCTGTGATTTCATTTCTTAGCATATTGAAGTTAGTGAGGCAAGCTGCAAGGCACGTGGTATCTGCACAGTAAAAAAATTTGTAAAAGATAGGATTTGTAAAAGATAGGATAGAACCAGGCATCACTGTTGCTTCTGTGAGCAAGTTCAAATACAGGTGGTATTTTCTTCTGTATTAAAAGTACATCCAGATCTTGGTGTGTTTTGTTTTTTCTGCTTTAACTATGGAACTCCTGATACCATAGACCTCCATGCTTTCACTGCAGAAAGACACAAAGCCTCCTAAAGTTAGAAAGCCGTTTGCTAAGGCACACCTCATCCTCTTGCCAGCCAAACATCCTGCTTCAGACGGCAGGACTGGGGAGCAGCAGCAGCAATTAGTTTTCATGTTCCTTGAGCCCAAATTACACTCATTTGTAACAAGCAGTAGGTAATATCTGCTTACAAGGAGGAGTTTAGAGTTTGAATTCATATGCCTCTGCAAAGAATGTGTCTAAGTAAGATGCTATAGCTGAGCCTTAGCAAAAATTGGAGGGAGACCCTGAGAGGTGCATCGTGCTTCCTTATGAATGGGGGGAGGAGGGGTGTTAATATTTCACAACTTGGCTGTAGCATTACCAAGCCTTCTCATTAATTGCCAACTAGGAGCCCCTCAAGGCCAAGCAGGATTGATCTGCACCAAGAGAACAATAATGGACAGTCCCTCAATTCAGACCATCGCACAAAAGGGTACAGGGGGACAGGGAAACAAAGTGAGAAAGTGCTCTGAGGGACAAATTTGGTGGTTTGTAGCTGACCTGAACAAAAAATTCAAGATTTCTTCTTTTCTAATATATAACCTAAGTAGTGATTTTTTAAAATGAGGATATTGTTTAGCAATAGCAATATTAGTTTGTGTTACTTTTTAAATGAGATTTAATGAGATTTTTCTCATTTGTATCATTAATATGTCTGTGATTTTGTTCTAAAAGTTTGCACTGGAGGTTATATTTACAAAGAAAGAGTGAAACCTCTAAAGGCAACCAAGACTTCATATAAAAGCATTAAAGCCCTCCAAAAAAATCAGAGTGGCTTAAAAAATTATGGCATTTTTAGTAATGGTAGGGTGTTGCACTTCCAGACCGTGTACAGCTGCTGGCTGTGACCTGTAGTTGTTGGTGGCAAATGACACCGCTGCAGACTGTGGCTGCTCTAAGTTTCAGCAGTACCTGTCTGTATGTTTCTCAGCTGCCTCCTTGGTGTGCAGCAATGTTATTGAATATTAACAATCAGCAGTGCCTAATTAGCTTCTCTTGCTTTGAAGTAAGCTTTGACTGACACTCTTAATTGTGGCTCTGTTGAGCTCTGCTTTTAAAAATGTTTGCACACATCAGACATTTGATTTAAATGGCTTATTCTCCCTATGTTTAAATTCTAATCTGTGTATTTGGATTATGGGGTTTGTTTTCTTTCCTAGAACCTGGTTGTCCCTGACATTGAACTGATCTCTGAAATTACGTTGGTTGCTGAAGGGTTTATTGATGCATGTCTGTTAGCCAGGAAGTTTATCACCTTGTACCCTCTCTGTGGGGAGCTGCTCCCTGAACAGGTGAGTGTCTCTGGGCTTATGGGTTGGATACATGTCAACACACACTCCATACCAGTGCAGGTGGATATTGTACAATAATAGGGGTGATTTATGTATATAGTCTAAACTTTTATTTTGAAGACACTTTAAATCATGTGTCCCTCCTTAATAAATTGACAGGTATGAATCTGAAAGGAAATGTCCTTTCCTCTGATCTTGGGATGTTTGTAATGTGTTAACTGTGCATTAAATAATTGTATATCGCCACTTCATACCTGGGATGTCTGACTGCATTGTGCTGCTGTGTAATATCCATATTACCCATTGTCATTTGGAGAAGAGAATAGCAGCGTAGGAATTCATCTTAAAAACAGATAGCATATTCTAGTTGGATGAACACTTCTTTAAACTTTTCTCAATAAATACAGTGGAAGACTGTTTAAAAAATGGAGGGTTAGCATTTCTAAATAAGTTAGTTATTATAATAGAAAGAACTAATATTAAGAAATATTATCTTAAAACAAAAAATCTAGAAATTGTTTGATTTCTTCCAGGTGTGTATGCTGGTTTAGTCATTTTGAACTGTATAATTTTTCCCAAGACATTCTTAATATTCAGTTTTATCAGTGTAATAAGATCCTTAAACATTAAGCTATAAATGCAAATAGCAGGCAAGGCCATGATGAAATCAAAAGCAACTTTATTTTCATACCTGCATAATTTTGAAATTATCTCTAAATATCCTGAAGATTTCCTGACACATTCTCACCATTTTCTAGAGATAATGAAATTAAGCCATGCATATCTTAAGATAATTAATACTGGTTGCTTCAGTAGAACAAGGATGCCTCAAGTCTAATGATTACTTTGTCCTGGAGGCACTTTCTGAATTGAGAAAAGTAGTTTATACCATTCTTTGCCAGTTCAATATTAATCATAGTATTAATAATAGTATTAACATTAATATTTGAAGCAAAAGCTAGAATGTTCTTGTTTGTTTACTTTTAAATCTTATTTGTTTTAGTGGAAATGGGAGAAATCAAATCCTTTTGATAAAAAATTCTGGGCTGCCGAAAAAAATATACAGCAGTTCAGAGAGTTCTGAGAATACTGGCCTATTGTAGGGATTTATAGAACTTCAAATATTCCTTTGGGGCACTAAGATCCTAGCCTATGGAAATAGATGCAGAACAGGGTTATCAGGGCTTTTAGTGCATATGCAGTGAAGGAAAGGTCTTCTGGTCCTGTCATGCCATGGCAAATAGCCTGGATATCTAAAAGTCTTTGTACACTGGACAATCCACACACCAGGCTGCTGTTAAGATACATAGCCTGCTCTTCAATAACCCATGAGACAGCAAACCAACAACTAAAAAAATATCACCTTGATCTAACAAAAAGCTTATTAAGCACAGTATTTTCCTAAATTTCCTAGTTTCATTATCAGCTCTATGTTTAACTTCTTTGCCTAGGTTTACCATTTCTAAAATGTGGAGACTCATTTTCAATGCAGATAATTGCCATCTTTATCACGTCAGAAAAAAAAATTTTCTTACTAATTGTGAACTGTCCTGAATTTTAAAATGACCTTTTATTTTTTATCATTTGTGACGTATTTAGTGCATTTGATTCATACTGTAATAGAAGAGGATAGAGACATCTGTCAACTTTAAAAAGGGTATATTTTTAACATGTGAATTTGCTTCTGGTTTTGTTTTTGTTTTGAGTTTTTGGATTGGTTTGGGGTTTTTTTTGGTTGGTTGATTGGTTTTTTTATTGTGTTTAGGTGTGATAATACTAACTAGGCTATATTTATATTGAATTCCTAGGTGTGATTTGCAACATGTGTTCTCAAACTTTACCCAGCTGGCAGCCAGTTTGGGTGCTAACAGCAGGATGGTTGTAACCCCAGACAGATTTTTTGGGTTGAGAGAAGGATAGCGTGCACACATTAAGGAAACTGTGGACCAACACGAGTATTGTGCTGCATACTGACATAAGGAGATAGTAGCCACAGCAGCACAGAGGTCAGAGAGGAGCTGATTTTCCACATACTTAGCCAGCTGGTCTTATGGTAGCTGGTGCCACTGCTGGCTATACCAAAATTAGCCATCTGAGATCTCTGCATGAGCTGTAAAAACACCTTTGAAGTGTTGCTGTAGCCGTAGAGACCTGTAACTTCATGGTAGACCTCTTCAAAATTGGATATTAGGGTACTCCAGTCAGTCAAGGTGCTGTTCAAATTGTTTCGAAGCCCTTCTCTTTCTACTTCTGTGTTACTTTGGAATGAGAGGGAGAGAGGTAAGTATTACACAGCCCTGAAAAAATGAGAAAGGGACTGCAATATGTATGTGTCATGGAAAAAGTTGTACCTTCTGCAGTGGGTATCTGCCTTCACACTGGTAGGGCTTAGAGGAGGATACAGGCTTGTTCTCTACCCTTCACTTACCAGACGTTTTTACACTTTCTCTCTAGACTGAGTATCTATCTGTTTATCTTTCCCGTAACTTTGATGGTGGAGCTGGTGCAAATGTGTTGATAGTCTCTCCAATCTCACCTTTCAGAAACAAAAAAGCACTGCTAACATCAGGTTAAATTAGTAGAAGTTTGGAAGGCATTTTTTGCTTTCCTTATTTCATCATGAAGGCAAAGTTGCAATGAATACGATAATACTTGATGATGCAAATATTGCCCTTTAAGAATAAGGAACAAAGTGGTGGAATACTGAAGATGAAATAGATATACATTTCACCATTTTTTTGGTCTTTTTTTCTTTAGTAGAACTCTACCACTGGCCTAAAGCCACTGAAAGGCTACAAGTGAATAAAAACGTGTAGTTTTACTTTGTGTGTAAATCAATTGTTTTCTTCATCAAACTCACTTAGTTTTATTTCCTGTGCTAACATGACTAGTTAAAATATTTTCACAGCACTGTTATGACTGGGGACTTCAGGCTATCAAGTCAGTTTTGGTAATTGCTGGGCCCTTGAAACAAAGAGACAAGAAACAGTCCTGAGGATCAGCTAAAATCTTTACTTGAAAGCGTCTAAGAGTACAAGCTATTTCTGATGCCTTTGAATAAAAACAGAATCCTAAAAAGAGAATGATTTAATGCTCCTGCAATATGTTATTTACTGTCCTTTTCCAGGTGCTTATGTGAATCTAAAGAGAATTTAATTTCCCTAAAATAGTGACAGATGATATCCCAATTTTCACAGGCCTGATCAGTGACCTGTTTCCAGCTCTGGATGTTCCTAGGAAGAGGGACCTACAGTTTGAACAGATGGGTAAACAATCTACCCTGAAGCTTCATTTGAAGCCTGAAGAGAGCTTTATTCTCAAAGTAAAATAATTCATTGCCTTTAATTACTCCCCTTAAGAGTTTCAATCAAAATAATTGCAAATGGGTTTGCAATTGCAAATGAAGGTTATTTTTGAGTATATTACAGTATTGATAAGGTGTCCCTCAATGACTTGGTATGTCAAAGGCATTTTGTCATTGCAGTAATGCTCCTCAGTATGATAAATATGCCTGTAAGAAAATATATCCTGTTCAAAAAAGCTGTTACGGTCTACAGTGACAAACACGTTTGTTTGTGCTCAGTACCAGACATTTGTACTTGGTAGAAAATTCATTCTTGGTTAATTATTTATAGTGAGGTAAGAAGAATGAGCGAGCAAAAACATACAAATAAGAAGGTGTGGATTTGGAATGTGCATGGCTACATGTGACTTTTGTGTGCTCAGGTATTTATGTATAATATAATGCATATTGTGCTACACACATTAAAAACATGCATGTACCTATATATATGCATGTATACTCCTGAGAATGAGTTGCCTATAAGTTAAATTTAGATATTAATTTTAGTTCGAATTACAGACGGGGAAAAAGTGAAACTTAGAAACACTGGTTAGTATACTGACCAAATGAAAATGTGCTTATCTGGACTGCTAAGAGCATATATTCCCATTTTCCTTCAAGGAATATCCACATCTACTATATGTGATAGCACACAACTTTATTAGGGTATGTTGGAAACAGATATAACCAGGCTGGTTAAATGTGGCTGATCTCAGGATTTATAAAGGACTTTATGCTCTTGTCTATCTTTTTCCATTATCCTGACAGAAGGGTGAAAGACAAAAAACTGTACTTTGGGATATTGTGAACTTTACAGTCAGCCTTCTGTAGAGTATTTTGTTTCACACTAGCTGGGTGAAACAGAGGCTAAGTAATGAGGAATATGATCTCATTCCTGTTAGACTTTAGAAAATCAGTGTAAATGCTCTTCCACTAAGGCAGAAATCCACAAGCAGCCAAGCTATTTCCATTCTGTGACTCATGGAACTACTTCTTTGGAAGCAATGTATTACTTTAGTAGACTGACCTTGTATTTTGCTGAATTATAGCTTTACAAGTGTTCTGAGTGTGGAATTCACTCTGCTAAAGTGATGGCAAAATTGTGATCTTGTGAATAACTGTTCTGTATCTCTGGGTTGGCACAGTCTTACTGGACCGTGTGGCTGTCTGGCAGAATTGGAATTGTTCTCACTTGTTGAGGTAACTGCTTTCATTACCTTACATCAATTCTCTTACCATTTTCTGGGAGACAGTTTTGCATGATACAACATCAGCTCAGCTGAGGCAAATCTACCAAGAAGGTGCAAGTTCATTTTTTTCCTAATAAAGGGAGTAGGAATGTAGAGGGGGAGATAATTTTTGTGAATAATTATGCCTCTGTGATAAGAAGTACAACAGGAGAGGAAAGTCACTCAATGTGTGTCCCTTTTGTGTGGTAGGCTGTTCAGCTGGAGGAGCTACTGGCAGTGCATCACTCTGTGTGTGACGTTGGAAATGCAGGGACTGGAAAAGGTAAGGTACCTGCCTGCCTATGCAGCGTGTTTTCTATCTCCCATTGTAAAGAAATTGCTGTGGTTCTCGCAGAAAACATTCTCCGTATTGCCTTTGCCTTAGGCTGCTGTGTAATAACATGCTGTTCAGTCACATGATGTGCAATAGAAAGCTCAAATGTTACAAGCAAATTCTACATTTCCCATGTTGTTTGCATGTCCCAAAGGACAGTTAATTGTGGCACAAAATAATGAGTATACAATTTGACAGATAGAGTAAGTAATACTTTGTTCTGGAAGAAGAAGCAGGATGTTTTAATTAGGTTTCTAGACAGACATCAAGGAATTTATTGCCAAAACACTAGACAAATAATTCTAATACATAATGCTTGCCTATTTCTGCTGCTAACTGTTGGCAGCTGCATAGATTTTCTTCTCCATTTAACACTTTCTATTAGAATTGACTTCAGATTACAGCCATTTTAGAATGGGAGTATCCTTCTTATCCTTAGGCTTGATGGAAATTTGGGACTAAATTAGCACAGAGGCAAGAGTAAATCAAGGTGAATAAATGGCTGAGTGCAGGGATTTGCAGTCAGGGATCCAGTTGAGGAAAAAGTAAAAAATTCCTATTGTATCAAAAGTGCGTCACTAACAAGCACCTTGTTCCTCTTCTTCAGGTACTAAAAGTTCTGCTCCACACGTATGGGAACGTGAAAGAAATACCTGTTTGGAATGATCTTAACCCAAAAGTTCTGATAACTGATGAACCGCTTGTCTTTATACACCATGAAACCTGAATAATGGAAAGATGGCAAGTAGCACACGTGTTCTTACTAGGACCTGTTCCTGGAGGCATCATTCTCCATCCAAAATGGACAATGCCAGAATTCAGAGAAGGTGTTAGCGAGATAATTCTTGCATTTTTCTGAGTTTGATGCAATGAAATGTGGGTGCAGAGCACAGGTGGTTCTGGAAAGACTGGAAGGCAGAGCAGGATGCTAGTAGACAGAAAGGTATTAGCCTGAACAATACTGATTCTGCTGTCTTAAAGAGTGAGTTATTTTCTCCACAGACTCAGGAAACCTCCCATCTCTCACCCACCTCATTAAGACTAATGACAGACTCTCCTGGAATTAAGAAATAGGTCATTATTGCATAAAATGCAGTCATTTTGTTATATCAAGTGTTCTTTGATTTTTTTTGTTATGTTGAATAACCATCTAATAAACAAGCAAAGGAAAAAGCATGGTTTTGATGCTACAAAAGCTTCATGTTTTAGTGATGCATCAAGTCTTCTCAAGTTTTAATTACTGTGCCGTGTTGTTACTTAAGCACTAAAGTGATAAGATTCTATTGAAATTTGATTTGCGGCTCTCCTGTCATCTCCTCTGAGAGAGAAAGCCAGTATTACCCATGAGAGGCCAAAAAAGTTAGTTTTAAATAGAGATATAGATCCTAGGTAGACTGAGTCACTCAACACTGTTATGGATGTTAATAAGGTGAGCAGCTGAGGAACAATTACAGTGGCTTCCCCTCTACCTGTTTTCCCATTTCCTTCTTCCTTTATTTTTCTGGAGATAGTATGCATTCTTTTCTTTCATTCTTATAATTTCGTTGGTTTTCACTATTGCTGAGTAATATTTTAGTACCTAGTTAACAGTATGTCTTGCCTATTTGGTACAACAAAAAGACTTAAAGTAGCCTTTAAGGCTATCCTGTAAGGGTGCTTGTGTCTCCTAGAGTATGAATTGGTGTAATTCAAGATGTCAGTCTTAAGAATATTAAAACTGGTATTTGGAAAGTCTCTCATTAAAATATATTTGAGATTCCATGACTGAAGTCCTTGCATCACTCTACTACAGAAGGCTAGTGTTAGGAAATCTAAATAAGTCAGTTTAAGGACGGTAATATCTAGACTCTTTATTCCCTTCTTATTAATTATACAGCTAAACCAATTTTGTGGGCTTCTGAAATGATGTAACATAATGAAATTTGAATCTAAAATCTGACCATAACCTTAGGAAAGTGATTGGAGTTTAGCCCATTCTCTTAAGCTCTAGTGGCATGGTCTATGGTTACTCAGTTACTCAGCAAGGTGCTTGTTGGGGTGAGCCGCAAAACCTGACTTTAGCCAAGAAACAGAGTCTGGCTTTTTGAAGAGAAATTTTGGATGCTAAGTTTAGGGTCCTGCTCTGAATCATTTTCTGATTATGTCCACTGACACTGAGAGAGATTTTTGCCTCTTCTGCTTTTAGCTGATTTATACTGAGAAATGTCGATATAAACAAGGCATTATAGTGCATACCCCTTAGTGAGATTTTTTTGTTGTGATGCTACAAAAGTTTGAAGAGGAAAGTTCTAAAACTCTGAAAACTACTTGTCAGTGTTTTGTTTACTTGATTTATTGAGAAATATCTAGTCAAACTTGCCTGTTAAAGACTAGAAAAATACAAACAGCTTTACTGCTGTTTAAAGTAGATGAAGCCCATGTGAAGGAACAAATTGATGTATGCATCATCCATAGGTAAAGGAGTACCTTGCATAAGCTGATGAATCAGAAGCAACATATTCTGGGAGAATGGGAAGATCTTTTTGGTCATATTAATATCTATTTTCCTACCAATCTTCAGAGACTTGCTGTTCTGTGGCCGTACTCAGGAAGGTCTTGTCTGAAGCAAGTCATCTCTGTGGTCTCACATGATACATACATTTACATTTAAACTGAATTTAGAAGATATAGGAAATAAAATATTTAGGCTGCATGTGTGGATAGTTAGCCTTTGTGAATAGCCAAACACCAGCTCAGCCACTTGCTGTCTCTCCCTTCTCAGAAGGGTAGGGACGAAATAGGGTGAAAAAGCTTGTGGGTCAAGATGAAGACAGTGAGATTGCTAAGCAGTAGCTCTCATGGGCAAAACAGACTTGATTTTGGGAACATTAATTTATTTTATCACCAATTAAAATGCATTCAAGTAGTGAGAGAAAAAGACAAAGATTAAAAGAAAACCTATCCCCCTAGTCTCAGCCTCACTGCTTTACTGCTGACTCTTTTACTCCCCCTACTCTAAGTGGCGCAGGTGGATGCGGGGTTATAGTCTGTGCACTGGGGTTTCTATTTGCCATTCCTTCCTTCTCACACTTTAATTTGCCCTTGTTCTGGCATGGGCTCTTTGTGGGCTGCAGTCCTTCAGGACATACCTGCTGCACCATGGGGTCCTCAAGGGGCTGCAGTGTGGGTAATTGTTCCAGCAGCACAGACCTCTTTCTCCTCTTCCTCCTCCACATCTGACCTTCGTGTTCTGCTGTTTCTCAGTCTTTCTGCCTGTTTGAATATGTTTTCTCTGAGAGAACTGGCCGTGTCCTGTTTGAGCTGGGTGGAACTAGCCATGTCCAGCACAGGGACCCATCGTCTCCTGACAGAGACCACCCTGCACCCACCCACCTCCAACACCTTGGCACCTGAACTCAATCCAGGATGTCATCACAAAGTGACCTGTCTTTAGCTGCTTAAAGAGCAGGAACACTATGATATTGCTTTGATGTCCTTGGTTATTTAATCACAGTCTATAGGTACACATATTTACAAATTAAGATTTTTTTTTTGTAAGTCTGTTTTTCATATGCGCTTCACATGAATGCCTAGACATGAAAAATGTAGTGTTACAATTAATGCTTTCAAGCCACCAAGGTGAATTCAGCTGCTGGTAGCTTAAGGAGTTGAAAGGAGTGAAGTTTCTGTCCCAGGGCACAGTGTTTGATTACTACCTTGATCCAGAGATGAGGAAGTTCCTGCCCCAGGTGCATAAGGTCCTGAATCCCGATGTGTATCCAGATGCACCCCTGCAGGTACTGTGCACACCAGTGACCACACAATGAATGTTGCTAGATGCAGGAATGTTTCAGAGTCTTGTCACCATTTCTGACATCAACTTAGATGTCCTGAAAGTAGTGCTCACTAGATGTGTTTGGATAAATCCCTGTTATTTGGGCCACGTGCCTTTAGTTGAATGATGAGAATTAACAATAAAGTGATGCTTTTTTTTTATTTTTTTAAGCTCTCTTGAACACATACCATGTTGAACTTCTTACTGGTTTATACTTTTTTCCCATAGTCAGAAAAATTCAGGCTCAAAGTCCATTTAACTATTGAAAATAATGCCCACAGCAGCTGTACACCACGAATTGAAGTCTTAATATTTTTCTATTTTCAGCTTTATGCACAGGTAATTTTTTGCCAGCTAAATTAGGTTCACACTAAGAAGTGTATGAGATCTAGGGCAAACAGAGCACTTCATCATCTTTCCACTATGCTCTTGAACAACTTACAAAGTTGGAGTTATATTTGTGGAATACAAATTGTAGAAGTTATGATATTATGATATATACCTGTCAGTGGAGAAATTGGAAGCATGAGCTATTAGTTGTAATTGCCTCAATTTGGAGCTTTGGTTATTTTTGCTCTTTTTTCAGTGTGTTCTGCATAGGACATGCAGAACAAGTATTCTGTGTTCTGTGTGTTCTCGAGTGTTTCGTGGTGTTTTGATTGTATTAACCTGTAGGTCTTTTTAATGCTTGGATGAGTAGGAATTTTTGGGGGGGAGGTGGATTAGAAGTCTATGGGCGTAGAAACATGGAGCTGGTGATCAGAAGACATTATCCATTATCAACCCTTCTGTAACAAGTTCTTTTTGAGGGTTAATATTTGGTAGGAAAACACAGAGCCTGGAAAAGAAAGACTGATCAGCCAATGAAGCTTTTAGGTGCTCACAGTATGTAAAGCTATTTATCCAAACTATTTGTCCAAACAATTCTGTGTATGGTGAAAGCCAGCACAAACATTAAATTGAAGTAGTTGAGAAATTAAACCAACTACCTCTTGTACCAGCCTTTGCTTCTCTACCAATTACAGGGAGACTGGCGTTCTGTAAAGGCTGAGATGGAACCAATGCATTTCAGCTACAACCACATTTCAAAAGCTTCCTACTATAAGAAATTGAATAAAAAATTTTAAGTAGAAATACTGTGTAAAAGTAATCCAGTAAAACAATTTTTTTTAGTAATTGTGTTTGAGAATGAGAGAATGGTGTATTCTGTTTCATCAGGTTTTAGAATTCAGTCCTAGCCAGAGAGGGAGACAGAAATTACTGTTTGCTTTTAAAACTAAACTGTGATGTGTAAGTGTTTGATGGGGTTTTTTTTCCTTTTCAATTTTAGGCAATCTTTGTTCACACATCTGAGACTGCACATCTCCAATACTATATTGATTTACTCATAACAAAAGGCAAACCAGTCTTGCTTGTTGGAAGTGCTGGAGTAGGAAAAACAGAGTTTGTAGGCAATAGGCTTGGTGCTCTCTCTGAAGACCAACATCCCTTTCAGCTACCACCATGACATCAGCAGAGCTCCAGAGTAAGTTCCATACAGATGCCAGAAACTTATCTTCCCTCAACAGCAAAGATAAAAAACATTCCACAGTTATTATGGTCTCATCATAGCTGCTGGCTACTGCTGTTGTCTGGGCCTTGGCAAGTTCATTGCTTTGAAAACTGGAAAACTTTGAAATATGTGGCAGGCAAGAGGAAAGGAGGAGGATGAAACTGTTTGGAGCAAACTGGAACTGACACTGTGCTCCCACAAGTTGTTCACTCATTGTGGATCAGAGAAAATTTGGCTTTTCCTATGTTCACAGGAAGCCTTGATCCAGCTTTGTTTAGCCTGGGTGTCTCCGCATGGTGGCTGTAGATGCACCAAAAAGGACAGTCAAGAGTTGAGCTTGCTTCTGATAGGCACCATACAACACCCAGGGAGGGTCAATCCCTGACTGGTGACCTTTGGAGTCTCCACAGGTGAGATGGATGCAGATCCAAGGAAACGTTAACATAACGCACAAGTGGAGGGGGCTGTATGTCGGTAGATTTCGGAACAAGAGGAGTCAGACAGTCAAAAGCAAAATAGGCTTATGAAAGCTCTGGGTCTCTTTTGCTCGTCCTGAACAGAACAATCAAGGGAGAGCCCAGCTGTCAGTGGAAATGCACTCTTTGCCTTCCTTTTTTTTTTTTATCCTTTCCAGTAACTTGAACTGATACAACTATACAGAAAAAATTATATGCCCTCTTCACTGTACAGCTTTTCATAGCATGGAAAGCACTAGAGAAATAAGTTAGCACACTGGTTTGTCCTCTCATATGTCTGGGAGAATATAGTGAAAACAATTTTTCATTTTTATAAACTTTCCAAAATTTTAGAAGTTTTCAGATAAAATCTTTAGAAACATTTATGTTTGCTTGATATGTAATTTAACTGATTTTGCAGTCAGTTGTCTAATTTTTAGCCAATCTACATTGCTGCTAATAGATCAAATTTTCACCAGGCTTAAAAAATAGGTATAAATCCAAAAATTTTAATTGAATAAGTTTTTACCCTGTTTTTTCTTTCATGGCATGTGTTAATTTCTTCTGTATTCAGATCCGATAAGCAAAGACCATTTTCAGTCTACTTTGTACCTTAGTTTATTCTCTGAAGTGTTTCCAAATTCACATTAACATAGAAACCTGCATTTATAAAATTTAATCACCATTTTGCCCCTCAAAATGAAGGAGAGATTAGGAGAAAAGAAATCTGCTGCGTATCAGAGTGAGATCATGAGCTGTTGTAAACTGTCATAGCATGGGGAATCAGCCTTAAAAGGCTTGCAGAAATTCCTATGATCAGAGAGGGTTTTTTCAGCTAATGATGCCATTCCAGTAGCAACCATGACCATGGCACTAGAGTACAAAAGCATTCTTTCCATTGCAAACAGAAGCTGATAAAAGGAGCTCCTGGACAGCAAATGTTGTGTATTCTTCTTGCAGGAAACTTCTTAAATAAACCGAAGATGTGAAGTCAGCATCACAGGGGCTTACTCTGCAAGTGTATCACACCCATCAACTGTCTTGTGGCATAAACCAGTTTATGAACTTTTAAGGATTTGCTTTGAAATGTTAGTAGTATTCCTTCATATTTTAAATCAGTGTTGTAAAACTTCCACCCGCTCCTTCTAAGAAAATTTAAGACATGAACAAAGTGGACTCATCTGGTTGTCTGCAGCTCTTCCTTCTGTGTGCTTCTCTTGTTAAATGCTCTGCTAGCAAATCCCTCCACTAATCACAGTAGGTGAAGAACTGCATGACAATCCAGAAACAAGTATATTGTGTTCACTTTCTGTTGTGTTTGCCACATTTTTTTTTCTGTGAGCTTTGATGGAACAATTTTGTGCTCTCATGTATAGCTCGAAATGACTGCCTCTTTTGTTATTTTTGTGTTTGTGTGTACCAATGCTTCTTCCTGTAAAGTGCATTCAAGTGATACACTGAAATGCCTTTATATGTCTTAGGCTATCACTCCAAGCGATTCTTTGGAAGAGTCAAATTGTGAATTGGGAATTTTTTTTGGTAGAAAGAGTCATTCACAGCAAATTACACAAATGAGCACTTTAAGTCTCAGTTCATAAATAAGAGATTAAGAGCTGAACTTGAAGTGCAGTTATTCGCTACATTGCCATGTTCTTTCCACAGTATAGAGGTTAAAAGATTTTTCTTACAGATTGTATCACTTTTAATGTGCAGTCTTTTCTGTCAGTTTCCATCTTATCTGTATCCACATAAATTTTTTTGAGGTGTCTGCTAGAGTGGGTGAGATTAGCATGTAGTGTAAGGTTTTATTTAGCATTTCCTCAAGGCATATGACTCACCCGCTCTGCCTCTAGAACAGCAGAAAATTTCAAAATGTTACTTGATGGAGGAACGTTTTGATGCAAACTAATATTGGTACATTGTGTCTGGGGTTTTCAATAATACTAAAGTCTGGAACACTGCCACAGAGAACAAAAATGTGTAAATGTTTATACATTATAATTGTGAACACTATATACAATTTAAATAAGGTTAAGGATCAAAAATGAGAATTCCTAATTTGGGGTTTAAAAGTACAGGTATATACCAAGCTAAAAGAACAAAATTGTCTTTTACCTAAGATTTTAAGGGAATTAAGAGACTTTAAACCTGTCACATGCAAATAGTTTCTGCAAAAAGTTTTTTCTCTTCTGTAGTAGAAAGGCAGGATAAGTGCAGTCACAGCCTTTTCCCCAAAAAATTTATGATCATCCACTTGCAAATATGTTGAGATTCTCCATATCTGTCCTGTCCTCCAGCACGCTTTCTTTCTTTATCTGCTTACTTTACTCCTTCAGTCAGCGACCATGCTTTAAGGTTACTGTGACTAGACAGAAATGTCCTTGGATGCATTTGTTACCTTGGTTGAATTGGCCAGTCAAAATCACTGTTGAGGTTTCAGGTGATTAATTTCACTGAAAAATCTAAGATGACAACGCAATACTTCTGTAGTGCTGATGGAAACTGCTTGCAGTTATGTATTTGTTTATACTGCTTTGCCTAAGAAACCAAAAAGTCTGCTGCAAGTCAGAACTGCGGCAGTGCTGTGACATACAGCCTTCAGCTGTCCCTGTCCAAGTGCAGTTTCCATTTCCTACAAGCTCTGATGACCATGTTGCTCAGTTTTTAAAGAAACAAGACAAGTTCAAAGCCATATACTTATATTTTTTAATCCTTTTTTCTTTTTCTTCCTCACACTCCTTTCTTGTTGACAAATATTTAAGTCTCAAAAAATGTGGCTTTGATCATGTCAAAATTGATACCAGGTGTATCCCAAATTCATGATATTATTGACTAGACAAAACAAAAAATCTGGGTTAGATGCACAGAATTTTTGAGAAATCTTTTTCTTCTTGCCAGGCAGTATTGAGTCTGCATGAAATTCTCTCCTGTGCTGTAAGGATTTGAACCACTGAATTCCCTAAATTGTTCATAACCCCCTTTGGTTCAAATCCCAGCTCTGAATGAGCCAGACAAAGCCTTAGAATTTAGGGTGCTCACTGAAGATGAAAGCCCAGTCACTGGGACATGCTGAAAAGTTTTCCTTGAAGTCCACCAATTACAGTGGTTTTATTTTGAAAAAACATTTATGTGATCATTTAAACAACAAAAATATATGACCTAGGAAGGGAGCGAGTTAGTTTTCCAGTCTTGCTTTAATACATTGCTAGTGATTTCTTCAGGTTCTTGTTTCCATGCACAAAATAGAAACAGTGCAACTGGAAATCAGACTTTCATTGATGATGAATCCCTTCTTATGTATCTGTGGAAAGGGGCAGAAGTTGAGGAACACATCATACTGAAGTTCAGTAATATACTTAATAAAAGCTTCTGTGTTTTCAAGATGACTTAACAGCTTTCAGTAGTTATTCTTTCCCTTACACATCTAAGGGAAGCAGTGCAGCTGATAAAAACTTTGTGAACTCAAAATTTACGTTTCAAGATTTTACAGTTCTGATGAATACATAAGGGTCTTTAAATTACTTTGTTGAGTGTTGTAATAAGTTTGTAACCTGATGGTCTGCATTCAGCATCGTGTAAGTACCTCATTTGGAGCAATAGGCTGAAATTTAATACAATCAGCTTAATTTTCCTTAGTATGGGAGATGCCACACTAGATTCCTGATTAAATGTCCTGATCAAATGAGATTTATAATTCATATTTTTACACTTTACCTATTTTGGCAAAGTCCTTGTTTAATCCTTCCAAGGAGAAGGAGAAAATAATCTACTCACTGATGAACTCTCTGAGTGTTGGAATACCAAGGAATTTCACATTTCAAAGCATTTCAGTTTCAAAGGATGCAGATGGATATGCAGTGACATTTTCAAAAGCTGTAAAGCAGTCAATCAACTAAATCAACAATACTCTTTTGGAATTCAGAACCCCATGGTCATGCTTTCTCGGCAGTCTCTGAGTTTCACTGATTACCAAGGACTTCAGTGGTTCAAAATACCACTTGTAGGTGATGAAATGTTTCACAAATTTTAGCCAGCATGATTTGGAATTCTTGATTTTGTTTAGTTTCAGTATTCCTTCGTATGGTAATAATTTTTATGCATGTTGTGTTACATTTCAGAGTTGTTTGGAAAAACCCTGGAGAAAAAAAGCTGGTCATACTACGGTCCAGTAAGAAATGAGAAACTTACCTATTTTGTTTATGATTTGAATATGGCTGAAGTTCAATCTCCTGCATTGATTTGGCAACATATAGGTTATGGACACTGGTGAGTATTTACTTCTTACTTAACGTTATAATTTTTGTGTTGTGGTCCATGATAGAATCCATAAGCCACATAGAAACAGAAAGCTTCACAATGAATTGATTAAAGAGAAAAGCATATGCTCCCTGGAGGTTATAAACAGTTTTATAAAAGAGAAGCAGGAAGTAAAGGGACTATGGAGAGTCTTGGAAGGAAAGTATCCCTCAGCTGCTCTCGATGGAGCTGCTGGATGTTGACCTCATTGATTTACCTGTTGAGAACAGGGATATCTGAGATACAGAAATTGATTCACTAAATTCCAGTTTGCCAGATATTTAGCCTATACCACCCTCTATCTTTTGTTCGCCTTGTAAAGGCAACAGACAAAATCCATAGAAACTTAATGATGCTGATCCAAATGAATGGACTCTCTCTAAAATGAGAAGGAAAACATAGAAGATGACCACTGAAGTATAATCAAGTTGATTTGGGCAAATAAGGTAATTCCCTTCTTAGTTTCCAAAAGACAATTTAACTTTTTAGTATTTAAAATATATTAGTATCCTTTCCCCATACTTGTGTAAAAATAAAGTTGTAAGTTTAAAATCAACTTATTGGTATTTTATTTCATTTTGTTACAGAGGGACCAATATTTTGTGTAAATACTTAATTGCTATCATAAATGCATATTAAATTCTTGTTCATTTACAAGCACACCATTTTTATGTAACATGAAGAAAATATGTGACTCGGAGATATGATCTGGTGAATGATCTGGTAAGTAAAGAAGTTTTAAGACATTAAAAAAGCGAGTTAAATACAGATACCTGTCTTTCTGTGTATTGTCAAGAGAAGGTGCACAGACAAATAGGCAGGCATTCCACGCACAAAACCAGCCATACTTCAGTGGTATTAGAAGGCTAAGTGTTGAGTTCTCTGAGTACTCAGTTCTCTGCTTCTTCACCACGTGTTCAAGGATTTTATCCACACCCTTAAAACTTCTGTTTCGTGGAATGTTCTTTTTTTCACTGGCATGTACACTGCGATCTGCCTATAGTTGTGACAAAGTGAGGCAATAACGTCTGTACTGCTCTTGCATCTTTTAGCGCAAATGAACTGTATAAGCTTTTTCTCTAGGTCATACTTCATCCCATGAAGGAATGACACCAGGTGTCAGCTGAATATCTTGTTAAGGCACAAGATGTAAAGACAAAAAAAAGGAAGTGACTGCTCAAATCTGAAACATCTTTAGCTTGGAGAAATCAATCCGGTCTAATTCAGAGACATGCAAAGCTAATGTCTCAATGCTCTTCTGTTTTGTTCCCAGAACTATATACTATTTGAGCGGGTTTTTTAAGTCTCAAACAAAAAAGAGTGCAAAAACCTTTGATTTTCTCACAAAGATTTCAGAGTTCAGATCTCAAAGTTCCTATTGCTTAAAAGATATGATGCTTCTTTCTCTTGAATTGTTTTGAATTCTTTTTAAACAAAACCAAACCAAACATTTTAAAAAATCAATTTTACAAATTAGGAAAATTAGGAAATTAGGAAAAAAAGCTGACCATACCATTCAGGAATATAAACATAATCATTTGAGAATCCTGAAATAGAGTAAAATTCGTTGCATGGGAAGAAAGAGAATGCATTATACTATGAAATTCTAGGAAGGATTTGTTGATTTAAGCAGGGAATGGCCATTTATGCCTTTTCCTTTTACAGTGTTTTTTAAAAGATGGTACCTGTTTGGCCTAGTTCAGATGTACACTAACTTCTAAAGAAACAAGACTCTTCACATTTAGATAATTGCAACTTAATTTACTGGCAATTCAAAGCCTTTTTTTTTAGTTTTACTTTTTAAGTGGCCTCCTTTTAATTCACCTGGAGCTGTGTCATCTGAAGAGCCAGAAACAGCATCTATTGGATGATGCTGCAAATAAAGGAGCATGCCGCCTCATACTCTATGATGATCTTCAATGTTTTTTTAATTATTGAGATCTGTAAACTTTGTCTGCTCTCATCTGTGATTGTGTGCACTCTTTAACTGATTTTAGCCTTTAACCATGCTATACTCATCCAAGCGTGTTTGGAGCCAGTTTTATTTAAAAAGAATCTTTATAATCAGAATGTTTTGTGAGAGGTAATATCTTAATTGCAAAAGAAATTTTGAACAAAATGTTTTGTGATAGAAATTGTGGGATTATTCTTAATTTTAAAATGTCAGTCCTATTTTGATACTTCCATGGTTATTTGTATCTCAGATCTCTTGTAGTACAGAAATTATTCTTGAACTGGAAATGTAAAGAGTTTCAGTGTTTTGTCACTAATATTAATCAAACTACATTTACTTTTTCAGGTATGATGGGCAGAAGCTAACTATTAAAGAAATTCATAGTTGTCAGTATGTTGCTTATATGAATCCAACTGCTGGCAGCTTGACTATCAAACCTAGGCTCCAGGTATGGTTTGAAGTGTCATATTATAGCAATCCTGTATTTAATACATGAAATAATTACTATTTAGTTTTTCACTACAATAGGTAGGAGATGAAAAGGAATAGGAGAAAATGTAGTGTTTGAAATTTAGTACAGGTTCAAAATCTTGCTGTTCTTACAGCTAAACAGAAAGAGACACACCATATTTATTATGGTATCAAGAGTCCCCTGAATTTCTTAGCAATTAGAGTCTCACGTGGTCCTTCACCTGGCAGATGTGTCCTTGGGGCTCATAGCCAGACGTGCAACTGCTGTGGAACTGCATCGAGGATGGAGCTAGAATTTAAGTCTTTTCTGTGACACGCAAGTAGTTCACCTGGCTGTATTATTATTTAACACTTCATTGGCTCTTATTTGCTGTCTGATGCTGGAGAATCTTCGTCTCTTTTTCCCTTTTTATTTCCAGAGACATTTTACAGTATTTGCTTCAACTTCCTTTCTTATTGACTCTAATACTAGCTCAGTTGGTTAGAGCCTGGTGCACATAATGCCAAGGTTTGGGGCTCAGTCCTTGTATAGGCCCTTCTCTTAAGAGTTAGACTTGATGACCCTCGTGGGGTCCCTTCCAACTCAGAATATTCTGTGATTCTGTGAATCAGATTCCCCAGTTATCATCTGTAGCAATATAGTTTGCTTCCACCTCCATCAACAAGCTTTTACTCCAGCAGTAATCAAGACCATTCCATCCGTAGTAAAAGCAGTCATATATCTTCAGTAAGTGGTAGTTCAAAACTTCCCACCAACTGCCATGAAAGTTCCACCATACCTTTAATATGAGAGGTCTCTCCAATGGCTCTCAGGTACATGTAATGTGTTGATCTACCTAACAACACTCTATTATTGTTGTTCTTTATTATCTAATGACATACATTGGATTGTGGACTAATGAAGAACAGATGCCTTTTTTACAAAGTACAAGATAGACCCTGCCCCAAGGTGACTATGGTCAGGTAGATGAGAAGGAAAAGGTATTTAGGAGAAATAGAGCAATGGTTTGCAAAGTTTGGTATACTTATTTTTTTGAGAAGGTTTCAGAGGGAAGAACAACTTTCTGAAGGCTAGGTAGGACGAAACAGAGACTGAATCAATAATCATAGTATCACAGAATCATTTAGGTTGGAAAATACCTTTAAGATCAACGACTCCAACCGTTTGCCTGGCAGTGCCACATCCACCACTAATCCATGTCCCTAAGTGCCACATCTGCATATCTTTTAAATACCTCCAGGGTTGGTAACTCAGCCACCTTCCTGAGCAGACCCTTCTGGTGCTTGACAATCCTTCCCATGAAGCAAGGGCTGAAACCGGTAGCCGGACACCAGAGCAGAGATTAAAGAGAAAAATCAGGAAAGGTTATAATAAGGTCAGTTTGAATCTAAGTTGAGCAGTGGCTTCCTATCACAAAGAAATTATTGCTCCTTAGTTTTAAGTAGTTTAAACATAAACAGTTACAGATATAAACAGCTTTGTTAGCAGTTTGTTTGAAGCCTGCCTGTTTGGATGTACTGTGCAAATGCTTTGAGCCCTTACTTAAACCTACTTTTGGTCTTTCAGTGCAGAGTGTGTGGGTACATCAATCACTACATTATTGTAATGTTTTTTCTTGAGAATATTTTTCACGTGCTCTTTTTGGGGAATTTTTTAACTATTATTTTTTTCTCTCACTGTGTGGTAGAATGTGGAAGACAAAGTGTAACTGCAGCCTTGGCTCATCTATTACCGTTCTTCAAACGCAGAGCAGACCCTCGGTGCAAGCCGGTGAAAGCACAGGAACTGCTGAGTAATATGCTTTCAAGGAACTCCTCAAGCTACAATAAACTGCATGCCTCTATGAACCTAGTCTTATTTGAGGGTGCCATGCAGCATGTGTAAGCAGAATATCATCTATAAAGGGAGCAAGTAATTCATCATGATGCTACCAATGTTTGCATGAAGTTGCTTTTTACTGTTCAGAAGTTGTTGCATTGCAGATTCATAATGCAGGGCACTATGCAGCAATAGTGCTGATAAATACACTATTGACGCTGTTATAGAAGAGTAGACTGTGGTTCAGTGTTAATACTAACCTCCATTTTGTTTATTTAAACAAACCCTTTTTTTGCACTCTATAGAAATTTACACCACTTATTTTCTGAGGTTAGAAAGACAGCCTATAAAGCTGTAGACTAAGTCTGCCTAATCTTTTAAGTAGTTAATGATGTAACAGGCCTTTATAAGAAAAGCAATATTTATCTTTTGCTTCCAAGAAAGGGAAAATGTTTTTTAAATGAGATTAATGCAAAACAAGAACAAGTAATACCTTAAGCATATATTAAATTATGCCCCTGCATGGCAAACTTAAAGTTACTTTGCTGCCCAGCCTTATACTTTTTTAAATTTAAAACCAACCAAGACTTCTAAGTGTCATCATAGATTTATTTTATTTATCCATAGCTTTTTTTCGTATGTAGGTTGACCTTATCTCAGTTCAATGTAATTTGTTTTTCTTATGTCAGAAAATATCTTGGTACCCATTATGGCCGAAAATCTCGGCTTCTGTTTCTGAAATCTGATTAACTGCATTTGCTTTGTTTTCCTGCATGGAAGAAAACCATCCAGTTTTCAGAAGATGAAGTGGAGATTTTACTGAATAAGTGAGGCACAGAGTTCATTGTTGCTGCTTGTCATTATTTGTAATCTTTCTTGAACGTATGCAGTCATTCTAGTCATGCGTAATATCAGTGATTTCCAGAAATCACTGAGGCCCATGCTGGCAGAGATTAGTTTTGTTAAAGCAGTTTCTATTATTTGCAGTGTCAAATGGTTTAACACAAAAACTTTTCTTCTCATTGAGTTGGATTAGGATTTCAGTGTCATCGTTTTTCACTTTGCACATAATCAGGCAGGAGCTATGTAAGAGAAGGCACTCTTGATTAAGCAGTCTATTGTAGAAGTTTCTCTCCAAGAGGATTAAAGAAATGCTTAAATTACAAGGATAATCATATGGATCTTTCATAGGGACTGTAGATTTTGTTAGGCTGATTTAGAGGTTGATGTGATAATCATCAGAATTGCAGACAGAAGCCTTCTCAGGTATCAGTAGTTTTGCTTGGAAATGGTGGAAAGCCATTATCTTCTCTCTGAAGTCTAGTGACTGAGAGTAGTATCTCAGTATGCCAAATAAAGTGGCAGGTTGTCTTAGCCTTGCAATTCGGCAGTCCTGGAAAAGTGATTGTGAAATTCAATCCTGTAAATTTTTTCTGCACCTTTTATGGGTTTTTTTTTAATGGATCCATTGTGAAATCATGAATAAGGCTGACAAAGTTCTACAGTGAAGTCAAAGAGAATTGGCTTCCAGTAATGTTTTGGTTGAACACGTTTCTATCTCTTTATTAGATGCAACCAGATTAGACCCATTATCTCTTTATTTAAGAAGGTTCCTATCAATGTGTTTTCAGGGGTTACTTTTTTCAGTGGCACAAGACACAGAGAATGAAGGGGATGCCTTTTGGTTTGTTTTGATTATACAGGGGAAAAAAATTAAGCGTAAGGTCCAACTTGCTGCCTCTAAGCTCTAATCTACTAAATTAGGCTTTCATCCCTTAGAATCTATATCTGATTTTAAAAAAGTAAAAATATGTAAATATTTTTAGATGCTTTTACAAATTATTAAAATATTAATTGCAAGAAAATTCTTTTAATGTCTAAAACATAGTTTTTGGAGGGGAAGAATTATCTCAATACACACATTTCAAAATTTTAGTGATTAAATCTTGTCTGATATGGGGGAAAATTCTTTTCTGGCCTCATTCATCCTATAGTATCCTGTGATCAGCAAAGAAAAATATGCTTTAGGTAGCCTGGGCTAGATGTTCCAAGAGTAAATTGAAGTTTGATGCAAATTTTTCATTAAGCGATTTCTTGTCCTTCAGCCTTTGTGGTGCAAACTGCCAGACATGAAATTCTCATGTGCTTCTAGGTTCCAGTCAACCTCCCTTCAAATTAGCTAGGTCTCTGCTCTGAGTCCATTCAGGGCCCATCAGGATCTTGGGGTGATGCTTTGGAGTGACTCAGTGTAAAGAACAAGCAATAACCCAGCTCTGGTCACTGTAGAGGTTAGTGCAGACCTTCAATATTTGACAAAGGAAAAGAACTTTTCTCACCTCTTACTCAAATATTGGAAAGAAATAAAATGCTGACATGAAGGTAATGTACCTTTAAGTGTCAGGAGAACATTACCTCAAAAATAGACTAAAAAAATAAGGAAGGAAAAAAAGAAAAAAAGCAAGTGTGGTGCAATAAAAAGAAACTTAGAAGCTTGACTAAGGAGGTTGTTGAAGTCTACATTACTTTATTGGTGTTCTGTCATCAGGCACCCAATCACTCATTTCCTAGAATTCCCTAGGGGTTGTGCACTTCTGATTGGAGTAGGTGGTAAACCAAGCTTGTCAAGGCTGGCAGCATACATCTGCTCCCTGGAGTTTTTCCAAATCACACAGAAGAAAGATTATGGGATGCAGGACCTCAGGGTAAACTGATAGATATTATTTGAATCTGTCGAGTTCACTGCTTCAAGAATGTGTTTCATTGTTGCACAGGCTTGATAAAATCACAGGAGAAACAGTAGAATTTACAGTAACAACCCTGGTGGTTTCCAGCTGAACCTCTTGTTTTCTTTATTTTTGAAAAATGGGTGGGCAAAATGTATTTTAGTGTCTATTTAAATGCTGCACAGAATTTTGGTAGTTTCTCCACTTTTTCCAAGGTGGCCACTTCACCAGTTACAAAGATGCGATTGGAGTTCTGGTAGTTAGCAGTTAGTTACAAATTTTTGCACAACATTGAACGTGTATTGATTTAGGGGTGTAAAACTGAAGTGGGTGAACATACGAAGAAATGTTCTCCTTGTCGCATGTTGTCATTTAGTCACTTAAACTGTCCATATGCCAAGGCAAGGAATATAGTTGAAGTGCTCTTATCAGGCTTACTGTCTATCTAAGCCCTATTTATGTGAGCAAAGAGTGAAGGAAGGAACATTTTCTTCCTCTTCATTCGATGTGGGCAACAAACACTAGTTCTGAATCTTAGACATGGCCAAATAATGATCCGATTATGGCCAGATTTGGTGGATGGCTGTCCCCGAAAAGGCCTTCTGTTAGCCTTGGGCCATGGCCAGACCACCATAGTGTGTGTAGACCAAGGCTTTTTAAGCCTTTGGCTTTCAGAGGGAGGTGCCTGCTGTTCTGCTTTGAAAAATGCTGTGTGTTTTTCAGTGTCCTCATGGTGTCTAACTTCTTGTGCCCTCCTTCCCTCGTCAAATGAGTTGCAGTGTAAGATGTGGGCTTAAGTGGTCATTTCCCCCATGCTGTTTCCAAGCAGGGAAACTTCTAAGCCTCTTTTAACAACCCTGAGGATTTGCTTTGCTAGGTTGTGTGGCAGCTTGTTCATAACAGCCAGCACTGACCTTATCCTGTATTTCAAATGTGACTGCACTCAAATGCAACTGATGTGGGTTGTTTTCTTTCTGGAAACCCAAGCCAAAAAGCATTCCATACTTGTACCACTATTAGCACAATGTTTCCAACCATGTCTCCATCTGGGCCATAGCCAAAGTAACAGTGCACCAGAGCACACCTCACTTTTCTTGGTTTGGGGTTTTTTCTACATGAGAAAGCCTTCCTAAATAAATTCACTAAATCAAAAAACAAGTCTTTCATCAAAAACAGAATTTAAAATGGATCTGACTCTTCAATGCAATTCCCAGACATTATTGGTATAGTCATGGCTGTTCTTGATGGGGACTTTCATGGCTGCAATATCCCTTTCTGGTACATTCATGAGAATATTTCTTTGATCTAACCATTAGGTCATGTCAAAATGTCCGTGTTTGATATGGAAAAAAAACGCAAACTGCATTTCCCTTTGGATGTTATGTAGCAAGTTAGCGATATGTAAATAAAGCGAAAAACGTAAAGAGAGGTCAGCAGTGTGCTGCCATCTGCTAACATGCATTTCACACTTTTCCTGTATCAACATTTTAACAGATTATGAGTGATTGCCTCCTTTCCTTACAGGTAGATCTTGCCAGTTTGTACATCAAGGCTGGTGCCAAGAACATGCCAACAGCATTTTTGCTGACAGATGCCCAAGTTCCAGATGAACGCTTTTTTGTGCTGATTAATGACTTGTTGGCATCAGGTGATTAAACCAACACATTTCTTGAAAGATCTTTTCCAATGACAAATGATCTGTGTTTTCATTGAACTTTAAAGAGATTATTTCTCTCTCAGGTATTTATAGGGAGAGCTTTTAGAGAGGCTAAGTCAACCCATGCAACTTGAGCATTGTGTCTAACTTGCTTAAGAAAGAATTGCCCACTGAGAAGACAAATTGCTGAAGCTAATCATACCTAAGTGCATTGATCTGGGGGGAAATGGAAATCTCTCTTTGACTTAATGCTATGTTTGCTTTGGTAAGATTTCACTAACTTCAAGCACTGTCTTCATGACTGCACAAGTGTAACAGGCAGCAATGTAGTTTCACCAATGTTTTGAAGATTAGAGAATCTGGATTCTGAATGTGGGGATCTGGGGATAGGATGGAAGAAAAAAGAATAATATTCTGCACAGTTGGAGTGCATCTTGAAAGATTTTTTTAAAAGTTGCTATTTACTTTTGCAAACAGACTTATAAACAATTCACTGACAGCCTGAAAAAAAGGAACCACTATTCTGAGGCACACATAATTTATGAGTGAACTTCCTATCAGAGCAAATACTTCTGTCATTTGAAAAGAATTTCATTTCCTTTCCCTTAAAGAAACAGAGAAAGTTCTTTTTAGGCAAAAAGGCATAGGGAACAGCAGAAGACTCTTTTGTGAGTGGATCTATCTGGTATCAGCATAGCTCTGTGCTTAAACCCCATTGGGCTAAATACATGTAGATTATTTGTCATGTGTTGTGTAAGGCTTCTCTTACCTACTCCTTTATCTTTTCACAGGAGAGGTTCCAGATCTGTTCAGTGATAAAGACTTGAAGGTCATAGTTCCAGGAGTTAGAAAAAAAGTCTGAGCCCTGGGCCTGATGGACGCCGGAGAGCACTGCTGGAGGTTCGTCTTGAGTAGTGGCTGCAGTTGAAAGTAAGGCATATTTCAGGGGCAAGAAACAGTGATGAGCTGATCAAAATAGCAACATACTTCAGTTATCTCATAACCCAGCATATGGTGGCATACTTCTCTTGAAAGCTTCCTCACTGACGTGTGGCACTGAATTTGCCTCTCTCACGTTACCCCTGTAATTTGCCTCCATGGGAGTTTTACTCCTAGATCTGGCCACTGACATCCTGCCTTTCATAGGAAAGTCACGAAGCTGCTCTGTGTCTTAGTTTCATGGTCTTATGTCTTGAAAATAATGATGCACTTCAGAGAGAAGTGAGGTGCTGATGAGGAGTTAGTGGTGCTGTTAATGCAATTAAAAGTATGTTCCCTAATTACACATGCAATAATTCTGTATGTGTACTCAACTCTTAAACATTTGCACAAGTAATTGAAATTTCACAGAAAATGTTAATTCTTTCTACTTTTCCTACACCATTTAAAACTGGAAAAATAAAAATATCCATGTAGCTTTTAAACCTGTAGTTTTCAGATTTAAAACTGTTTAGTGATACACATTAATATGATACCACAGTTGCAACAAGTGCCTCTCCTAAACTCTGTTTAAGAGACAATGTTGTTGAGGCAGACTATAGTTCTCCTCTGAAAGCAGAAGCGGGGAAAACTGGGTTTGGAGTGGCATCTTTAGGAACTTTCAGTTTATGTAGGCTTCAATTTCACACATCATCTGAAACATCTGTGTGGCTTATAAGAAAAGGAGAAGTCTGAAAACCATTGACCCTCTAAAAGAGAATGTTTTGAAAGGGATATGTGCCCCGTACTTTGTGCATTAAAATGATCTCTTTGATTTGGGATGAGAGGAGCCTTCCCATAGCTGATTATTCTACAGTGGTCTTCTGTGCAGGCTTTTGTCTTCATTTTCTGAACTGTTTAACCACCACTGATCTAAAGACCATTCTGATTTGATTATGAGTTTTTTATCAAATTCTTACACTTCGATTATGAGTTTTATATTGAGTTCTGACACTTTATAACATACCACTTTCTCTTCTCTCCCCCCATCTATTCTTTTTCCAATTCTGCTTTAGTTTTGCTGATGTTCTCTCCTATCTCTAACTCTGCTGCCGTTACTTCTGTCCCTCCACAAATTTGTTCTGTAACTTAAAGGTTGGTGGAGACCTTGTATGCAATCTAATGTAACATATTCTGTATTGTTTTCACTTTTACAGGCTTAAATAGCATGGTCAATAGTGATGCTTACCTTCTGTATGTATCTTTCTGACAGTGCTATTTGTCTCTGTTTCATAACTATTGTGTTTTTCTATGGTTTTTAAGAAAGGACAGGGGAAAAATTATTTCTAGCATCTCTCTCAATTTTCTCTATTCACATTTTTTCCCTTTTCGTTTTCCTTGTTCCTACAGGAATTTCTTCATTTATTTTCTTTTTCATTTTTCATTTTTTGGGCATTTTGAAAGGCAGCTTTTACCTTGCAGCCATTTCACCAGTCTCCCACTGTGCAAATTAGCACTACTGGAGGCAAGAACAGGAGATATCTATTCATGTTGCAGAAAAGCAAAGTAGAGACGTTATAGTACTGAAGGAGACATAAATTTCATGAGTTAACACACTGGCTAATACCTGTATGAACTTTTAGTTAGTGCTGGGTGACCTATCACCTCCTCCTTTCTCTATATTTGAAGAATAAAAGACTAATATAATGCGAAAGAGAACAGAAGGGACAATTTAGACTGTTTCATAATGTTAAAGCCCAGTGAAGTGATATAGTCTCATTTTTCAATGGTATTTTAGAAAAATACATGATTCCTACATGAAGCCACATTTCCCTTGTGCCCACTTAGAATCTTACATTCTGCAGTTCTGTTTATGGTGAGGAATCTGTCGCTCAGGAACCAGAACTACCCAGTGCTATTCTTTGAATCACCATAGCTCTTTGGGTTTGTGTTGATTTTGTTTTGACTGTTTTCAATCTGGACCTTGCAATCCATTCTGCTGTTTAACATACTGAGAACATGTCACGTACGTAGGTGCAAATTTATATTGAAAGTATGTCAGGTGAAGGCAGTGGATCACACTTTTATAAAATATGGATTTGCGACTGAAGGGTATGTGAGGACATACATGCACCTGAGAATTTCAAAAACTTTCATGATGAATCATGAAATAAATGATAAAGGAAGAATGCTGCTCAAGCAGATAAAGTTGATGGTTTAACACTGTAAAAGTTAATGTGCTAACAGTGCTAAGGCACACATAAGAAAGTTTCTAAGGCTCAGTGATTTACTGGAGCTCCAGAAGTTTTTCAGTATCTCAAATCTCTATGCAGTAATCACTCTTAAATACTCTGCACTTTACCAAAATTTCTTGGAAAAGTAAGGGCCAGAAGAAGCAATTATTTCTTGAAAGCATGGATATGAGATCAGTCAGTCATGCTGTCTCTTGAGATCCATCTGATTTTATTTCATTCTTTTGGTCATGATTACCCTTCAACTTTTCCCCAAAAATGTGAACATCATGCCTGAATGCCTTGCAGCCCTCATGCCCTACATAAACATGCTCTCAAGTGTACTCTTTCCAGTAAGCATACTCTTTGCATCATTTCGTATTTGCATGTTTTTAAAGTTCTCATCTCTGTTTCCTCAGTGCTCTTAAACATTACTATATATTCTGAAGCCAGACATGTTAAATGGGTTATTTTGTTTAAACTGAATCGCTGTTATTCAGTCTGAGTGCTGCCAGTTTACTTCATGAGCTGCTGGTCTACTACAAATACTTGCTCCTCCCTTGAACAAGTTTGTTCATTGTGTATTTTCCTCATGTTTCAAAGTTTACAGTCCCTCAGTGACTGTTGTGAAGTCCCAGCATTAAGAACTAAATTTGCTAGTTTCAGGGGAAGGCCATTTCTCCAATTTCCTTCCAACTTGGCACAACTGCTTTGGTCTTCTCTTTCTATAGTCCTGTCGAGATTTAGCTGACTCCTCATTTTCTATGGCATTTAGCAGTACAGTAGTTTCATGATTTAGTCCGAATTAATGTCAAACACAGGCAGAGTAGGTGTCCTGCATTGCCACAGGCAATCTTGTCCATATTTTTACTGTTACTTTTCTTTTAAATTATTGTCTTTCATTTCCAAATCCTCTTTTATTAGGACACATTAGCCTTTTCCTTGCGGTCTGTTTCACCACTAACAGAACATCTCTTTTTATCTGTGAATCTGAGAGAAAATTGTGAAGGCCCATCAGAGCTCAACTTTTGACCAGCTCTCATGGTTTTTTTCCTTTGAGAGCATAAATACACATGTCTATCAGCTTGACTTCTTTAATCCCAGACAAAAAGAACTGTGTTTTTAGGGTTTCTGATTCTATGTTAAACTAATAGTGACCCCAGATTTGTTTTGATTTTTGGGGTTGGGTTTTGTTTGTTTGGGGTTTTTTGTTTTGGGTTTTTTTGTTTGTTTTTTTTTTCATTTAGTTTGATTCAGTAGGGAGTAACTATCAAGGATTTCTAAGTTCTGCAGCACATAAAACATCTGTTTCTGCCATTGGCAGGCTCTTACAGTAAGAGTTCCTGTTTCTCTATGAAAACCTCCAGGCTTTTCTATTTGGATGTCAGCCATCTCTTCTTGAGTACTCAGAGAGCTGACTTTTAAGGATACATCTGGAATAGTAAATTTATGAAGGGCATTTTGTGGTCCTGAGGACTAGTAGCATGACATGGCTGGCATCCATATGGCTTAGCTTTTGCTGTGCTGTGCTTGCAAAATGATGGTAGTAGCATAGAGCTGGTCAGGACTGATTCCTGGTCTGTACAGCTCCTCACTTCTCCTGCAGCACTGCTTAGTTTCATATGGGAAAACCATGCAAATGAGTGCACTAACACTTAAATAGGATGGGCCCCATCAGACCAGTGGTCAAGCATGTGCCAAGGCACTCTTTATTTGTCTACCTTGCTCTGTTTGAAGCACTAAATGAGCCTAGAGACCTTGCATATTTGAGATAAGCAGGAGGAGGTTGAGCCAAAAAATATAGTGTAAGAGACCCATCTGTAGTGAGAGTGACATGTGAGTGTGAAGCTCAGATGGGACACTTGAGAAAATATGAGGCTTGTGTTCTTAGAAGTGGTGAATTGAATGATCAAGATGGAAGTTGATATTGATTTCACATGATAACAGTTCTTTCTTCTACAGTGATTGTCTTCATTACTCAGTTATGCAAATTTAAATCTAAAAAATGTCAGATGAATGATTCTTGCATAGTCCCTCTCAATCCACATTTCTTTCAAAGAAAGCAATAAGTCTATCTTGAAGAAATTCCTGAATTTTTCCATTACTATATGAAATACCTTCTCTGTAGTATTTATATACTGGTTGTCTTTCAATACACTCTCCATTTCTTACAAGGAGAATTTCCTATTAATTTTTTTTCTCCTCTGTCAAATTAAACAGTAATGTATGGCCTGGACAGAAGATAAATGTTTTTAAAATAAGGCTTTCTTGCTTATGCAAAAATTGTTCAAAATGTAGTCGGTCATAATTACTCAAATTTCATCACAGCTCTCTTGCTATTAGACCACACGGAATCTTCATTATTCTGCACGCAAAGCAAGCAGTGCAAAAGGTCCTTTATAGTATAGCAAATTCACTGGAGGGAATCCAAATGAACCCCAAAAACATGCCATATCAAATCTATGCCTGATCTGAATTTACCAAGCTGCTCTGAAGCTAAAGGAGAAAGAAAAGTTATGCTGTGGTGAGGTTAGTCTTTTTACGACTAACTTTTGAAGTGTATTTTGTACCCTATTTTTTTTGTGGACAAAAAAAATAATTAACAAAGAGATAGTTATCTAATCAGGGTGTTCCGTTATATCTAGGCCTGTGCTGGAATTTCCTGCCTAACAATACAGTATAGTAAAAATCTCTCAGTTGTAACTTTTTGTTTTCAGGAAAAGTAATGGAAATTATAAATTGTTTCAGTTTGAGTTCTAGGACTAACTATTCCAAGAAGTAATTTTCCACATATGAGCAATGTGAGCAGTGTAGGAGGGTGTAGAATATGAAACTTCAAGCAAGACTGTGTATGGTTTCACCTTTGGAGGTGTGATAGATTCAGTTTGGCACACTGCTGTAGCAAGGGCACTTGTAGGAAGCACGTCAAAGCAGAGACAGATATCTCCAGGCTCTCCATTACTGCTGCTACCAGAGCAGAGAGGGCGTGCAGATCTCAGAAAGTGGCTACTAGTGGAATAGAAGAAGAGAAAATTAAGTGCCCTAGGCTTCAACATTGCTTACTGTGCGTCTTGGTGTTACAACTGAACATAGATTTTTTTTTTTCAGAAAATGAGGTGACATGAGGGAGAAAGTGTCTAACTGAAGCATACGTGATGTAACCAAGAAACAAATTCAGAGAAGTGTTCAAGGTCTTTGAGAATCGTGAAACAGAATTAGCAGATTCTTCTTGTACTTTTCTTCTTTTTCTCTGCTTCAGAGTTTTGGGGTAGAGAACAATTTATTCTTGTATCTTTTTGACTTTTTCTTCGGTGTTTGCCCTTCTTTCTCATCAGCCTGATAAAATTTTGCAGTAAATTCCAAGATCTTTCTGTATCCTTATACAGTTTTAGTGTAATTTTCACCACTTGGCCAGAATTCTATGTGGATATTTCTGCCATTTGCCTCTTCATGCTGAACACATTCAAAGAGGATGATGTTTTCTTCTGTACCTTAAACCAACTTGCTGATTAGCCTGTTTTTGTAACATACCTGAACAACCTGGGCTCCGCTGTGTTGTTGCATGGGTGTCTACATTTCTGCCTAAGTTCTTGGATATGAAGGAGAAAGGACAAGCCCTGTGGTTGAGCATAAAATCCAAGCTTTACAATATGTATAAATGTTCCAGCAAATGGTTTTTCTTCAAGAGATGTTTCTGAATAATGGTAAAGATTTTCTTGGTTTGACTTGGTTCTACAGTCTAGTTTGTTTGCATAAATTCCTGTCCTGTGTTTTCCACTGCAGAGATGTATTTATAGAAACTATGAGATAGTGGCAATTCTTTTCCATTTTCCATGTAGTCTTCTTTCCATATGCAATTGAACCTTTTTACTATCTATTCATCACTTTGCTCTCTGACTGCTTTAAAACACAGTGAAGTATTGTCCCAGGTCAACCTCTTCCTTTCTTTACTCATTTTTTGGTTCTTTTCTTTCAACATTCTGTTTTTCCTTTTTTATCCAGTTGTCTTTTAATAGTTATGTCAATTCCCAATTAGTCCAGAAAAAGAATAAACTTGTCACTTCTCTGGCATGCCTGACTGGGCTCTGTCTGGGCTCTTGTGGCTGTTGGACAAGTTATAAACTCTTCTGAAACCATTTGGATGTTTTCTACTGGAATTAACAATGTCAATGCCATATGGTTTGAGGAGCCCTGTACAATAAAAATAACTCCTTTACTAAGAAGTGTGTAGGAGAGACTACAGTCCTATCTTAACAGCTTGATGTTTGTCATTTTGCCAATGAATGAAGAGCAAATACAATGGCCAGAGCATGTGCTAACTGTAGTAAGTAGGTCCACAGATAAAACTGAGGACTACGATAACCCTTCCTTCCCAGATGTGAGTTGCTTTGGCTAGGCTTGGTGATGTCAAGAGCCAATCACAGCTTTATTTTCCTTTGAATATTTTAGCCTACCCTTTTTGGACATCTCTTTCCACTTTTGTGAAGACTTGTCCCTAAAAATTCCCATGCAAACTAAGATCCAGATCTCCTTTTCTTCCTGCTCTTTTAGAGAGGTTGCACTGTGTATTAAAGTGTCAGGAAGAGGCTCGAATAGATTTAGAAGCTCCAGAAGTGGGTTTCTGTTGGCATGACCAACTGAATGTGCACCTTCTGGCTGTCTGCATGCCAGCCATCCCTGTGCCTGTATTATCATCTATAGCCATCAAACTGAATAACGGATACCAACATGGATAGAGGGGAAGGAAACTGCAAGTATGCTATGTTTGTACAATGAAAAATGAGCAAAAGCTGTTGGCCAAGGTCATGGACGAAGTTTATTAGCTCCAAATTTGGTTTGGAGCCTTAGCTGTTTACTGGCTGTTGCTGGCCCATGGTTAATTGTATACCTCTCTTTGATGATGGCCTGTGATTCTTTTCTCTCCCTTTTCCCTCCCTCCTCTCCACAGATTGTTCTGTGTTTCTTTCCAGCCAGTGCCGCCCTATGAGCATGAGCTCGGAAGTTCCCAGCCATGGTTAAGCGGGCTGCTATTGATTGGTTTCATGAGTGGCCACGGGAGGCCCTTTGCTCTGGCAGCAGGAGGTTCATTGAGGAAGCTGAGGGGGTTGAGCTACAGTTTCAAGCTCATCAGTTTTCTAAGAAAGCAACGGAGATCGTTGAAAGATCGATAACTGAATAAGCTGAAAAAAACAATGCTCTTTTTGCTTCTTCTTGCATACTTATTGCCTTTGGTGTTGTTCGAGCTCACCCCTGCTAAAAGCTGAATTTTTATGGTATGTCGCTGCCTGCTTCCTTCAGCAGAGTTTAGAGAGCTGTCTAGCACAGGCAGAGGAGTGAGGGAAAAAGAGTAATTTAATTCATCTTTGCAGAAGTCTGTCTTTGCAGAATCCTTCAATTCTAGGCAATTTAGCATCTTATAGATACAGAGTTTATTTAACTCCTTCCAATGGAGTTAAATATATTCAGTAGTGCTGTAGCAAATGAGGCTGAAATGCTGCAGTGCGCAGTCCAGGGGAACTAAAGAAGAGTTTTCCCTCTATTCAGCAATTAGACAGGTGAAAATTTCCCCTGTAAGGGCAATCCATGGCACCATGTGGCAAATGCATTTAGAGTTTTAATATCTAGAGAATTATTCTCCCTTTGTTCCTGATTGACATGTTCCTGATAGAGTGTGACTTGTTTGTTTCCAGAAAAAGAAAACAAAACCTCACATATGTTAGTGAGTTTCCTTATGGGGAAAAGGAATATACTTGTATTATTCTAAGAATTTTACCAAGCTGCCTCTGTTGTCCCTTCCAGCGTGGGAGAACGCTGTCATATTGGCAGTGAGACTGGTGGAGTTATTCACATAGATCTAGAAAAGATTTAATTTCCTTCAGTGACTGCAATTGCAGTAGTTTCATTGTTATATTTGGGACTGTTTATTTGTATAAGGGATTTTTAATCATGGTATGCCAAGGATTTCAGGAATGTCCCAAGAAGAGCTGTCTGGTTTTAGTCGAGGGTGACACCAGGCAAATCTCTGCATTTAAAGCATTTATTCTCCATTCAGACCCATACAAAATACTCGGAGTCGTCGTGAGATTGAGAAGGAAAGGGGAAAGGATGTCTGAGGCGATTCCCCTCCCCGGGGCTGTGTGGGAAGCCGGGCTGCGGAACCCGATCCAGGTTCCCTGGCTGCCGGCCCTGCAGCGCTCCGGCGGCACACGGATGCCTCCTGTAGGACTGCGGGGGAGAGAGAGATGTTTGCAAATAAACCAGGCATTTGTATGTTCCATCAGCTCCTTCTGCTTTATTTTAACGTAGACTTACAGTGTCATCAGGATAGTTATTTTTTGTCTGGTGAGCTGGAATGGGGGGGAGGGTGTGTTAATTGCATTAATTTTTAATGTGATACCAACTTCTTATTTGAAAGAAATGGATAGGATTGCATGGAGAAAAGGAGATAGAATTTATTTTGGTTTAAATCTATTGCTTTTTCAGATCTTTAACTGAAAGGGCTATATTTTTCTTCTGTGAAAATACATCTGGTCATCAGAATTCAGTCTTTTAATATTATTACATATAAATATATAATTATCATATAGCCTATATAACAATTCATAATAGCTTATATTTAATATATATTGATAAGCTCAGGGGTTTTATTTTGAAACATTTTATAAAATAATCAAGCACTATATTCCTCTATAATTCATTTTTTTAGATACTCAGGAAATATTTCACTGATCTTAGCAACTGTTGATGAGTTTCTTTTTTCACATTGGTGTTAACTGCTCCTGGTAAATATCTTTCCTGTTTGATTCCCAGCAAGTGAAATAAATGTCAACTAACAAAACAATGTGACACTTTATTGAAAGCAAGTTAAGGTTTCTGTGCCATCAATGTGCATAAAGCAGTACTGGGTGCCTGAATCATGTCTGCTTGTGCAGCCTATGAGAAGACCATCAGACAAGACAGCAGAATTCAAAAAATATTAGGATGAGGCCTAATATTAGGAAAGATTTGAAAGTGGTGGGAAAAGGGAACTCAGAACAGAGACATTGTAATAACAGAGAAACTATGACAATATTATGGGTGGCGAGAGGTGGGGAACTAAGCCGTGAGAGGCAAAACTGAAGCAGAACGGTAGGAGAGGTGTACAGCAGGGAGTCTGGGGAGGAGTGAAAGGAAGGTGAAGGGAGAAGGACCACAGAAAAACGGTAAAGAGAGGGGCATCAGGGCAGTTGCAGAGATGTATTCGAATATCAAAAGAATGAGAGAGGCTGAGTGCAAAAAGACCACCCTGAAGAAGAGGGAATCTTACCTGAAGTCTGTCATCCCCTCTCCATCGAAGACTTATGGGAGGTGGTCTCCTCTCCTTCTCTCTAGTGCTGATGTGTTAATATGTCATTCTGCTTGCTTCTTTTTAGATACTTCAGAAAAGCCTTTGTTTTTAGTAGAGAAATCATGTTAGCTAAGGCTCACATATGTCTGGGCTTCTGTAACATACTGTATAATTGATCAGTAGGGTGAGGTCTATTACTGAGTGACTATTTTGGCATAATTGACACTTAGCTCCTAATTATCCTTTTTCACAGTTTCAAAAAATAGAGCAATAGTAATTGATAGGGGACTTTTTGTTTATTGATGTTTAACAATATTACAGATTGTTTTTAATTAGGGTACCTTGAAGTTAAGCTAATGATTTTTTTCCCTTAAGAATTCAATACAAATATGATATCATATTTAAATTGCTTTAACAAAAAATGGAAAATTTCTGGGTTTAAATGGTGAGAGAAAACCATAAAAAACTCGGAGTGATTTGTGGGAGTTGAGAAGGAAGTTTGGGGGGTTTAAATTTTATTTTTTTCTCTATCTCTTTATCTTCAAACATATTACTTTTCTAGAAGATAGAGTTTATCCAGGAAAAGAAGTGGAGTAGATTGAGCTTAGCAGTGAGATGGTGAACTGCAGTGTCAGTATGCTCTATGAAGGGTGTTATGAACATCACTTTTACTCTGTGTGAAAGTATCTGAACAGGAAGAGCAACTGATCCTCCCTAATTATGGTGCCTGTTGAAAGTAGGCATTGTGAGATCCTTTTCACATGGAAGGACATTGGTCAATGTGTGGGTTAAGGAGAAGAAACAGTGAGTTCAGAGGTATTTGAAGGGAAATAGAGAGTATCAGAAATTTAATCAATTCTGATGTCTTTGATTTCTTGGGAGAGAAGAGAGGAAAAGAGCCCTCTTCTGTTTCAGTAATCAAATTGCTGAACCTAATTTTAAAAGAGCACAAGAAAAGAACAGGGTGTAGCAGTTTTGAAATCCATATACTGAGCTTAACAAATCTACAAAGATGCCTTTATACCTCATTTGATATAAAATGTGATCTACAGTGTTTTAAAATAATCTGTGTCCAAATTCAACATGACAGGCAACCTCCCTTTCTTACTTTCATCTGGTTTCACATATCAGCACTGCTTCCAGAATAAAAGAATCAGGATTGTTTAATCCACCTCTTGAAAATAACAGCCATGTACATCTCCTCTGAGTATTTTATTGTTGCTGTGTTTTATGCTGCCTCTCTGCAGCACCAAACAGCACACACTTTTAAGCATACCAAGGATAAATTAATTATTCTCTTAGTTTATCATATTCCAAAATACTTTACAACATGTGATGTGGCAAAGCAGCAGCCTGGAATAATACTTTTGCCTTTTCCCCTTGCCTCAAACTCCCCCCTCCCCACCCACCCGCTCCCCTTACCTTTTCTTCTGGCTTGGCTTTTTTTCTTAGTTTTGATAACTGCCCGTGAGATGGGTTCATTTTCAGTGACATTGGTCTTTTTTGCTCTTTGCTTGGCATGTTTCAGCTAGCTCAACTTAACCGCAAAGACTTAAGATTTATATATATGATAGTGATGACTATTATACGTCCTGAGAAAAGATACAGGGAGGATGCCGGCAAAATTCCTGTTTAAACTACTCATAACTTGCCTTGGGAGTTTTTTGTATGCTTAGAGTCAGTCAGCCAAGGCCTAGAGTAGAGAGATTGTATAAGAATGAACACATTTCACCCGTTATATTTTCTTTCAGAGTGTATATAGATTTAATGCTCAGTTGTCTTTTGGACTAATGAATGGTTTTGATTTGTACCAGTCTAAGCTTCATTACTGGCTTCAAGCTACTTTATGTTTTCTAGAGAACTGCAGTTAAATCAGATTTTGTTACTGTATCAACTCTTTTTTGTTTGCTTTTTTTTTTCAATAAAGAAAACTAAATTAGCAATAATAATTTCCTTTGCCTACAACCCTGAATGGGCATATATTGAAAAGTACAATGTCGTATTAAAAAAAAAAAAATCCTGGAGATAAATGAATGGCAGAATAAATAATTTATGCTAATGAAATTACTGCAATTAGTAGTTCCACAATGACCCTTTTAAAAGCCACAGCTGTTAATGTCAGGAAGTGCTGTCACCGCTGACCTTATCATAAGAGAAAGTGACAAATTGAAAATGCAGGGAAGACCAATCCTCAAAGAGGTCTGTTCGGGAACGATTAGTGTTTTCTGAAAACCAGTGTGAATTACAACCAGCTGCTCTCTGGCTCAGCGTGTCTCCCATGCTGTGCCATTTTGTTAAGCTCGATAACAATAGTTATTTTGCCCCATTGAGACAAGTTGTCTCGGGCCACTTCCAGCTCTACCGGAACCCACTTCGTCCCTCACTGATTTACAAATGAGACTGTTGTTAGAGGGCTTTTCAGGGCTGCTGAGTAGAGACCTCTCATAAGGATCATGTGTAAGGAGGTTGTCTTTCACTGGGAAGAGCTGTACTGCAGGGTGCGTATATGTCACAAACAATGAAAAAAGGAGAAAAAGGCTGAATCGCATTTCACTTGGAAGCTAGACGCTGCTCAAATCTGCATAAAGTATCTATTCCTGCTGACTAGCCTTGCTTTTACAAACAACCTTTTAAAGATGAATTTATGCTACTTCGCTTCAACTAGTGATGTTCTGATTTTTTTATTTGTAAAGCAATTTATTTGTTTTCCCTAAATGCAAATCAGTCTTTATTTATTTCTTGTTTTAATTTCTGGTTTTGTAATCATAGGTGAAATAAGTATTCTTCTAAACTAGCTCTTAAAAGTCCCAAGAAAATAATGAGTTTTCTTTCTGAGAAAAATGGCAAGTCTTTCTGTATCAGCCTGATTGTAATATTAATGATGTAGGCTTAAAACATCTAACTGCATCAACAGCCACTCGTGAGCAATTTTCCCAAAGTTTCCTAAGCGTTATTGACAATGCTTTGGTAAATTATGTGTGACTTTCCTAAGAGTTGGTGTAGCTCATTTAATTCATATTAATTGATTTTTAGGCTTCCCTTGATTAATTGAACTGTGTTCGTCTTGTACAGAATGCAATAAATAATCATTAAAATGCGGGTGATGTGACTCCACAAATTATAAAGTTTAAGTATGCTGGAAGTCATAGAGGACAAAATGAAAGTTAGTTACGGTGGTGGAGTTAAATGGGTTTTCTAAGTATTTCCTTTTTAATTTTGCATACAGTACTCTTGCTAAGACACACATGTGCATGTATTGTAGTAATATACATGAATAGGGTCCTTTAAAACAAAAAAAATTAATGTTGGGAGTTTCTTATTTCATGTTTATTCTGGGGAAGTATACTCTCATTCAAAGGACTGTAGTGGTATCTTGTATTTGCTAACTCCATATTCAAAAAATTTAGAAAAAGGACCTTTGAACTATAATTCAAAACTTCCTCTCTTCTTGCTGTCAGAGGTAAATGAAGACAGGCAATTTATCTCTGCATTTTTCTCAGAAGTACATGCCTAAATGACCATCTGGAGCTGTTTTAAATGTGCCTGGACTGTTTTGATTTTCACAGTGTTTCAAAAGAAATTTCCAGTCTCACAGCTGCATTTTGGTCCCTGTGATGAGAGAGAAACCCCATGTGGTGCTGTGTGGCACCCAGCACAGCCCCCCCAAGGGCCACAGTAGTGCTCTGGGGTCCTTTCTGCAGCGTGCTGCGATAAACTTGGAACTGGAGTTATATTTGGTGGTTGGATGCCCCTGTGGCACATGGGGAAGTGTCATCTGTCACAGCTCAGAATGAATCTGAACTCCCTGAATCATAAGTACTTTTCTGGTCAGGTAACCCTTGAAACTGAGAGATCACTTCAGCACAGAAATGTTGCTGATTTTCTGACATTTTATGGTGTGTAGAGACTCAACTTTCAGAAGCACTCCTCAGTGGTCTAAATCCTGCCCTCATAACAGTTTGTTAGTTTATCACTGACTTTGACAAGAACAGATAAAGAGGAACATGTACAACTTCAAAAACCTAAATCATGGTGTCCAGTTCTGTTCAATATGAAGTTAATGGCAAAAACGCAGTTCAGTCCAAAGAGAAATTTGGTGATATATGAAGTACGTGGGAACCAGTGTGATTACAGCAACCACTCTGTTGTGTTTCTATAACCTATACAGGATTTCTCTTAGACAGGGTTTCTAGAGGTGAAATAGAAAATTCGTAAGTTATTATATCTGCATATAGCAGTATAATGACTGACTTCATCTCTGGTTTTAGATTTTAAGAGTAATACCTAAGTATGTTGAAGCACTGAGCTTCTGTTGTGAAGGGAGAGTTCTTCACCCAGAGGGTGGTCAGGCACTGGAACAGGCTCCCCGGGGTGGTCATGGGCCCTAAGCCTGACAGAGCTCAAGAGGCATTTGGACAACACCCTCAGACACATGGTGGGATTGTTGGGGTGTCCTGCACAGGTCCAGGAGTTGGTCTCAGTGATCCTGCTGGTCCCCTTCCAACTCAGCATATTCTGTGATTCTGTGAAGACTTAATGAACGCTAGCGCAAAATTAATTAGTTTGTAAGCAAAACGGTTGGAGAAGGCTTATTTTGCTGTAATGTTTTTTACATGCCAACAGCATTATATTTAGGGTAAACTGAAGAAGAGTTTTGTGAAAGAGCCATCCTTAGAAACTTATATGGATATACTTAACCTATATAGATACACTAAATTTTGGAAATATTTCTTTGCTCCTGTGTTTACATTTGTTCTTGTTCCTTGGGTATGTGCAGCCACTCATCCAGGAATCCATTATGCTCAGACCAGTGTGAATGTGTTGAGTGCCAAATACAGTCATAACAAGAGGCAATACAATTACACCACTCCAAATAGTTTTCTGGAGCAAATCATGCTTGATAAGATCCTCCTGGAAGAGAAGAGCAAGATGTCACGACACATGGAGCGCTTGGTAAAGGGCACACAGAAGCTTTCAGAATTAGGAAGGAAGGCAGAAGGATGTGAAAGGAAGGCAGCAGCTATCCAGGTAAACTGTGAAAGTCGCAACCTTTTCTTTCATTCTTTATAAATAATCTTAGTTTTATTGCAAATAAAGTTGTCACACCACCTTTTCATTAGACTGATTAGATATAGGGTGACATTTTTGTGTTTCATTGAAACGACCTTGATTTTTGAAACTGGGCTTTGTGGTTTTTTTCTTTGCAGAGAAGCTCTTTGAGGTGTTTAGCTGTCTCTGGAAAGAGGGTATCATCTATTTAAGCAAAGGACAAAGTCTGGAGGGAGGGTCGGTGTAGTGGGGCTACACTAAAAGGATGGGAGGGGAAGCAAGTGCCACAGTAGAAGCTAAACCCATGGAAAGAGAAGATGCAGTTCCATTGTGGGGGTTTTGTGCATGGCCAGTGACAAGCTGAGGGGTAATGAAAGCAGGAGGAACGAGTACAAAGCCTTTCCTTCAGCTTTTGTCATGTCCTTGTAAGGCTAGTGCCACTTAGTCCCCAGTTAGTGCTTCTGCTTACAGTTCATTTGTGGTTGGTCAGTCCACAAAGACAGAAGGGAGGGGAACCTGCTTGGAAGCCTTTCCCCAACCCCACCCACTCACATGTTCGTAGGGGTTCCTTTTGCAAATGCTGAAGATAAGCAATAATCCAGTGATTTCATAATTAAAAATAAAAAATCTGTGTGTTTCTATGCAAATTAAATTCTCATTTGCAGTCTTGCATAACATTGCATCTTGATGCTACTGCATGAGGTTAATAATTGGAGCTGGCCGGCTTATTCCCACTCTGTCAGCTGAAGACCTGCAAAAAAATAGTCAAAAGAAAAGAGTGGCTGGGGTTTTAAAGTCTGTTTTTAATAAGGTATCCCATGATAGTAAATTATCAAAATGCTCTTTTTCTCCAATTTGTAATTTGATGATGACCAAATGGCAATTTGACAATTTCAAGTGCTGCATGCTGTGCTGGTTGACAGACCCAGCGCTCCCATCTAGCCAAGCACTTGAACAGTGAACCTTTTTCACCCTGCACTGAGGTGCTCTACACAAGAATATCAAATGCAGCACTGTTTAGTATTTTTCATAAAGAAAAAGACATAAAGTCAGCTCAAATAAATTGATAAACACAGTGAGTGGAGAGATTTGGGATCTGCTACAACTCAGTATTACAGCTTTGTCTTCTCATTTCAAAATGGTCAAATTTTGAAAAGGGTAATTTTGTAGGTTTTGTAGGATTTCAGGAGGCCACCAAATCAGAAGAGCCCTCAAGACCTTCCATATTATTAAAGTGTAAGCCCTCTAACATTTGTCTTTCACTTTGTCTTATCATCTCTATCCAGATCAGGTTAATAAAACCCCTTTGGTTAAAATATAGCCTGCTATCATGAATAACTGCCAGATAAAATGCTAGGAGAGATAGAAGAAAAACAAAAAACAAGCCAAACCCACAGTTACTTGAAACAATTCCTTTATATGTGAAGAGATATGGTCACTGGATATTTTGGTATGGGTTTCTTGACTGGCAGGCAATAATTTGCTATTTCAGCAGACTAACAGGTAGTCTTTGTTCAGTAGTCTCTGACTTTGTCTTAACCTTTCAGCAAACCTCTGCTGGAATTATCTGCCCAGAGTGAATAGAAAGCATTTTCCATAACGTCCTTCTGCCTTTACATTGGTCCCTTTGGTAGGTGCTGCAGCTGTGCCTTTTTTGCGCCGCTGAGACACCTGGTTACAACCACAACCTGAGCAGCAGGACAGACATCTGAGCACCTCGGGGGAGCTGTGGGGTCCCTGATGGGAGCAGTTAGGCTGTCATTATTAAATTTTTTATGTCCATAAAAGTCTGTCAGACACAAATGGAAACTAAAAAATGAAAAGACAACACTTTTGACTGAGACCCACAAAACATGAGTTTTGTTTTGAGTTCAGCTTTTGAGTCTCAGAACCATGGCTAATGACCTGAATAATGCATTACCTTTGGCGCTGTAGGTAGAAGATCAAAAAATCCAAGCTTCCTTCTCAAGAGGCAGAACTCCAACTGAAAAATCAAGATACTGAAGCTTTGATTGCTAAGATGGGGTTTCAGACTGGGAAAGTGAGCCAAGAAAAGGCCATTGCAGATGCAGAGGAGCTAAAGGTCAGTCTAATTCCCCTATTTACTGCTGTTGAACTCTATTTAGCACAAAATAAACCTTTTTAGGGGAACAGTTTTGAACAACTTCCTCTCCAGGGAGCATAAAGTCTAAAGAATTATTATACTTACACATGTAACAGCATTTCACACCGTGATTACCACTTGACCTTTCCTTACATTATGCCTTTTCCCAACCTTTTAGCTGTTTTAATGAGATGAAAGAACAATAAATACTGAGCTCGCTCAAGCATTTAATGGATGTGGATCTTGAGAATCAGACTTATTTGTAATACAGTAAAGGTCAAAGAGTCATCTCTTAGCACTTGAGATTTCTAAAGGCTTTGAGGCTCTAGGTAAATTGAACAACTCAATTGATACAGAAGTTCATTCCAGCATCTCGCAATATTGCAAGGTGCAAACCTTGAATCTTAAAATCGTGATAGCATTCCTAATAATAAATGTCATAAGTGTTAAATCTCCTTTCTGCTCTCAGTTCAGCCTTTTTTACTCTCAGTTCAGTTATCAACATCCATGTTGGAAACACAGAGGTTTACAGGGGTTAGTCTTCACCGCAGAATGAATAGAAATGCATCATTTCATCTGGACTCTAAAATTTCCATCTACTGTTACAAGCGTGATTTTGAAATAAAACACAGGCAGTATGCAATGACATAAACTGAAGTTCCTCTGCCTTTAAAGTCTGAAGGGCTCTTTTTGCTACAAAATCTGATGTACATTGTGCCATTTATCAATACTGCAGAGAGAAGTTCTTAAATGACTCATCATAGTTGTTAATACCTGATTTTGAGCTGTGGAAACTTCAAGTTGCCAAGAATTTTGTAAACAGTTTCCAGATACTGACTAGAAGGGAAGACTATACTGTTTGAGCAATCAAAATAGTCTCTCATTTTCTTCTGTTTTGTTTCTTAAATACTTATGGTTAGATGACATTTCATCATCATCACTACCTTTCTAATGACCTTGTGTCTGATCCTAATTTTATTGAGGGAAAAGTGATATTTGCTACTAACATAAATGAAGCAAGGATCAGGAGCTTTTTATTTCTCAGGATTATACTAATTATGGACTTCATCCTTTTGCTGATCCATATCTTCGATAGGACTTAAAAATTGCTATGAAGTTTAACTTCCAAATACTGCAAATAGTTAAAACTTGAGCAAAGGGGATCTGACAGCTCAACATCCTACCATCCACTTTTCAGTGATGCTTTTCCTGTATTGGTTCCATATGCTTCTGATGGATTTGGATTATCAAAATACACCCTTACCACAACTAGTTACTTCATTCAGCAGCTAGGTGAAACACATTGAGTGATTATTATGAGATCATCTCATCTTTGTGCCACTTTGTTTCCAGGATGAAGTTCAGCATCTGACACTATTGATTACTGTACTCCATTGTCCATTGCTTTATTGCACTTCTGAAATGTTTTAATTGGAAGTTAGTGTCATTTTGCACTACAATAATCTAAAACTTTTTCATAAGGCTGAAAATAGTTTATAAATACTACTCTTCTTTAATATTTTGTTACAAAAAGAAAGAATGCCAGCAAATGAGAATACGTCTTCCAGCTAAGTAATTTGTAAAAACTCTTCATAATTGATTAAAATGTGTCACACTTTAGAATTATTTTTCTTTCCTGTCCTATAGATTTCAAACTGGAGTTTACAAGAGCTTTTTGAGTTTTACAACATTAAGCAAATAAATGCCTTGGAGGTATTGACTTGGAATGAAGTATTACTTAAGAATGAAAGTCAGTTTAGATCAGACTCATAGGAAAAGTGAGATCACTCTGGATTCCCCACAAATGTGGCAAAGTTACATACCTGTATAGTAATAAACAAGGGTCTTACCATAAACATGGTAAGATATTGGTAAGGTTTTAAAATAGCTGGCAGTAACACTACTGTCATTTTACCAGCCATTTGCGTACTCTGAATGTTGCCAGAGTGGTTTACAGATACAGGTGCATATGCCATTGCCTTTTAAAATAGGACCTACCCCTTTGAAGGAAGAAAACATGCAAAGCAGGTATGTGTGTGATACTGACACTAGCTGAGGACTAGGAACAAAGATGGATCCAGACTGACCAGTTTTTTTTTTATTTACCTCCCTCAGCTGAAGTGCATTCTTTATTTGCTTGGTATACTTGAGCCACTCTACTCATGGTCTGATTGTGAAGGGCACACTGTTTTCTAACAATTTAGCCATCATTCAGAAGCTCTATACTGTAGCAGTATTGATATGAAGGGGACTAAACTTCTGGAAACAGGGATGAAAAATTCCTTTCTCTCTTTTTGAGGGGTAGTAGATTTGAGAAATACTGTCCTAAAGCTTATCTGCAACCTGTTCTGTTTAATTTTTCCTCCCCTAAAACACAATTATCTTGTTGCATATTTTCTTTGGGCATCAGCAAACAAAGCATAGCTAAGCATTAGGAAAAAAGAGAGACAGAAATATAATCAACTTGTGTGACTTCTGTTAGGTGTTTATTTTAACGGAAAAAAAACATGGAACATTAGAAGCACTGTGTAGTGTCAACTTAATTTAAAAAATATGTTGTGGCTAAGATGCATTGAACCGAGAACCAAGAAACATTGGGAATTACATCCTAAAAACTACATCACAAGAGATGGAGGAAATATTTAACTTGATTAGTAACTTGTCACTTATAATGTAATGCATATTGATTTTTAATCTTTGTTATTTCCACAGACAGTGTCTGTGTGTGTTCTATCTAATAAATGTGTACTTGGAAAATGCCTGCAACAATTGTAGAAACACGTTTTTAAGGATATTAACTTCTTACAGAGGCCTGTTACTGCCAATGCATAGTGCTTGATCCAAATATTAACATCTTCATCAGTGTAATATCCTCTTTCTCTGTAATTAGACTTTGTTTAAGCAAGACCTGACAGGAAATGAGCCTGTGAGATGAGCATGAGGTACTAGGATAAGAATGAACCAAATATAACTGCCTTCAGCCCCAGGCAATGTATCTTTAAAAATGAATATGATAATCTTCCAAATACATAATTGCCAATGATACAGAACACCCTTCAGAGTTATTCTCTGAGATAAATTTGTACCAATGAAATCATAATCTGCTTTAAAACAGATAATTAAATCGTTGCAAAAAGTTGTGGACACACTCAGGTTTCACTTAAAACTGATGATAACTGATGTAAAGTCACTGATCTAAGCCACTGTTTAGTCCAAATAAGTGTTTTGACAAAGCTTTTTTAACTGGTGTCTGTTTAATTTCCAAGCCTGAAATTAAGAAGTACGGTGTTTTCATATAGGATATTTTCTTTTCTCCCATTCTCTCCCTTGTTGAGGCCTGTCGTTTCAGACTTGAAACTGAGGAATTAAAAGAAAGAGGCAAATATGGCAAAAGATGGAGGATGGTTTGACAAATTTGATATATTTGCCTATACTCAGAAACTGGAGTGAATGTTTTACTGTTTAGGGAAAGCTCCAGCGCATCACTGAACCGACCTTTGGCTCCTGGTTATTTCCTCTGATTTTCTAAAGGAAAATTGCCTTTAAAGGGGAAAAATGGGGAAGCAAGAAAAAAAAGTTCATGGCTCCCGAAATCTTAGTAAAAATCTTCACTCCCTTTGGCATTTGGACATAGATCATGAAACACTTGCAGCTTACCTACTGCAAAGGCATAGGCTATGGAGTCTCCCCTCTACAGATTGGCCTAATATTCCCCAGCTTTTTTGTACAGATACCTTACCTTGTCTCCTATCCTGCATAACTAAATAACAACCCATTCCTCAGGCATGTCAGTCACACCACTGACCTTGTCATCTGCAGATTTGCTGAGGGTGCGCTCAATCCCATCGTCTGTCACTGATGAAGATATGAAACCCCTGAAGGACACCACTTGTCCAGACATTGAACCCATTGACCACAACTCTCTGAATGTGACCACACAGCCAATTCCTTAACCACTGAACAGTCCAATCGCCAAACCCATATCTCTCCATGATGGAGAGAAGAATGTGGAGATCGAGCCCAAGGCCTTACAAAACTCCAGATAAACATCCACAGCTCTTCCTTTGTCCACTGATGTAGTCACTCCTTCACAGAAGGCCACTACGTTGGTCAGGCAAGACTTGCCCTTGGTGAAGCCATGCTGGCTGTCTCGAATAACCTCCCTGTCCTCCATGTGCCTCAGGATAGCTTCTAGAAGGATCTGTTTCATGATCTTCCCAGGTATAGAGATGAGGGTAAGTCTGTACCTCTACTCTTTATGGTGGTATAAAGGAAACATTAATTCTCATCATGAAGAACACATGGAATCTAGAGCCGAGCACAAAACTGCTTGAGTGTCAGAGTTGTAGGGGTCTGTTTTATGCACAACATAAAATAATGTGGTTTTAAATCCGTTTGTGTGTATAGACATTACACTGCAAGTGTGAATGCTTAAGCAGCTCTGATATGATTTACAGCCTTAGTTTTCGATACAAGTCTTAAGATTCATTGTTTTAGTTGGTAACAGCAATCCAAGCACAAGTATATCTGAGACAGAAAGAATGTAAGGATGAAAGCTGAACCTGCTCTTGTTGCTTCTACAGCAGCCTGAGACACGTTGAGTAAGGTAAATATCATACAGTTTTCATGTCTGCTGTTCATCATTCAAATGGTCATGACCATTCCAGTTGCCAAGCACATTCAAATTTCTATCTTCTGTGGGCAGCATGCTCCAAAGCAACGTGTTGGCAACTGCTGTACCTGACCTGGCATTGCAGTTCCTATCACCCTACTTGCACCTAGGATTGCAGAGCAAGGGAAGGGCTGTGATCATGAGTATTTTCACCACATAAAGTAATTAGTAATAATAATAAAATAATTAGTCTTTGAAGAGCTGAGCGTTGTATACTGGTAATGAAAAGCTTCTGTGGAACAAATTCCCTGGCATTGCGCAGTTCTGTACCTGTTCTTCTAATCTTCCTTTTTCAGGTTAATCTTACAGAACTGAAAACCTTCACCAGTCCACCAATGGCTGTAATCCATGCTATCGCTTCTGTAATGGTTTTACTGTCTGCTGTGGTTTAATCCCAGCCAGCAGCCAAGTTCCTACCAGCAGGACTGGGGAAAGAACCAGAAAGTAAAAGCTCAAAAACTTGTGGGTTGAGATAAAGACAGTTTAATAGGGAAGGCAAAAGCTGTGCACACAAGCAAATCAAAACAACAAATTAATTTACTGCTTCCCATGGGCAGGCAGGTGTTCATCCATCTCCAGGAGATCAGGGCTCCATGACACATAACAGTGACTTGGGAAGACAAACATCATCACTCCGAACATCCCCCTCCACCTCCCTCCTTCTTCTTCCCACTTTATATACCGAGCATGGTGCCATATGGTCTGGAATATCCCTTTGGAAAGTTACTTGTCCTGTCTGTGTCTCCTCTCAACCTCCCATGCACCCACAGCTTCCTTGCCAAGTGTGGCAGTACAAAGAGCAGAAAAGGCCTTGGCCCTGTGTAAGCACTGCCCAGCAATAACAAAAACATCTCTGTTATCAACCCTGTGTTCAGTAAAAATCCAAAATATAGCCCTATACCAGCCACTGTGGAGGCAATTAACTCTACCCCAGCCCAAACCAGCACACTGTCCGATAAAGTGAAAGGGACCAAGGACCAAAGCTGGAAAGCCACAAAAGTCTTTATAGGAAAGGTAATGATCCATGGGACATCAAATAATATCTGAGACAAAAGAGGCACGTAATAGTTTAAAATGAGAGTCAGAGAAAGAGAAACTAAATCACACCTTAATTTTCTTGCAGTTTGAATTTACAGGGACAAGATATGACCCTGCATCGTTCTTTTTGTGTACCTTTGGCAGAGATGACATAAATATAATTAAATGCTCTCTCTTTGACTTTTCTTCTATTTTTGCATTCAGTACATCCCAGTGATGCTCAGGCTGCCTTGAGTTTGTTGTCAAGGTCCTCAAGGAGATCATAAAATCACAAAATGTGTTTGTGAGGGTGAATATTTCAGGCTTTTTGGAGTGATAATATTTTTGCTTTGTACTACATAACATTTCTAAAACAATAAGCTAGTGCAGGATTCCAGTTTTACACTTGTGATGAAAGTAGGATTTAGCTTCTGCTTCTCTAAAAGTGAAACATAGAATATATATATACTGGATCTTCTCTTCTTGCAGGTTGATGACTCTTCACAAGATTTAATCAACTATGATAAGGAGCATATTCCTCAGAATTGTCTGAAAGTCATCAGGGAACATTACTTGAAGGATCCAGATTTAAACCCAAATTATGTTCATACAAAATCCTTTGCAGCAGCTGGTCTCTGTGCCTGGGTTATCGATATAGTAAAATTCAGTGAGGTATGTATATATCAGTTCCTCTCTTGAACTGGCCCTGATGGGGGAATTTCTGTTACTGAATTTTTTTAGCATTTTAGTAAGCTCAGCTTAGTGTTCTGGGGAGCATGTAACAACAACCACAGATAAACTGGGAAGTATTCAGTGCTTAACAGTATGTACACATGTATTTATTTTTAGTAGAAAGTGGGGAAAAAAGATATAACTGTCCAGGGCTTTTCAATTGTCATTATGATGCAACAGTTGGAAAATATTCTCCAGATGTAGATGTTTCACTTGGAACATCCATCTGAGTCTGGCTGTCTAGAGTGTAAGACAAAGCTTATTATTTGCAATTCCCTTGAGCACCTGGCAGCAGGAGTTCTCCATTCATCCCAGTATTATAGTATGCTATCATTTAATTACAAAAAAGTAAAAAACTTATCAATTTTATTTGAAATCTACTCAAGTTTAATGCTTGTCTGATTTAAACCTGTATTTTAAAACCATGAAAGTGATACATGTAAATTAATTTTAGTTGGAGAGTAGATCCACTAAGGGTGCATTCAGTTCTGCTTAAGATATCCTTCTATAAACTATAATAAAATCTGCTGTAGTCTTTAAGTCAGTAAAGAAAGAAATCTCTGTGTGTCCCACTATTGTGTAGAAAGATGGGTCTAAAGCAAATATAGGTAAAGAAAGATTACTAGGATTTTTGGAAAGACTTTCATCAGGAGTCATTGATAATTTTTATAACAAAGTGAGACAATTTCTTGTCTAATGTACCTATGTTGTATGTCTTTTTCAAGGTGTATTGTGAGGCAGAACCTCACAATACCAGGCAGAACCTGTTGTGCACTGGCTCGGGCTAACACTGAATTAACAGCAGCTGCACAAAAACTGGAAGCCATCAGGAAAAAGCTTCTGGTAAGTACTGCTTGATTAATAAGGCTCCTTTTCTAACATCTTGAGCATACCTAATTTCATTAGTTTTATTTATTTATGTTAATGTATTTTAATTTTATTCATTGTATTACCTTGTAGTAAAACACCAAAGATGTGCTATCCTTATGATTATCACTATTTACCCCCAAATGTACTAAAGAACATAGTTCTTCATAGTTCTTCCATAGTTTGGGTGGTAGCACATGAACTCTTTATCCAAAATGATTGAATTTCCTCAAAACCATCTAGGCACACTATAACCAATAGATTAGTAAGCTGAAATGATAGTTAATATAAACAACTGACTCTGATTTTTACAAGGAATAAATGCCAAGTTTATATGAGTAGTGACCTAGTGGAGTATGAGAATAACTTCCAGAAATGGCCTTAGAAGTTCATGCTTATTTGTGTTAATATTTGTCATTAAACATATGATAAAAACAACATCAAATCTCCTTTGATTTCTTGAAAGGCCCACAAGTGCATATACACATGGGTGCACACATGCACATGGAATTGGAAACTTTGATTAGTCTTTTACTGACAAATGTCTTGTCAGTTAATGATTGAATTAAAGACCACACTTGCCATCAAGTATCTATTGAACTTTTGAGAGGGATTATTTGTTGTTTAAGTATTCATTTAATGGAGCAACCACAACACAAAGCACTCTTGATACAAGGACATCTCATGGTATCTTGGGAGACTGTGGGTGGAAGGAGTTTCTGCTGCAAGCTAATTACTGTTACTTAGCAAAGAAAGCTTCAAACGTTTCACAAGCTATGGCATTAATTAGTTTTAAAAGACTTTGACTTGGCATAAGACTTTTTTTGTTGGTAATATTTAGATCTGAAATCTCACAGTTTAAGACATCAAGCAATAAACGAAGGCTGAACAAATCTGTAGTGTGCGGATTATTTTTACTGTTTTCTCTTGAATTAACAATTTAAAAGAAAGACTGAGATTCACTTCTTTGGAAACTCTTGGAAGCCTGTGAGTTATGGTATTTGAGAATTTCATTCTTTATTTAAGCGATTTCCTGGGTTTTCTCCTGCTGTTGTAATATCCATTTTTTTCTTGTTCTGAAGGATTACTGATGCAGTTTTAATGGATAAACAAAGATAGCTTTTACCACCTCACTTCCTGTTCTGACCCCTCTGACCTCCTTCCTAAAAATCCCATCTGCAGCTATAGCGGATATTGGGCTTCCATATGAAACAGCCTCAGCTGTGTGACTTTGGAGTTGCCCATTGAGGTCAAAATGCATCTGCCCTAAGGAAACTTGTATCTGCAGTAAAAAACAGCTTTGCAGAAGAATCATGGTTTTTATTTTTTTATCTCACAAATCTCTACTGATGTATGTTTATTAAGTGCAAACACTTACTTTGAGACAAAAATAGCCTTTTAATGGTGTTTTGGGGAGTTGTTTTTTTTTTTTTGCTTATTTTTAATTCACAGCAGTCACCCCTGAAATTTATGGAATGTTTTATTCTTTTAATATGTTCCTATGAGAAGAGCACTAATACATCTCTGTTCCTTGACTGACAGTATCTCAAAGAAGCCTTTCCTGGTTTAGTTGACCTTGCGGTTCAGTCAGCCTCCAACTTTGAATCATCCTGTGTTTTTATGTTTATTTACTTCCCCTTTCCCCTCCTCATGAATTTTTCTAAAGGTTGTTAGCAGCGATTTTTCTCTCCACTACTTAGTTCCTAGTAGGAAGAATTCTGCACCACAGACAAAGTTGCAATTTCTTTGCAGTAATCTGTTTCCTGTGTTAGGCCAACAGCTGTCACGCTGTCATTTAATATGAATATTTTTCCCAATCACTTTATAAAATTTCTACTGCATGTTCAACCAGGATTCTGTTTACATAGTGGCAGGATCCTGGTAAAAATAGTATTTTTATAACCGATTCCTACCCTGGCTGATCCACCTGATGAACTTTTTGAAGGAACTGTAGCTGTAATTTTCAATTCTCCAGTAGATATTCCTCATAGCAATAATAAGCTCCAGAGCGATGGGCTCAATAACGCTGTAGTTGGTCAAATTCACTGGTAGTGATAAATGCAAAATAATACATATTTTAAATTTTTATGAATGCTTCTTGATTGCTGTTTATTCATTAGAAGCTTAGAGAAGAAGATGTAGAGCTGATTTTGAAGAATTCAAAGAAAACTTTGAAGTTAGCTCAGTATTGAGGTGAGAGTACCTTCTGGCCTGTACCATGTTATGATTCCAAAAATAAACCAGAAATTTAGTTTGTCAAGTAATATTTTTCAAGGAGATGAACTTCAGTGGAAGAATAAAAAAGAAATACTTATGTGTGCAATGTGCATATTATGTACGCTAAAATGTATTTGTGATGCTGAAGAGAGCAAGTGGTAAGAGATCATTATATAGTAAAAACCACTGCATACATGTCATTCAGGAAAACTTGCTCTTGACTTGTTTTTTGTAACTGAGTTGTGACTTAGTCCAGAATTTTGGAGATGCCAAGAAGAGGTTCAGGTTTTATATATGAAAAATCTTAAAAAATTTGCGCGCTTACATAATTTTTTCTTAATGCACCATTTCCTTACTGAAGGTTATTGGCAAAGTTACTTTTTTTTAAGGCAAATTATTCTTCTTGGACATTTCTGTATTTGCTTCTTGGGGCCCACATATTGCATGTTATCTTTCAGGAAGAAAGCACAGTCACCATTTTTAAGTATTCTACTGTTATTCTCCAATTATTTCACTTTGAAAGCCTCAGTTACAGTGGAATTCTTTGCATAGGCCGATGCAAAATATTGTTCATTCATCTGTCTTGTAAGTTCCAGCTAGGAATAGGATTCTCATCTAATTTGTCATGGTTTTTTCTGTTCATGAGATGACTGAAGTTACTAATTTCCACAAGCTGCTTACCTATACATATGCTATATCTAAACAGGGTATGCTGTGCATAAGCTTACATACACTTGAACTAACAATGATTTATGTATTTATTGTACTTATGGAATGGAAATTGTGTAATTCCTTGTTAGCTAAGAGAATTTAAAATGCTATTTAAAGAAAATATTTGAAAGTGATTGAAGCAAGCTAATTTTAATTACATGTTTAATTTTATCTAATAGCTGTATGGCAGACTAGAAATGATCAAAGCATCTATAAGTAGTGCATAACATGAAGACACATGTGCATAAAAGCCATTGATAGTTTCCACAGGACTGGCAGCCAGAAGAAAAAAAAATAAATTGCAAGTTAGCTTGCAACAAGAGCTTCAAACAATCTATGAATTTTAGAAGAAAGTTTATTATAGAAGAATTATAACAAGTTGGGGATGTAACACCCACTTCACCTATAGAATGTTCTGTGGCTGACAGATGCATTTCTTCTGATGGTTATTGCCCAGTTTCCTACCTGTGAAATGTTAGAGGAAGATGAGAGGCTGAGTTCATTAGTAAGGTTCAGTAGATGGAATGAGCTCTGCAGACTGATGGTCCCAAGTGTCAGTGATGGTCCTAAATGTTAGCTCAGTTGGTTAGAGCACGGTGCAGATAGTGCCAAGGTCATGGGTCCAATCCTTGTACAGGCCATTCACTTAGGAGTTGAACTTGATGATCCTTGTGGGTCCCTTCCAACTCAGAATATTCTGTGACTCTGACTGGTGAATATAGAACAGGATCCTTTCCTGTCTTTGTATTTTGCTTTTTAACAGAGTTGACACCCATTAACTCCATGAAAGCAAACACTTTTGTTTTAAACATAGTTACAGGTGGCATTTCACAGTCTCCACTTTGCTTTCTGGGCTCAGCCTTTTTCTACATATAAACATGCACAACATGGTCAACAGTGAATAAATTTTTGTGTAGATTTTCATCCCTATTCAACTATCCTGAACTGCACTGTTCAACCTTACATTTAAAATCAGCTTGACTTTCTCAGCTGAAAACTTATATTAATCCATATGCTAAAGAACATGATGTACAATATGATGTTCCATAGGGAGGAATGTTATGTACAGCAGTAGCATTAACCAGGATGAGCTGATAAAAATATGAAAATTCGGCATGAAAAATTGACTTTTTGCTGTCATCCATTTTTAAAGTTAAGATGAAATGCTGTATACATATTCACCTGTATTCTTTGAATTATCTGGAGAGTTTTACATCTAGTCAATTTTCAACAGCTCCATTTTTCCAACCATGGTACTTCTCGGTCTGCTTCATTTAATTCTTCATTCGGTAGTTTGTAATGTGCACCCCTATGCAACCTGTTCCAGCTGGCTCATGTCAGGCCAACTTTTAAAGATAAGATTCACTGTGTAAGGAAGTCTGTTAAATTAGTATAAAGGGAAGGCAAACTTGTACTTTTTTCCGGGAAAAAAAAAATTAACCATGCAGGCACTTCTTAGTAACAAGTACCTAGATTTTATTTACCTTAGCTGCTGATAATCCTGTGTACCCCATCAGCCTGTAGAAAGCTCTTATTCCTTATTTGAGTTGTGTGCATACAAAGTCCATAAACACAAGAATTCTTGTAATGTTAAAGGAAAGTCACTTACACTATATGAACATTCTTCTGTATCTCTCTGTCTGGGATGTCAGCTGACTGAACCAGTCTTTTGGAAGTTGCCCTTTTTCTTCAGTTTGTTTCTTGCCCTTTTCTCTTCCAGTCATTTATTTACGTGTCTCTTTCTATCTTCCTCTATCAGTTTTCTAAAGAATAAACTTGAAGGCAGAGCATCAGATATTAGTGACTTCTGGTCCTGCATTCATGGATGCTCTGTGCTCCCTGACTCATAATTCAGCTTCTTGCTGTTGGCAAAGAGAGAGAGGAAAGGAGGGTTGTACATATTTTTCGTATGGAAGTTTTTGTGGCCAGTAATTCTCAGTGATGATAATTGGTCCAGCTGTTAGTAATAAATAATAAATCTTCAGTCTAGGCAGCACAGTTAAACTGATCTCCTTTCGCTTTTCGTGGGTCTCAGAATATATCTTTAAATGAGAAATGATGAGGGAATTGAGTGCATCCTCAGTCAGTTCGCAGACAACACCAAGTCAGGAGGAAGCCTCTGCAGTGGGATCTGGAGAGGCTGGATCAATTGGTTGTGGCCTAATGTATGAGATTCAAAAAAGCCAGGTGCTGGGCCCTGCACTTGGAACCTGTTGGGTCACAACAAACTTATGCAATGCTACAGTCTTGGGGCAGTATGACTGGAAATCGGCCTGATGGAAAAAAACCTGGGGGTACAGACTGGCAGCAGGCTGAACATGAGCCAGCAGTGTGTCCAGGTGGCCAAGAAGGCCAATGGCATCCTGGCCTGTATCAGAAATAGTGTGACCAGCAGGATCAAAGTAGCAATTGCCCCCCTGTACTCAGCACTGGTAAGGCCACATCTCACAACCTGTATTCAGTTTTGGGCCACTCATGACAAGAAGGACATTGAGGTGCGGGAGAGTGTCCAGAGAAGGGCAACAAACCTGGTGAAGGGTCTGGATCATAAGTCATATGAGGAGTAGCTGAAGGAGCTGGGGGGTTTTAACCTGGAGGAAAGGAAGCTCACGAGGGACCATCTTGCTGTCTATCTGAAAGGAGGGTTTAGTGAGGTGGGAGTCGGTCTCTTCTCACGAGTAACAAGCAATAGGACAAGAGCAAATGGCCTCGTGTTGTGTCAGAGAAGGATTAGATTGCATATTAGGAAAACTTTCTTCACCAAAAAGGGTTCTTGAAAACTGGAACAGGATGCCCTGGATGAATCACCATCTCTGGAGGTATTTAAAAGACATGTAGATGTGGCACTTAGGGGCATGGCTTAAAGGTGGGCTTGGCAGTGCTGGGTTAACAGTTGCACTCAACGATCTTAAAGGTCTTTTCTGACCAGAAATATTCTATAGTTTTATGGGCAACATTATAATAAATATTGTTACAGTCATTTTATTTAATGGCAAATATACACAGGCTGGTACTAGTACAGTATGTAACTTTAAACATTTTTAAAGTTTTAAAGATGATTAAAAATACTCTGTGGATGGTCATGCCTACTAATCCTTTCTCACATGTTAAAGTTTTAATATACCGTAAAGTCCAACAATTACTATATATTTACAGTAAATTGAATGAAAATATGGTTAGGAAATAGGAAAAAAGATTGTTTCTTCACAATTATTTTATAATTTATATCTTCAAAATTGTTTTATAAGTATTTTGAGTGAAAATAAATCAGATTTCCATTCTTCATGAGACTAGTTATCTGCTAAAAAAATTTGTGAGAATAATGATTTTACATTCACATATATATTACAGTAACTATGCAAAAAAAAAAAAAGAGAAGTAAAGTTTAGTAGTATTAAGGCTAAAAAGTTGGGACAAGTTCATCTTTTTCACGAATATGGTGCAATTTATATTATTTATCATTACAGTCATTGTTATTCATATATGAGAGAATTTAACATACACTGTGCCTGAAAAGGATTATACAAGGGCACTGTCCAGCAGACTTGCTGTGGAGAGTAATGGCTCTCTGCTGTGATTTGTGGAGCATAGATCCCTGGCACTAACTTTTTCAATGACAAGCGTTTTTGAAATACATCATTTATCCCATAGAATTTGGAGTGCTGTGGTATAAAATGCTATATGTAATTCTGCTATTGCAAGACTTTATTTATGTTACATGCTATGGGAGAGTAACAAAAGGGAATGGTGTGTTTTGTAGTGACAGCTTTCCTATTCTAAAAGCACAGGATAAGAAGTACTCTGATATGGGAGACTATTATGTATCAAAATACCAAATCCCACGGAGATGTTGGGGCATTCCTTACTGTTTGTCTCACTCTCTCATCTTTACTACCTGAGCCTTTGATGGATGAAGGTACTTGAACAATAGTCAGATCTATGTTATCATGCAGGCAAACTTGAGATGTCTAGAAATAAGTGTCTCTGAAGAAAGATTAGAGAGCTGTTACTGTGTTCATTCTGCTTCTGCCTTGAATGCTAGACTGACGAAATTTTACTTACAGTCCATCTCTGTGAGATGCCCTTATTGAGTATAAGCCCTCATTAGTCTCTCAGTTTGAGATCCATCACCATTAAAAAGTGGATTAGCTGCCTCATTATCCCTAAAGAAATCAAGTCAACCTTCTTTATTAATCTATAAGGTGCACTTTTTCCCCTTTGCCAATTCACTTCTTATTTTTAATTTATAAATAATTTTTTAACTTCCTGGTTGCATACCACCAATTCAAGCACCAAACATGGCAGAAGGGATCTAAATCTTTGATCCTGCAAAACCACCCAGCTTTTGTGGAGGTATGCACTCCTTACTGCTGTTGGAGTTCTTTCATTAAACCTGAAACAGGAAAATTTTGTCCCAAAGTGGAATTCACTGTTGTTAGCCATGTAGTTAGTCTACAGAAATAAAACAGTTTGAGGCAACTTGCATTGAGATATATGCAGTATGAAACCCCTGAAAGCAAAGCAGGGGCATGTTGCTGCCTTCTGAGCAGGGTGAATAGAAGTGTTGTTGAAGGTCTCTGGCCAAGGTGCAGATCAGCATGCAGGAGATCTGCCTGTTTTCTGCCACCAGCCATTCTGTCTGCCCATGAACAAATTGCTGAATCATCCTATGTCACCATGCCTATATACAAAATGAAAATAATAATTCTCTTCTTGCATTGTTTTGACCTAAAGTGTTGTTAGAGTACCTATATTGTGCCAGGAGCTGCAGAAAGAACACAGAATACAGCAAGACCTTTCCTCTAAAGTTTGCATCCTTCAGACTTAAAGGTACTGTCTACAATTATTTAAAATTATTTAAAATAAAAATAATAATAATTAAAAAACAAGCAAACCCAAAAAAACAAGTGTTAAGCTATGCTATTTACCCATCCCTTTTCTGCGTAAGCTCACATCTCCACTTGACAAAGCAGTTGAAGACAAAGTCCAATGTCTAAACAAAAAAAATTACTGAGCTAGCCAACAGGTTGGTCAGCTGACTTGATGTCAGAAGATTTTGCCTGAATTTTCATCCTAGTGTGAGTTTTTAAATAGTTGGACTGTTTTGTTGAGCATGAGGTTAAACTTAAATTTTTGAAGACTGTGTGGGAAAAAAAGGCTAGGGGGTGCAGGGCAGGAGGGGGATGACAAAGGTGACAAGGTGACCCTTATTAGAAATAATTTAAATTTTAAAAAAAGACCCAACCAAACAACTCCAAACCACAAACAGTCTCGCAATAAAATCCTGCTGTACCATATTTTTATTTCATAAAAATCAAGTATTGCTGAGGATGTCTTAGAAACTGATTTCGGCATGATTGCTAGAGAGAAATCTTGATAACTAAGTCACCACGTTTATATACAACTGTGAACACATTGTGACAGCCTGGGCAGCCTCTAGTTAATGAGCAGAAAGACTGACTAATCCTCTAGGTCAGGATGGAGTCGCCCTGCATCTGCCCCTATTGCACTCTAGATTGTGAATAAGTGGAAGGCACCAGTCAGATATTTGCTGATTGCTTTTGGTTTTTTCCTCTTTTACAGAAACTATTAATTTTGAAATAAGAATGAAATGTATTTATGTTAAAATTATATATATTTCAGTGTGGTTATTAGCTTTATTTGCAGACAAACACCATTAAAGCTAACACATGCCTATTTAACGGCCAGTAACCATTCAAGTCAGCCACAGCATTGCTGAGCAGTCTCTTTTGGATCTTTCCAGAAATTGTCCTGTCTCAATTCAACGTCTAGGATTTTAACGTCCTTTTTGACAAATAAATGTATATGACAGGAAATACGAAGTACGAAGAATATTCACACTATTGTTTGAGTTCCCAAGGCAGTCTGAACAAATATTTTAATTTGGATTTCCTAAAATCCTTGTGACCTTGCTTTCTAAGATCAGAGTGTGAATATCTTTGTTTCTGCAAATCTCGCAGCAGAGGCTTAGAAATCAAGATTAAGTCAGTTTGGAAAATATTAATGTAAGAGTATAAAGCTATCCAAAAAACCCAGTGCAATTAAAACAGATCAATTTTTTTACCTGATTTTGAAATTAATATGCTAGAAATGTAAAATATGTAAGTAATCTTTACTTTGAGAGAAAAACAGTGAAGGTGATGTTTGAAAACTTTTGTTTGCCCCATGAGACAGTCCCTATTGTCATGACCTTGCAGACCTCCAAATCCTCTGGAAGCTCTGTGGAAGTCAATGGCCTTCGCCCATAGCTAGTCTCCAAGTCCTGGATTTGAAGATTTACACATTGTTAAAAGATATTTATCTCCAAAATTTGAAGTTCTATTAGTGATTTTTTGTGTAAGTTGAGTGGGAAAATATGTTAAAGGATGAACTGAGGATGTCAAGCCTTTTCCTCTGAGAGTAAATTCTTTTTGACTAGAACAGGAGACAGTTAACTTCTGAAAAGCATCAAGACTGATGATTTTGTCTATATAGCATTGACCTGGAAGCTCAGCCATTCAGACTAATAAATCAGGCAATTTATTTTTAATCATTAACTAACTCCCGAGCTGAACAGCTGTTCAAAATTAGAAATGGGTCACCCCGGCCAGGATGACATTACAGGCAATCTATAATGCATTAGAATAAAATTATAGTGATTTTTAACTGTCTGGAAATTTATTACACTGCATGTTCCAACTCTTAAACCCTTGTTAGCCAATGTCACTAGTGATTTATGGTGCTTGGCTGGTATGGTAAAATTACTGAAGATTTAAATAGACAATCATTCTATGTTTAGTAAATCTTCAAATTTCAAAGCTATTTTGGAGAATGAGGTGGGTGCTCTTTATTGTTTATGACTTACCAGTTAGTGACAACAAGAAGAGAGAATGGATAAATCAAAAAGCCCTCTTGTAAATTAATGGATTTATTGTCTTGTTGCCTTCAGTTAATGATTTAAAGAAAAATCCAATGACTTCTGTAGGCAAAAATGGATGTCTAAAGCACTTCAAAACAAAACTCCTATATTGCAAAGGTTGCTGTTAGAGCCTTCAACAGGAATGGTCCTTTACATGTAATTTGTCGGGCATCTCTTACAAATGCTATTGGTGTTTAGGAGGCCTTCAGACACCAAGTTGCTGTGTTTACATTGGGAAACATTTACATGTTAGCACTTTTAAGCACATACTTTGATTAAAGATACTTCTTTTTTCTCAGTGGCTACTTTATATTCCTCTTTTATAACAAAAGAGTCTGAGTCTTCTGTGATCATAGAATTCTGTGTCTGTCTTCACAAGACAGGATGTTTAACATTTCATTTTCTGATTTTTCTGAAAAATATCCATGGAAAACAATGAATAAAATGTTTAACAGTTAGTTTGTTACTTTGTGTACACATAGAAAATTATTTTTTAAATGAGAGTGAGTTTTTATTTGATTTTATAATTTGTACAGCTTTCAAGAACAAGTACATCTAAGAGTATTCTTTTAAGGTCTTAGGCAGCTGACACCAATAAAAAAGCAAGCATTTAACACAAAATTATATGAAGTATGGAGGATACATCCTATTCAGAGATTTTCATCGATTTTTTATTGCATCCTATAAAGGACTTGTAAAAATATTATTTGATTACTGTCATTGCTCTGAAAAACAAATGTCTGTATGGATGTACAGACAAATGTCTTTATGGGTAAAGAACAGTCCTTATAAGGTGCTTTCCTTCTTTCATCCTGGCCCTTGCTTTTCTTCAGTTCCTCTTCTCACTGGGGAATGATTTCCTGAGGTTTTCCTCATGCAAGTGAATAAATTGTGAAACTATTTTATCTGGAGTATTTCAAACAAGACAAACAAAGAAGAAATGTTATGGCAGTCTATTAAAATTTTACATCTAGAATTTCAGTAGTTTGAAGATTACTCTAATGGTTGATCAGTTTTTACCTTCCTTTCTGTGCTGAAGCTGTTTGAGCATGCATTCATGCATACATTCATTCCTTTGCTGAGAATTGCATACACAGAACAATCAAAATATAATGGGCCAAATACTGATAGTTTGGATTTTATGTCATGTCACACATCCCAGTTGAGAAAGAGATTATTCATATCTTAAACATTAACTTTCCTTAAAGAAGATACATTCATTTTTCTGAAATCCTTTAGTCACCATTTCAATATTTTAAATAGATGGTGGGCTGTCTTTATAACAGAATTGGAATAAAATGACAGCTTTCCGCATAGCTACTTATAAGAAATCATCAACATTTGAGACCATTCCTGACTATTCATACAAAATATCCCAGGCTAAGCGTGGTTAAGATAACCTCTGCAGAGTGCGCAAGGGAAATTGGGTTTCTCTGTAGGGAAAAAGAATATATGAAGAACTTTGACAGTATCATTGCAACTGGAAGGAACCTTCTGAAATAATCCACCTCCACTGCCCAAACTGTATTTGTTAGACCAGGTTGTCCAGGACCGTGCAAATTCTACAACCAGAATTCTACAATTCTGGGCAACCTATGTTTGGCCACGCTCATCTTTTCTCCTGTTATAATTTCAAATCATTGCAGCCTAACTGAGTAAAACAGCTATTAGGTAAAAGAAGGCAGATAAACAAGAGTAAAAAATCCTGCAAGTCTTCATAGAATGCTTTGGGTTTGAAGGGATCCTAAAGATTATCTGAGTTCCATTCCCCCTGCCATGGGCAGGGACACCAACTCTACTGCCTTGCTCTTTCCCTTGGAAAAAAAAAGTGTGAGAAAAAAAGTAGAATTTACATCTTTATTCAGGTCAAAACAGCTTTTTTTTTTTTTTAGTTTTACCTTTTCTGAATGTTGCTGGAAATACTTGTACTGGCAGTAGTATACCAGGTGGTGCCTATATTGCAGTGTGTCCACTGTGCTGTATCTGATCTAGACAAAACTGATTACTGAAAAAATCTGTAGATAGAATATTTGATGAAGAGTTCTATCCTATTGTTTTCAGCTTCAAAAGTTTCAAATCACCATCAGAAAGTATGTATTGCTTCCAGCATTTGCAATCTTTGGAAGTGTATCTCTTGCTGACAGAGTACTTTTCCTGCTGTACTTTTGTGCACTTCTGCTTTTTAATGTGGAGATTAACGTTAAACATTCTATCACTTCCATGTTGCTCAGGAGATAATGTTTTCTAATTTTGCTTTGAAGTCTGAAAAACATGTGTTTGAGCCAGTCCATCGAAAACCTCAAAGCAAAAAAGAAAACTTTATGAGGTGATATCTTATTTACCAGCAGCACTTGTGGGTTTACTTTGAACCCTTCTCAAAAGAGTATCGCCAGGAACTGATGGGACATTTCTGAATTCCTTTTATAAAGGCACAGAAAAGCAAAATTTACTTGACAAAATGGTAGTCTCAGGAGTCTGCTTTGTTAAAGTTGCTATCTTTCAAAAATTTGAAGTACAAATATGGTATTTGTTTTCCAGTATATGTATATATGCCCACTAATATATATATATATGCATGCATGCATGCACACATACTTTCTTTAGATTACAAGTATATTCTGAGAGTCATGACAGAGAGAGATAGGTTCTCTTTGGAAAAGAAAAAATCCCTTCCCTCTCCAATTCTCAGTGCTAAAGACTGTTCTTTGTGACACCTTTGTAACAGCGAATGTTATAACAAGTGATAGAGCTGTACAGAGAGACCTATTCTGCTTAGCTTTTCACATCCAGAAAGAGCATGTAGTTACGATAATCCCCATTTTTCTGTACACAGGGGAAACTGATAGTACTCAGTAAATGCATAGAGGTTCTAATCCTTAGAGTTGTCTTTGCAAAGCTTTCTTTCTCTTTTCTTGTGAAGCTTTGGACTATTCCTTTCTTCTTTACTGCTGCAAATGCTCATCACCTCTTCCTACATGTTTCGTATGTTCACTGTGTTCCCTATGTTTCAGTGCTGTTTATTAACAGTCATGTATAGAAGGAACATCCACTAGTTCTATGCAATGAAGTATCAGCTTTGTGCATATACAGTGACAGTAGATGTATTTATATGTTAAAATATTTTCCTTGCATTGTGTGAAAATTAATATTAGAAACCCTGATAACACCCCAGTGTTAGTGTTTTTCACAAGGAAGTATTTCAGCTCATGGAAATGATTGCATTGCTTGTCTTACAGTCCAGAGATAAAACAAATCATGTTTTCAGTCTTTTGATATATTTAGATGAATGTGTTACACATGGGAGATAGATATGTTGCATGCTTGCAGAGGGCAGTGTATGCCTGTTGGAACTTTTTTTTCTGTATTTTCAGCAAATTCATCAAAAGTTAAATTTATTTTGGGCTCAGAGAATAGAAACAAGGGTTAGACAATTTAAGGTGGTATACATTTTGTAATAATATGACACTGTGCCACAGAAACTGCACTAGAGGTGTGGTGCTATTCTTATTACTAATAATTGTGCAATTTGGGCTCAAATTACATATATGTAATGCTTTTAATTATAAATAACCACCAGATATTCATGGGTTATTTTGTTTCAGTGTGTACTTTTAATAGAGGCTACAGTCTACAAACCAGCACTGAGGACTAGACATGTCCAGGGAGGAGGAAAATTTTGATGGAACAGTTTTTAAGACACTTCTGAATGGGATAGAAGATTGTTCAGGCTTAATACTGATGATTCAAACCTTTGAATTCAATCCAAAACCCACAAATAAGGGAGTCTGGGATAACACCATGAAGGAATTGGTGGGGGTTTGCCCTTTGCTTCAGCAAGTAAAAAATCAATTTCAGGCATCTGGTATAGAGCTTCTATTATGCTTCCACCAGCCACTTCTGTTTTTTCCGACGTAGTTATTCACTCTCTTACACTATATTAGGCATTTCCCTTCCCACCCATGCCTGTTTGGTAAGCACTGATTTCAGATGTTCCATTTCTTTTTGATTTCATCTCCTTGTAAATGCCTGTGACAGCATAGCATCCAACAAGTGTGGCTGTCTGATGGCTGCTCTATCACAGCTTCCTTCTTAGTGAATAGGCACTCACACAAGATCATTGCTGCACCTGGCACTCCACAGGGAGCTCCAAGGCTGCCCTCAGAGATGGTCCCATTCTCTGGCTTTTGAGCTTAGCTGAACTATATTAGTAAGATGCCATGGGAATTCTGGTTTTATGATTTCTGTGTGGATAAATTCTGATTTATGTTCCAGAAATAGCTGCTTGAGAGCATACATAAGTATTGAATTTGCATTATCAGAGTACGCTGAAATTTATCATATACAGTGATTTTTTAATATTATTGAACTATAAATATTTTTATGAAGTAAATATCTTAAGAGAAAACGCATTTTTTTGAATCTGTTACACATATGATAAACTGCTTCTCATCACATTTCCTAGAATATTCTTTTGCATTTGAAACTCCACAGGGATCCTCCTTACTTTTCTACCTTACTTTAATTTATATCAGCCCAATTTTCTTGTGCATTGCACTGAGTCATGTCTTGCTACTTGGTAACCTTGCTGGATGATTATATTCCACTCTGATTCAAGAAGGTTCCTTTTCCTGTGATGGAGAGCCTGGACCCAATTGCCACATTTGACGGATGATGCTACGATTGCAGCATGGAGTAACGAGAGACTGCCTGGTGATAGGATGTCAACAGAAAATGCCACTTCTCTTAGAAACTGCGAGTGCTGACCTCTGTTGATAGATCCCCAGCAACAGGGAATTAAATGGATAAAGAATACATGCAGAGCTGACCTTAAGTCGTACGTCTATGACAGAAAGGGTATGTGCATGCTGAAGAATTGGCTTTCATGTTTACTGCCCTCAAGTTCCCCTAATTTTTGTAAGGGATTGGTGTTTGTTGGAATGCCCTTACTTAAAGACTTGAAATATTGCAACACTGCTGCTTATTTATCCATAGCATCATTTTCGATTTAAAAAGGTGCTTGAAAGGAAACTTGCTGTTTTCAGGTGTTGAGGAGGAAATAAAGTGGAGGTTGGAAAGAAAGTGGGTGTTGAAGTGCGCTTCTTGTAAAGGGTAAATCGCTTTTTCAGTCGGTAAGGTGTAAAGCCGGATGATATGACCTTACTTATCCTGTACAGTTTAGTCAGCAGGACACAGCATACACACCTCACAGAGGGAAAAATTCAACCCAGTGTGCAGCATCCAAGGCAAAATATCACTGAATTATATGTAGGTTGATAGCACTAGCATGTATTTGATCTGTTCATATATTTTCTTATCTTTACTTAGATTTAGGGAGATAATGCTCCATTATAAAGTTTATTTTACTAAATTCCAGATATAACACACAATTACACAGCACAGTGAATGGTCATAGGAATGCCTGATTTTTTAAATATATCTTAATCATCTAACCCATCTGCTTTGAATGAGCTCTTTTCCCTCACCTGCCCTGATTTGTTTTTCGTTCTTTTCCAACCCATACAAATAATTGTGATTTTTCCTTCATACCCTGTAGTATCCTGCTGTGTGAAGCTATGGTGTCTGCTTACTTATCCTTACATTTTTATCTACTCCTTTTTTCCATTCCTGTGGAAACAGAGTTCTCTCAAGCTATTCAGATTCTAACCCTTCAAGAAAGTATTTATAGTTTAGATGAGGATTTACCAAAAGCTGTAACACAAAAACATAAAATGTAAAAAAATAACGAAAGATGAAATATATAAGTGCTCCCCCAACATCTCTGTGTTAATTCCAGTATCTTCAATGTGGGGCTGTACCCTCATATTTGCTTATAAGAAAAGCCTCAGCAATATATTTTTTGTTTAATATGATGACTAGCAAGAGCATAGGTAGAAAGATGTTGAACTTCAGATTGTCAAACTCTCAACCACTAGGAAAATCTTTGTGAACAGTTTTGCATGGTTTGATAATGTTCTTTTAGAAAAACTTCTACATTTATATTATATAAATGAAATCTTTTGATAACCAGCATTTATCTAATATTTGAAGGTTTTATTTATTTTATTTTTCAGGTCATGTTTTCTGAAGACCACTGAAAGAGCTTTGGCTTTTGATGAGACTGTACTAATTGAAAACATGGGTGAATCTATTCATCCCATACTCGATCCCCTGCTTGGAAGACATACAGTTAAAAAGGGAAGGTACATATGTTTGAGTAATCATAATTTTTTCATGACAACTGGATCTATATTGCTTTGATTGCCACATCTTGCTTACTGCTTCATAACCCTTCATGAAATAAATTATTTCTTTTTAAAATGCAATGACTAAAATCTGGTGATGAGTGGATATTAAAATGTTAATATCTGCATCTGATTAGATAGCAAAATTCTCTTCTCAGTTTGCAAATTGGACTCACAATACAGACGTGTGTTTCTCAAACTAAAGTGGAAATATTTATTTTTTTTACTTCAAAAAAGGAATAAAACAAGGAGGAGCAAATATTATAGTTTGGCTCAAAAGAAAATAAAATATTTCATTTCCATGTTAGGCATCTATAGCAAAAGGGAAAATATTGGAAATTACAGGGTAGATTTGGATTTAACAATATAGGGGTTTCCAGCTGCAGAATCAGCTTAAGAAAGCTGTGCCTCCACTTTGCAGTGAATTGCCATAACTGCTTTTTGGGCCACCCCATGAAATAAACCAATGAACTGGTTTAAAAAGAAAAAAAAAAGAAAAAAAAAGTAAGGCTACTGAGGAAAAACTGATAAGGGTAGAACACAGGGCAGAAGGGCAGAAATAAGTAAGCCAATATGAAGTAACCCTTTACATTGGTATCGCCAACCTCCCATGCATCAAACCAGTCTGGTTGATCGTGCTCACAAATCCATTGAGGCAGACGTCATGGTGGTGCTAACGTCTCCTCAGTTTTACCTAGAAACATACGCTGTTAGCAACAGAACTCACGTGCCCCATTTCTCATGTGAGTGCTCCAAATACCCAAGTTCAGAGACTGTTCTGATCTCCCCCTCCCAATGAAAGGGCTACAGCTCTGCCAGCCTTGAGCTCCACCCCAGAGGTTTGTAGCTGGGCATTCAAGTTGGAGATTCAAATTAAAACAAAGCTGAGTTAATTTGTCTTCTCTGGTCTGACACAGCAGTGGCAAGAGTGGTAGATTGTACAAGCGAGGGTAACCTAGTGTTCTGACCCTTTTGTATTGTCTGTAATCTCATTTTTCACTCACATGCCCCTTTTTTCCCCTAGATTTTGAAAAGTTATTGTCAAACTTAGGAAATATTTTTGATGACATTTTCTAAGATCCAATTTAGATACCTTTAGATACATATTTTCAGGATGATAATACGAAAAATAAAGGAGCTTGTACTCAGTGCAAGAGAATTTCAGTCTGTAATGTCTTCCATCACTTTTCACGAAAACTTCCAATGTGATCTTTGAGTCTTCTATGCAGCTGTCAATCTAAATAATAATGTTGCTTTGTGGTTGCATGAGAGTACACTTGGTAAACCTCATCAAGTGTTTCATCTGATGAACTGAAGTGCTATGCTATTGTTTATGTTCAGATATGAATTTATTTTTGTCTGAAAGTGTTCCTCTATTCTAGTCTTGTTTGCAAAAAACACATCATCAAGCTAGATTTTTCATGTTGAAGAATGTGATGTTTATTCTAATATGAAGTCGAAGATACTCCTGAAGCACTTCTGAATGGGTCTCAAAATTCTACTCGGAGTGTTTAGAGTGCTTGCAGAGTTTCAGATTGTCAAAAGACAAAATATGAAAAAAGGATAAATAAAAACAGTATCTAGTTTTGGACAAATTACCCAAGCTTTTTCTCCCTCCTTACTCTCATATTTCAGGCATTGGTGACTGCAGAGAAAATCTAGGCAGTACAAAAGAGCTCAAATCTCCTTGCATACATGAAACTCCTGGAAGATGCAGTCTTGCTCTGCACTGTGAGACCTTGAAATGATCCCTCTTTGTTACATTTTTCTGTAGTGGTATTTGAAATATTTCAGAGTAAGAGCATGCAGCTTGCTTTATAATCTATAGTGAAGAAACTCTACCGAAAATTAGAATTATACTGGTCTAAAAGAGAGATCAGAAATTTCACAGGCAAAAAGATCTTTAAGGCATGAGAGAGGGAGATGTAAAACAATAGAAAGAAAGTGGATTGAAAAGGACAAGGGTCGCAGCAATATAGTTTTGCCTTAGCAAAGGCTTCCATGTAGCACAACAGAGTGGTGCACATGGACACAAATGCAAATATATGAAGCTATTAAAAATAGGTCCTTCTGCTGAATATTTTAGGCAGCATTACATGACCTAGCATTCTGTGCCTCACTGAAGATGCACAGGTCTCCTTTGTGGGGCACTAGTAATATATACCCTTTATTACCAAATAAACAGAGTTTTCCTCATTCTGGACTCATTTCTGTCATTTGTTTGTTTTATTAGTTGTGTCAGGTACCTTGAAATTTTTTTCCTAATAAAGGAAGACTAGAATGGTATTTGTGATAGATATGGTGCAGTCCAGCAGTTGAAGTTCATTAATAATTGGAATGTTGTAGAGTATGAAGTAATGAATACTAATTACTCCTTTCATGTCTGACAGCACCCCATGGACCAATACATCAGCCCAGACTTTAATTTGGTTCTAGTAATGGTTTCATCAATAGTACATTAATTCTGTGTTTGAAAAGATGTACAGTTGAACCTGACCCACACAGTAGATACCGCTGTCATAAAATGGCCACATACTGACAACAACTGGATAATTACAAATAATTAAATCCACTGAGCTTCAGACAATCCTAATTTTAAGTAAAATATATCTTATCATATTAATCGACAGAAAGCATAGCAAGGGAGATTTATCAACTTGTACTCCTTCCAAAGCACATTTACTAGCCTTCTTATTAGAGAACTTGCTGATCTGTGAAGCAGCTTCATGAAAGTACTTTTCCCCTTTCTTGTTTACCAAGATGGTTCTTATGTTGGACTCTTGGATATTGTGTAACATCAGCTCCTGGTATTGTTTCTGAATGAAGCCTGCAAAAGACATTCTCAGCCTTGAAGAACTTCAAATGGATATAATTTATATTTTCCTCAAAACCACGTGACTGCAGGGTGAACTACAGGTACTTGTTATCTCTGAAAAACAGACTTCATGCTTAAGCACCTTAGTATATATTTAAAAGCCTAACAAGTTAAAGGTGTTCACATTTGGATACATTTTTAATTTTAATTTTGGAGCTGCAAAGCTGCTCTGTTGTTCTTAATGTGATGTCTTTGGATATTTTGGATTTTGTATATTTTAGAAGTTGTTGTGTAGTAAATGTAGATTTTAATGTAGCTGTGTAATCCCTTACACTTTAGCACAGTAGTTTCCGCTTACTCGAACTCTTTTCGCCATTTTGTATTGAACTTTCTAAATTCCTTTAGCTTGTTTAGACTTCCCTCAAGGTAGGCCTTCATTCTGTTTAAGAACATTTGCACCCTGGCTTGAACAACGAGATACACCAACAGACAAAGCAGCCTTCAAAACCCAGAACCTTGGAGGGGCTCCAAGGGCTGGACGTGCTGTGACAAAGAGGAAGATGAAGAAGAGGGAGTCTTAGAGACCTCTGACTCAATTTCAGATAGGTCTGGGATTGGATGGACTGTACCTTAAATTGTGGAACCCCCTGGACAAATGATATGCATGGGTGTCTGTACTCCCATGGTTGAAGGCCTTCTGTTAAAACTGCTCTCTGCCTTATCTCTACTGATGCCTGGTGAGTAATATTTTGGCTCCTGAGCAATTCTTTCAGGCAACAGTGCCCTTTAGACTGTGGCCTTATGTTCAAAATGGCTTTAAAATTATAAGATTTTTGCTAAAATATTTCAGGATATTTGCTTTAAGAAGCAGGAGAAAAGGAAAAAAAATAAAATATATTTCAAACAAAAATCAGTTGTAATACATAGCTGTATATAAGCATTAAAGGCACAAGAAAAAAGTAAGTAAAATTTGGGTCCAACATATTAGCAATGTATGCAGAAATTATTCAAAATGCAAATACTGAGATTTTTTGGAGCAGATAAGTCAAAGCATAAAAGTAATCAGGTGCCAATTCTACAATGGTGTATGGTTTTGGCCCTCACCTCCTTTAAGAGGAATGATGCCATTAAATTGGTCTGATAGGGGTGGCCTTTAATATTTGAATTTTACCTGTGTGTTTCCTATCCTGTCTCCGCAGCACTGCTGTTTTGGAGATCACTGCATATGAGTATTAACTATAATAGATCAGTGTCATTTTGACTTATAGGAGAGAAGACAGAGGAATAAATTTATTGTTCATAAGGTTCCTTTTTGCTGTAACATGAGCTTTTACACCTCCTCAAATCCTTTGCACAGTCACAAAGAGGTAGTCGTGTCTTTAGTTGCAAGATTAGGTTATTAGAAAATTCTTTAAGATGTCTTGAAATTTGATTTATGTGCAAATGTAGCTTGTATGAACACGTTTCCCTTCTTATGTGGCATGACTATTATTCATGAAACAGCAAGACAATTCACTTGCTTTCTCCACAGGGAGTAGCTTTCCTTGCCTTGAATGTCTCACTAGCTGTGCAACTTCAAGGCAGTGCTTTTCCCACTGAACTAGTTTGACCAACTTGCACAGTTTGCCTGCTGAGATTGCCTAGTAACACCTCCATTCTGCACTTGTTTTCACCTGACTTATTCAACTTCATTCTCTACATTACTTGTTGGAGTTTGCAAGTCAGTTCCAGAAGCTTTTAATTTTAAGCAGCAGGAACTGAAAGAAGGCTCCTTCAGAAAATGCGTTTATGGCTCTTTCTTCCCACTGAAAAATATTGTTTCCCTTTCCTTTGCTGTCCAAGAATTTACCACCTCTTTTCATTCTTGCTGAGCTGATCCAAAACATCTCGCTAAAGGAAGCTATCCTACCATTCTGCCATTTACAGTCATGGCGTGTTTTGGAGAACATCTGCCCTGGAAGGTACTCTTTTTAATTTTGTGATGCTTGAAAGTATCTGCTAAGAAAGGATGTTGCATAAACTGTAGAGCTGTTTCATGATATGAAGTTAGGTTCTTATACTCAAATTCTTTTCACCTTCATGAGATCCTGTCTTTGAAAGACCTAGGCATTGTTACCTTAGGCAGGACAGGTGGAAGGGAATAGCATGTCTTTGTGTCAATAAATCAAATTTTGACAGATCAGACCAGATGTTGCACTATTCCTAGTCTTCTTATAGCTGAGAGTTTAGTGTTCATGTTACATTCTGGAATTTATTTGATTTTATATTTGCTTTTGCTAAAAACAGTTTATTCCTCAAGGTGTACACAGAATTTTTAAAGTGCTTTGTGAATCCCTTTTTAATCCCTTAATCTACTTTATTTCAAAATCTACGAGAATTTCAACAGGGAAAAACTAATGGAGAACAATCTCTAATTTACTTTGTATGTTCTTAAATAAGAGGGAGATTGAACTCATGTTAAAGATTCCCTGTCTATTCCTGGGTAGAGTGGTACATTAATTCCATCCATTCCATCTGCCTTGCTGATGGACTAGGAGATTATGAAGAAAACATTGCCTAAAGTAGAATTTATTTTTAGAAATTTCTTTGGTGACCATCTTTTAATATTCCTTCTATCATGGATTTCCATTATTAGTGCCTATATTGCTACAGTTCTTCATAATCCAGAATTAACCTCTAAACAGAAACATTTCATTGAAAAAAATGAAGTCATCCTACTGGGTTACCCTACCTCTGTGTTTATCATTGTTGCATATACTCCTTGAACTGTGCAAGAGCAATAACAAAACATTTCTTTTTCCCAAATCTGTAGTTAACAGAAACCCTAAAACAGCTGCAGTAATAAAAGCCACTGAGTCATTATGTAGTTTTTGCCTTTCATAGGTGATAACCACAGAAATTAGAAATTTAGTGCTTCCGTGAATTGAGAACCCATAAAGGACATATTTGAATCCAGAACTCCAAAGCCACATAGACCTTCTGAAATATGGTGTGACTCCCTTAGCAAAGGTTTTTCTTCTGACAAAACAAACTGAAGAACTTGCCTTTTGTCAGATCTCTTCTTGTCTCATCCCTGTGTGTGTGCATGTTTGAAAGCAAAGGAAAATTGCTTTCTGCATGTCAAGCTCTACTGTTTTGTTCCCTCCAGCTGTAGCCAGTTTTGAAAGCTGTAGAGACCATGTTGCAGAACTGGACAGTGAATTCATGTCCACCTGACAAAGGTTGTATGATCTGAAGGACATGACTGTGTGGCTAAATTATTTCACTATTATACACACATAAGCCTGGAAAACCCATCTTCAGTAGTTGGCATGGCAGCATTATATCATACATGTCTGAAATTGAGTATTGTAGAGTCATGGGTTTTCTAGCACTAGACATATTAGGGTTTTTTTAAGGAATTCACTTGCAGCATATAATAAGTAACTGTCATTTCTTCCTGATCCTTGGTGAAATGCAGAAGGGTCTCAGCACACCATTTCATTTAGACTGTCTTCTGGCTAAGGGCATGTCAGAAGCAGGCAAGGATGTCAAGAGCTAAAATGCATGTCCCTGACTCCAGCAATGTCCTATGATAGACTAGAAAGAATGATATGTTACAATTTTTACAGAAAGTAGTTGTTTTATTCATGTTCTGATGTGACTTTTATGAGTTGTGTTTTAAGTGTTTAGTATCTGTACTATTGCAATCACTTTGAAAATTGAGTTAACAAATGACAGTTTGAATTTTGTGAAGAGTTTGTGGCTACCTATGTTCCGTGGTATAAAAGTTCTATTGACCTTTTATTTAACAGTTTTACTACTAACATTTGAATCTGTTTTCTTGTCAGAGAACATTCAAAGCCATTGCTGTACAGAAACATTGGTTTTGTGCCCGTGTGTGGCAGGTGAATCCTGAAAATTGACATACTGTTCAGTGTGCAAGTAGGAGATAAAAAGTTGTGTCACTGGCCCACACCAGACCAGACACAGAGCACACACTGCAGTCCATAAGCAGTCTTTCAATTTTTTTTTTTTTAGTACTGTGCCACAGAAGTAGGAAGGTGAACTTTACGTTGCCTGACTGCTGGGCTCCAAAAGGTACTTCAGCAGTAGCAGTGTTGCTCTATAGGACAAGCTGGCACCTTTCATTCAAGATGAGGGATCAGGAAATCACATCTCTTGAGTAAGGGATTTTATTCAGTGAATAGAAGGTGAACTTAGTATAACTCATTCTTTCACCCAGCAAATAATTGATTTGGAACAAAACATTTAGTAGATTACCTTAAAAAAATTATTTTTGTTCTTTCAGTCACCAGCCATTCTCTCCCCTCTAGTCACTATCAGTTTGCTATAAATATGTATCTGCCTAGTTCTTTACGATTTACTGCTGAGCTATTTCAGAAGATGGAGAAGTGAGCTATGTTTAGGGAAATTGTAGTAAAAACTAACAACTATCTCATTAGAGTTTGTTTGAAAACTTTGCTAAGTTTGTGGTAAGTAATAACAATAGACATCCCTAAGCCACGGACTCTTCCAGACAGCAGTGAATAATCTCCCTATGTCTGCTGTATATGCAAATTAAACTATGCCAGTTAAGAAATACTCTATGTATTCTTCATATAATTTTGGCGTATTCAATCATCCTCATTTTGTTTCTTAAGTTGCAAGCACGTAAAGTTTGGTTTGTATCCATTTTCTATACTGCCAAAATCATTCAGTACCCATCTTTTTCAATCTGAGATACTTATGGGGTTTTAATTCAGTGAGATCCCCATTCTTGTCCATTTTATTCCTTTCCAGGTATATCAAGATTGAAGACAAAAAATGTGAGTTCAACCAGAATTTCCATCTCATCCTTCACACTAAGCTGGCTAACCCTCACTACAAGCCAGAACTGCAGGCTCAGGCCACCCTCACTGATTTCTCTTTCACTGGGGACAGGCTGGAACACCAGCTGTTGGCTGAGGTTGTTAGTCCTGAAAGGCAAGACTTAGAAAAACATAAGGTAAAGGCTATCTTTTGATTTGTCTGTTGCCTGTTCCGGGATTTTAAGGCTAGAATTAATATTCCTGTTTGAATTGGCTGTACACTAATTGTTAGTGGTCCATATATCAGAAAAAATTAAGGACCAGATTTTACAAAGTGTAGAAAGTACCTCTACTGATTTGCTCAAATCTGTGCTCCCAGAGGGCTCATCTTGACCTAAAGCTCTCCTAGAAATTAAAATTTATTGTGATATTTTTCCCACACTTCTCTCTACTGCTTGGTTTGTGCTGTGTGTTGCATTTAATTTACAAAGCAGGATTAAAGCCCTCTGCAGTGCTTTGTGCTTCAGTGATCTTAAGTCAATAAATGTAAATAAAATTTCGTGCCAGACCATAAGAGGATATGATGGCAGTGTTAGGAGCTGGGATATCTGGTTAATAGATCACAATTTATCCCTGCAAGGATGCAGTTCTGTGGCTGCTGCAGTCATACCAATGTATAGTAACCTATGAAGAGAAATGCTTTTATAGGAGGTTATAGAAAGGACTTTGGGCAGATTGTCATCTATGAGACAAAAAAGAAATAAAAAGTACTTAGGGCTGTGAAATTAATTACAAGAATACTTCCTATTTCTCTACTGTCTCTTTCCAGTTAGCTCATGTAATTTACTAACTTCATCTGCAAAGATTTTTCACACCTGTTTGAGGTACTGTTGCTTCATGCAAGGGCAAACTGAGTCAGAGAGTTTAAATACCCCTTGAAGAATGAAAGCCATATACTTGGGAACACAATCTGAAAACATCTGTCCATTTTGATCTCTCTGCACATTGTTCCACCTGGGACTGTATGCTTACAACACCTGTTTCATCTGGGGTTTTTTGGTGTGAGGGTCAGAGTCTGATTGAGAGCTCCCCATAAGACTAGTCAAGCTCTTTTACTGTCAGAAAGGCAGTCCGGCAGAGAAGTTTTCCCACTGTGTTTGCTACCAAAGTGAAGTTCTCCAGCCTTGTGCTATTCTATGCTTTCCTCAGCTGCCACGTAAATTACCACTTGCCATGTCTGGCAAGATCCCAATCCTTTTGTGCAGTCTCAGGAGGAAGGACCCTAGCAGAGAGATAAAGTTCTGGTCCATGACAACCTTGCCCTTCTCGCTATGGGTGTCCAGAACCTTAGATCTAGTATGCTGGAATAGAAGACAAACTGTCTCTTTCAGAAATTAAATTAAATCAACTGATGTTATTAAACTGAAAATATAGCTCACAAATGCTATAAAACAGTATTTCTCACTGTGGTTGCTCAAATACTGTGTTTTCATTCCCTCTGTTAATCAGTCTTGGCCAAGCAGCAGGATGGTTTCACAAATGAGCTCCAGCAGCTGGAGGATGACATGCTGCTCAGACTGTCAGATGCCCAAGGAAGTCTCTTAGATGACAGTGAACTTGTAAAGAAAATCAAATCAACAAGGTCAGCTTCAGCAGAAATACAATACAAGGTAATAAGAATTGAACTATTTTTAACAGCTGAAGGTCACCTGTAAAATGTGTATTATTAATCATTTTTAGTGTAACATTTCCATGAGCTAGAATAGGAATAGTCAAATTCCTGTTTATCCAGAAAGGGCTGTCCTCCCACATATTCATGATTTCATATCTATTGTATGTAGTTGTCACGTATTTGAGGTTTTTAGGTGCTTGAATTAGTAATCATAAATTTAATAAACAGCATGAAATTTGAACAAATGCATTAATATATGATTGCCATGTTTTCAGAGGTAAACAGGCATATTGCTGCCAACAATAGTCATTCCCTAATATTTGCCTAAGATAAGAAGCTTGGTTGCCTGAAGTATTTACTACTGTCTGAAATAAAGTCAGTTTTCTAGAGTATATCCATATTCTTTCCTGTATGGGTAGGAATGTTATGGTAATTGTGTGGGATAATTATGGTACACTAAAAAATAAATGAGACAACAGTCATCCTATAAATAGCTGAAGCCAAAGAAAATGAAGCTCAGATTAACATGACAAGGGAGCATTACAGGCCAACAGCCGTAAGACCATTCGTTCCTTACTCTGGCAGTATCAACCTGGGCAGCATCAACCCCATCTACCAGTTTTACGTAATTGTTTCAAACTGCAAGGAACAAAGTTCTGCCTCCAGCAGTGATGCCTGATACATTAGTTACTACTTGTACCAGATGTTTACATTTTCAGGACTGTGTATTTGAGGAAAGAGAGCACCACGTGGCCCATAACACGGTACATTCCCACGGCTCTCTTTGTCGGTTGTTTCCATTCTGACAGTGTTTTCTGACCGGTCTTGCAAAGTTTGCCTTCCTTGTGTTAAGCCATCCCACAGGGTCAGGAGGGAAGAGTTTGGAGAAATTCTGTATAAACAAATTGCTGCAGTAAATCTACCAAACGATCTAATGCTGTGAGTAAGAAAGATCACCCACTACAAAATTACCAGCTTCCTTAAGTGAGAGGTTCTGTTTGCTGAGTTAAATACAAAAGCAGAAGAGTATTGCTGTTTGCAGCCCTCACCCCTGATTTGCTGAAAGTTTCCTCAAAAGCCTCTTGGCAGAAATGCCTTGCATTTCAGACTTCTTAGGTCACCTCTTCTTAGAAGCCTACTGTAAGAAACCAGTTATCCTTTGAGTAGAAAAGCAATAAAGCAAAATTCAAGTAAAGAAAAATAATTGTACTAACTTTCAGGTCTTCGATGTGTCTTCCACAAAGCAATTAAATAGGCTGAAAAGTCAGAGGGTATTCAATGTTGTATCTCTAACCTGAGAGTTATCGCATATTCAACCTTTCTTTTCCCAAGCCAAGGACTTTTTGAATAGGATAACCTCATTTTTCTGGCCTGAACAGCTTTTCAGGTGAGGAAAAATCTCTTATTGGTGATGCTGACATTTATTTGGTTTGCTGTTTCTTCACTATAAAGTGATGCCTCTGTGCTCAAACCCTGCGTCTGTGCAGTTTCTGGCACAGCATGACTGCTGCTTCAGTATCAATAATTGCAGAAATTCCAAAGATGCTTTCATGTAATTCTTTTCATTTAAAGTGCTGCAATGATTTCATGAAGCTATGCTGAGGATAAATAGCATGACTTAGCTGCTTGTGTTTGGATAAATAGGGTTGATCTGGTATGTAAAGTAAGAAGTAAATAATACATATCCATATCTCATATCCATATCTCATTCAGGCTGTTATTTTTCCTTTTAATTTTAGTATCTGTATGCCCTGGGAGAATTCAGGGTTCAGTTGTACTGGGAGGCAGAAGTGGCTCTGAAGCAAGTCTGATGACCTTTTTAAATTTTGTGTGCTGTCAAGATTCTTCTAAGAAGTAAAGAGATAGAATTCCTTGAATTGGATTTCCTTCTTTGATTCAGAGTTGAACACATATGAGTCCTGTTGACTTCCTAAGTACTCAGTGATGGAGTGTCATTAGAGTAGTTTGGGAAAATTGCTTTTCAGTTCTAAATCTTTTTTGGTGTTATTTCTGGACACATGCCTCAACTAGACGATTTCAAATAAAGTCATACATTCTACTGTAATTTTTTTTAGTAAAAATAGTGATACTTTCAAAAAGGAGTTTTCTTTGCTATTTGAGTGCATTTTTCCTTAGACATCTCATACTGTACTTTGTGAGGAAATTCTATTTTGCCGTAATTTGTCCAGCCCCTAAAAATACAATTTTTTTCATGCCACTCCTTACTGTAGTAAATGTCCCATACAGGGTTTCCAGTTTGTTGTATCTTGATGTTTAAGAGTAACAGACAGTATGGCAATACCAACCACAGTAAACTATTATCAATAACATTATTTTTATGTATCTGTGCTTGTGGGTATAGATGTGTAATTTAGTATTTTAAGGCAAGTCCTGAGTCCCTTATAATTGGTTAAATTAGGGGTTTTTACAATCCTCAAACAGTATCAGTGCCATCGTGTTTCAATCATCATGCAGAAAGTAGATCATCTGTATTTATGTCTTCCATGCTATGGCAGTGATGGATGTGTTCAGTGGGGTAGATAAAGGTATGGAAAGATCCACCAAGAAATGGAAGAAGTGGATGGACTCCAAACATCCAGAAAAGTTCCCCCAGGAATAGAGGGAAAAAAAAAACCAAACAACCTCTTTTGAGAAGCTAATAATACTGTCCATTAGGACAGAATGACATATACTGTGAGGTATGAAATCTGAGGGTAGGTCTTTCAGGGCAAGAGTGTGTAAGGGTGGTGGCATCTCTGACAAAACTCAGATCTTAAGAGGAAAGAAAATAACTTCTAAAACTAGGTGGTCAAACAGAATTAGAGATCGATGACTGTGGTCCTTCCTAGCCTGTTCTGCTGCTGAAGAGTTTGTGAAGAGTTTGTGTGGTGAGACATGAGTTACAGCATATTTGGAAATTTGTGATTTCTTTTAGTTTGCATAGAGGTACCGGAGGAGAGTACTTAATTCATAAATGGACATGCATTAAGCTATCCTGTTAATATCTAGAAGTGTATTTCTCAGTGTTAGTTCTCATTATGGTATTGTGGCTGTATTAGGTGGGTAACCCCACAGGATGATGATTTTTCAGGTCTCCCTTTTGAAAATTCTGTGATACCAAGAAAGATTCAGCTGTGGATACTGACCGACCTCCTCTCAGTTGTTTTCTGGTTGTACTGTTTTAATTTTTGATCCCAAGTGATGGTCTCATAGACCTGTTCCTCCACACCACACCATCACAGTTTTTGCCCATTTTTACATGACTTCTGAGAATGCAATTTTTGTCCTGGGTGTTTATTTTGCCCAGCTCTCCTTTACTTTATGTGCCAGTATTGCCTGCATGAAGTGACTCCATCGATTCAGTTATTGAAGAGGCCCTTTTCATTTAGAAGTTGCTGTTTTCTGTCGTGTGGTCCCTATCCCACAGGGAAATGGGAATGATTGTCTTTTCTCTTGCTTCATCACCTGCTTCCCATCCTGCCTTCTCAGGATTTCTCTGATAAAATTACCATCACTGTCAGATGCTCAAATCTGCAATGGTGCAGACTTGAAGCATTTATCAAGGAATATTTTTTATCAAGGAACATCAAGGAACATGTTTAGTGGATGTTTTGTCATATGTATAGGAACTTTGTGGAAGAAAAGCTTGGCTCAAGGGATGTGGAAAGTGCAAGGACGAGTTTAGCAAAATGCTAAGTGAGCAGTCCAGCCACACTGTGTTTTTCATTCCGGCTTCAAGAGTAGACCCACTTGAAGATGCTGAAACATTAGGTAAGCCTCTTACTTTCTTCACTCACAACAGAAGCAACTTGCAACTGTCCTCCCATCAAAGAAAGCAAAACTGAGCTCAAAAGTGAAATGGAGCATGCAGGGCTAGAAATGTAGATAAATCGATATATGGTTATATACTTGTGTGTATGTTCTCATACACACAAGCATGTATGGGTGTATTTTTTTTTTACTAAGCAGAACAAAGCCTTCTGGAGTCATCTGTCACTACAATGGAGTATGCACTACCATGGGAAAGTTGGGCACAGTTTATTTTCAGCAACAGATTCAAGTTCTGAAGTTTCTTCCACCCCCACCAGATGCACGGCAATGGGGCGGATGAAAAGTGTAAGGCCATAACCACTACAGTATGAAGAAATTTCTAGATTGAGCATTCCTCTGCTTGCAGGTTTCCTTTGTACTGTTTTCTACCTTTTGACTAGATGAGGGCCAGAGGGCAATTTTCTCCATGCTCATGTAATCTTGTGCCCCCTGTGACTAAATAATGGTCATTATACAAACTATATTCAATTGTGTAGGGCTCTGTGGCTCTATACTTAGGATTACTATTCCCCACAGACAATAGTGAGAATACCAGGTTAATACATCTGTGACCTCACTGTGCTCAATTTAAGCTCAGGCCTCACAAGGTGAGAGGCTTGTGCATTTACCCACTGAACCAATCAGTTAAAAAACTGATGTGATATCTACCACATGTTGCTCCTTTTTTCATAAGGGAATTGCTCTGTACCCCCTGTAAGAGTTTCTAAAGCTCAGTAACAATGCCGAGCATCTATCAAAATGTCAAAAGGTTCATTATCTTAAAACCAAGGGAACAGATTTCTGCAGGCTTTTTCTAATACCAGCAATAAGGCCACTGTTGAGAGCTCGCAATTTTGCTTGTTGAAATTGTAAGGGTTTAGTGAAGTGCTTCAGAGGAAGTAATATGCATTGCACAAGTGATAGTGAAATTAAGGGGGGCATTATCATTCTTTTTCCTTTCTGCTTTGCTAATTTTCCTATCTCCTCCCCCTCTGTCACTCACCCTTCCCCAATTATTTCTATTGCAGGCAAAAAGCTTGGGTTCATTATAGACTGTAGACTCTACAAGATTTCATAACATCTCTCTCGGACAAAGGCAGGAGATGGTTGCAAATGAGGCACTCAAGAAGGCTGCCTGCCATGGCCATGGAGTTCTTTTCCAAGTGAGTGTCAAAGAGTCCTTCTGACAGGGAATGCGTCCTCAACTGGAGGGATGTTTCCAGAACACAAAATATGCAATGGATTACAGCAAAAGTTTTAAACAGCTAACAATCTTGTTCCATTTGCTTTTGCTTTTGGTTGTAACAGGATAAACATCATATTAATAGGGTGTATGTCATGTTTTGTTGAACAGTGTCACCCTTCCAGGAGGAATGGGGGAGATAAAGCAGAAAGCCCCTGGTGGGTAGGTAGGGTTGCCCTCAGGCACACACTTCCCCCGCCTAATTAAGAGCTCCTGTTCCATTCAGCAGGCCATAATGGAGTCTTTAATGAAATGGGTCTGACTGCCCCTGGGGAAGCTGTATAATTAGCCCTGGAGTGCTGCTTTTCAGAGATAGCATCCCTGGCTTTGGCCATCGTTGTATGGACCAAGAACCCGCTCTGCAGTGGACAAAGAGATCCATGCAATCCCGTGGTGTGCAGTGGTTTCCCAACACAGTAACACAGTGAATAGGAGCACTGCTGCTGTAAATGCTACTAAAAAATGGTGCTCCCTTCCAAACGCTTTGTGCTAAATAGCCAATGTGTATATGTGACAACCTCTCTGCCCTCAAGCCAAACAAGAAATGCATGTTCCAGGCCTTGATATTAGGGTGGTAATGACAATGGAGTGATTCCCTCTTCTTCTGGTTTTAACCTCAGCAGCCTGTTTTGTCTGTCAACCAGGGTGCCTGCAACAAATGAAGAGATGGGCTGGACTCAATGTTGTTTGCTGGATGAAATCTCCACGGGTTTAGTGAGGGGCACTGTGGGAGCATGCACAAACTGCCCCCTTTATCATCAGTGAAACCAGAACTCTTTAACCAGATTTCACCTGAGTAAGTTAATCATGCTGGTCTGAAAATAACCCTGCTTTACTGCTAGTGAGCATAGTTGTTGTGAAGAGAAGAGCGGAGTTGGTTTTCAGGGGAGTTTCAGAGTTCTCAACTGCCCTGGGGACAGAATGAGAAAATGGGAGATGGCAGAAGCAGGGTTGTGTGTCTGAAGCCACAGGAATTAATGGGGAACATCTGAGAAGTTTCTGATGTTACAGACCTGCTCCATTTTTCAGCCCATTATTCCTGGCTTCTGAGGGAGGAGAGAGGCAACGATTGTGCTGTAAAGATTTTTGATAGTGAAGGATTGGGGAAAGTCTGAAAGGACATTCCATAAAGATGTTGGGCCAAATCTCATATGGTGCTATCATATCTAGCTAGAACTAGTGAGATTTGGATGTACTCAGTGCTTCTCAGTCTTTAGTCTTCTGGGGTTTGGCCCAGAAACGTTTCAAAAAAAATCCTGGACCAAAAGATGAAGTATTGTACTATGGATTTTTTGGTAGACTAGGGGGTGTATAATTAGATATTAAAAACAAACAAACAAAAACCTCAAAAAAGCAACAACAACAAAAAGCACAAAACAAAAACCAACAACAACAAAAAAACCCAAACCAAACAAAAAAAACCCCCAACCCACACCTGCTATCCTGACTGACCTGGGAAATACTTTAAAAATTACTTTATTACTTTGGCTTCAGGTCTTGCAAAAGCACTTGGCACAGCGGTTAGTAAACTAGCAGAATAAAGACTGAATTAATTTTTTTTGGTATCGGGCTTTAACTCTTCTATCATTCTTAATTTCTCAGATGCAGACATCTGATACATTGAATGTTTATTTTGTTATATATCAAGGCTCCTGATCTTGTTCACGGTAGAAACTTGTGTTGCATTTTTCATGGTTAAACTTAAGAAGGTTTCTTTGTCAGACATAAAATCCTGCACCTTTCCCCAGACTCTGCTACCTGTGGTTTAGTTCAGAATGATCTATTTCCTTTTGAAAGCCAAGAGTTTATCCCACTGAAGTTTCTTCCACACATCTATGTTTTCACGGCTATCAAAAGTAATTTTATGTCCATTACTTCTTAAAGTAAAAGACAGAATATATGCCAGAGAATTAAGGATTAATTTCTGCACGTTTTATATGCAATGCCAAATATTTTAAAAACCTGCTGAAGCCCTGTGCTGAATCTTATCTTACCTAGATTCTCTACTAACACTACAAGCAATGGAGTTAAAAAAAATATATTAAATTTCAATTTCAAACGTGACTCTTGGGAAACTAAAATTTGAAGGACTTTGAAGGCTTTTTTAGTAAGTGTTAAACTGGTACATTTTCTACTTGGGATAAAGTCTATGGATGATTTATACTAAGAAACTGTAGTGGTTATCTGAGTAATATTTATAGAGTTAAAGACTCTATTTTTGTTGGTAGCACAACAGTTCTTTCTTAAGGGAGATTTGGAAATAAAAATGTCACTATCAACACTTGTGCATCTGGGAATTACTGCAAAAAATACTGCCCAATAGTCTCTGATCATTAAGAAACCTGTTTCTTACTCTCCTTCCAACTCCAGGCTTGTGAGTGCTCTCTTTCAGCAGCTGAGGCAGGCACAGCTGTCGATAATGCTGCCCGCTGTTACTGCATGTTATTCCTTTTCTCTTTGACAGGATACCCTTGAACTGTGTACCAGAGAACAGAAATTTAAAAGCATCCTTTGTCTTCTGTGCCATTTTCACACTTGCGTTGCTGGGAGACTGAAGTTTGGCCCTCGGGGCTGGAACGGAAGGTATTGGTTCAGCGCCAGAGATCTCCACGTCTGTGTCACTGTCCTCTGCGACTATTTGGAGGCCCACAGGAAGGTGAGAAGTAGTGGTCAGGTAACCACACACCAGAGTCATTTCAACTCAATCAGCTGTTTATACTGAATAAGGGGGACACAATCCTTTCTCTAGAGCTGTTATTTAAGTAGCTGGCATTATATGATGCGTATGATGAGTATGAAAATAAACCAGATCAAAGTGGGTGGGGGGCTGTGGGATTTTTTCTGGCAGTGAATGCTTGAACTTTGTAATATAGGTCAAACCAGTTCCACATCAGCAGCTAAGGGGGAAAAAAATGCCCTTCATTATGTTAACAAAAACAGGGGTTTACATGTGCATATATGCCAAATTCATTAGGCAGGTAATGAAGCATTTGCACAAATGTAATTACAAACAGCAATTCTGACAGTTCATAACACTGCATTAATAATCACTACAATTAGTTTTGATGATGGAAGCAATTTACAGCACGTCACATGTATAAATAATGGTGCATTTCCTGAATGTGTCATTATTATGTATTAAGGATGCCACCTTGTTGTGACTTTCTCAGTAATGTTCCCCTTGAGTCAAAGTTAAGGGTAGATGAGTGATTTTATTTCTGAGCTACAGCATATTTCACACTTGTACAGTTTAAATACTGAGTTGAGGTCACTTGTCTAAATTCTGTATATGAAAATGTGAAATGCCTAAATAAAAGCAGTAATTATTTATTACTGAAGATATAGGATATTACTAAATGCATGCTCCAATTTTAATAATTTAAAGAAATTTCAGAGATATTCATAAAGAAAAAAGATAAGTGTAACCCCTTGATTATATAGTTTTCTCCTTATCTTCCAACTTATATTTACTCTTATAAATTGATTTTGTTTTTGTATTCATACCCCTACTGACCTTTATTTAGCTAATAGGACATCAAAGTGTTTTTCCTTTTTGTGGTACTTGGTGTCATAATAGTGAAATAATTGCTTAATTTTATAGGGATGATTTAGTAATGTTTCTCATTTAGAAAACAAGCCTATAAAATCAGCTTATTCCAACCCTTAGTTTTCTTTGCTAATACATCTTGCTGCTTTAAGCTCTGTTCTTTTCAAACCACAATTCATAAGCTGGATAATTAATTTTGCCAATTAATGAGAGGGAGGATTCTGATGTCAGGGAGTACTAGAAAGATCTGTAAGGTCAAAAATTATTTCTTTTCTTGATAATATTGCTTATTGGCCCTTCTCATTGTATTGGTTAGTGATTCATTATCCTGTGGCTTTATAAGGATTTTTTTAACATAGGTATTGGAGAGAGAAATAAGATAATAAGTTTTTTAAAACATAACTTTGTATAAATGTATATATATGTGTACATATCTATATAAACTTTCCCAATTTATTATCCTTTGGGGACAACTTTCTTAAGACAATTATGCATTGACCAGAAAGCAGAAAGCATAAACTGAGCAACTTGAGCTAGCCCATCAGCTAGTGGAAATTGCCCTAACTCGATCATCACTTGTACCAGTTTTATAGTGTTTTTCTGTGAATATCCAATCTCACATCTCAGTTTGACTTAATCCATTTTTCTGCTGCTAAGACAAACTCCAATATGCTAACTCTGATAGTTAAGGTCTCCTTATGTGAAGTACAGGATGCTTGATCCTGCCTCATTTTCCCACTCTTGCCCTCCACCTTCTGATTCCTGCACATGTGTTTATGGAGTTGTCATTCAATGTTGTAAGGGGGATGTGGATTCTCTCCTCACCATTATCCATCCACTGAGCAATGGCTCTGTGTTTTTAGGGGTGCAACAGTACAATGGCAATTATGTGAATCTGACAGCTCAAAATATTTCTAATTCAAACTCTTCAGTTTTCTTACACTACCGAAAATTCCCCTTTTGTATCAGCAGCTTTGATTATCCCAATATAATCAATGCCCCAGAAATGTGCAGCTGAATGAGCTTGTACTGAGTTAGAATACTGATATACTCTTGTAAAAGACAAAGGAAGGGGCAATTTCTTGAGATAAATATATATGGAATTAGAAAAATATTAAACAAGGTTTTGTTGCCAACAAAGAGAAAAGTAGGTTTATTCTAACTCCAAGAATGCTTTGTTCAAAATCCAAGTTGTTCACATTTTTCACAGGGATTGTCTGATTAGTCTCCTCATCACAAGCATGCAGGATTACATGTTATATTCCAGTGGCTTTTTTTAAAATTTTTTTTCATTCTCTTTAAACCAGTTTAAAATCAAGATGGATTAGAGTTTCACATAGTCAAAATGCTACATACAAGTTTGTGTAGTACGCAGCCTGGAATAGCTGCAGCTATTTAACTTGTTCTGTTCTGTTACATCATGCAATATTTAAAGCCCATAATTAAGTTTTTACTTGAACTGTTGGGAGACAAATACTGCCCCCAAGGGCGTAAAGGTTCCTGTCTGCAAAGATTTCCTCACAAACTGGCATATTTTGCAAACCAAAGGGGAGCAAAAAGAAGCTTCAAGTGCTGTGAAGCCAAATAAAAGAGAAAGACAGTAGTTTCTTGAACAAAATGGTTTACCACTCTTAATCACATGCTATAACAGTGGCATTATGACTAGAATACTACAATAAACTTAATGCTTATGTGATGTGGCAGTCATGGAATTAATATTAGTTCAATTTTCAGCGAAGTTCTTGAATACTTCCCAAATTCAAATAATGTAGAATTTCAGTTACTAAGTGTTTCCTATTGAGAAGATATAAAAGACTGCAATCAGATACAAGTTTTTTATTTCTCCTTTAAGAAAGGCACAGTAGGTTACCTTCCTGTCACTCATGAGGACTATGTTTTTAAAGATCTATATGAGAAAATACATGCACTTGTTCATGAAGTTATGTTCTCTTATATCATGCAGTGTCTTGAAAATGGGCTTTTCTCTTATAAGTTTTTTATAAGGGATAAGGTAGAAAACATGACATAAGGCTCAGATAATACATTTTACGTGATTACTGATTTTAGTCACAAACTTGCTGGTTTTACTCAGATATCTCTCACTGGATTGAAATAAAAGAAATCTAGTTTTCAATGTAGTCTGCTGAACAAACCAAACCCAGCAATGCAAACATATAACCATGAAGCTTTCTGAAAGGAAGCACTTGAATTTCTTTTGTTTCTCCAGGCAGAATTTATTCTTAACAGCTTTGGTTTCTCCTTTAGAAAGCTGACTTGTTTTATTCAGTGATGCATTCTATCCCCCAGGTAGGTCCCATGGGAAAACTTTCATTACCTCTTTGGTGAGATCATACAGAGTGGCAGCCAATACCTGGGACCACAGGCTCTGCTCTATATATCCTGCAAGAACTCATCAGACCACTTGTGGTAAGAACTTTCACATATGCCTGAAGCTCCTGAACGTGTATATAGTACATTCAACCTAAGGGAAACTGAAGACCACAAACTTTCTCATCTGTGCAGCTCCACTTGTAGCTAGGTCTTGTCTGACTATGCAGGAATAAATTGTGCAATGGTTCATCAGGAGCAGATTTTGTCTGAAAGTGTTCGAGTCTTGGCATACTGCTTGTTTACTTTTTCAAGTACCCTTACTTGGTAACTTAAATTCAGTATTTCGTAACGCTGCTTCTACAGTGATCTTAATGACATTGGGTACACCTAGGTTTTCATTTTCCTAGTAATACTATTTTAAGGTGCTTCAATTTAGAAAGGTCTGGATTGGCATGGGAAAGTATTTCTTATGGAACTGGTTACTTTAACCAACATAACTGATAGATTCACCAGTTTCAGCAGACCAGAATGGCGCTATCCTCAAAACTTGCACTTGCCGTTTGCACATTTTCTTCCCCAGAAAAATAGCAGAATGGAAATGTTTTATATTTCCTTGCATTTTCCCATTTCCAAAATAGGGAAAATAGCTTGTAAGACTGTTTTTAATTTTCTACTACCTTCTCACACATCTGTAGCTTTATCAGGTTATCACCAGCTGACATATACTGAATATTCAAATTTCACTGTTGAGTTTTTGTCCTGGACAGCAGTGTCTGAGGAGCATCCATGAGTCCAAGGTTCCAGATAGCCGGAGTTGCTTCTAATCAGCAACAAATGTCAGAATTTTTGAGGCTACAAAAAAGCTTTAACTTTAGTTCTAAGAAGTCTTGTTTGGAAATTAATCTGTTTCCATTTACATACATTTATATTTATTTATGTGCATGTATATACAAGGGTGTGTGTATAAGAGAGATAGATAGATAGATAGATAGATAAAAATATTAAAAACTCCAGGCAGTTTCTGGGTTTGCTGAAGTAGTCATTTTAGAGAACTGATTGTACACAATTTTCTAAAAACAGCCCAGAGATTTTTCAGGTACCCTTTGCAGACTTGTTATTTTTCATTGTCCAAAGGTAAAATCTTATTTGAGAAGTATAAAATATGGAAATTAGCATGTTACATGTGAGCAGGCCGTTTGTGGAGCCTGGCTATCTTGGGGAAAGTGCACCTTTCACCCCGGTGATGGGCTGAAGCTGCCTTGCAGTTGTGAGCAAGATGAGCGGGCTGATGTCTCCTCAGTCCCTAACAAGCGGGTTTTCATATGTCAAAGAGCCACACTCAGATGAAGGTAATTGGAAGTAACTGCTCAGAAGAAGATGCCCAAGAGTAAGTTGCCATGGAGATGGAAAGGCTAAACACCACTGTACTCCTGACCTCGAAGGAGGCGGATTTCTCCACATGACAGCTCAGGTCGCAGGGGCATGGTGGGAAGCTCATCCTGCTGGCTTGAGGTCTGCCTGTAGCCTATGGATAAGTGAAGAATTACTGCTTCTAGTTTAGGTAGTCCATTAACCTTCACAAGCCTGAACTTTCATTCAAATAATTGCAAAATAAGTATAGGTGGTGAAACCTGAACAGAATCACTGCTATTTGTATGGCCTTTGAAAAGTTTAGGGACCCAACCTTGAGCTTGGATCTACTGGTGTTTTAAACAGTGAGATATCTTTCCGAGATTTTTGCAGTAATTGGAAAATTTTAAAGCTCAGAATTACCAGCAAAATCAGAAAATCATTTATTGACTGGCAACCAAATGAATGTAAACAGGATGGCCTTTCATCATGGGTGGGGCTTGGTGTTCACTGGGGAGATTACCTTCTCTTTTTACCTATTTGCCTTACTGATGACTTCTTTTAGCTATAGATTCATTCCACAAGGTGCGTTAGAATAAGCCACTATGCATGAGCTTTGATATACCTCACCCGGGGTCTGCCATAAGGACAAGAAGGGTGATGAGTTCCTGCTATGAACCCCAGTAACCCACAGCCTCCCTCTGTGCGCGACTCCCATGGATACAGTAAAACCTGATTTAAGTGCCAGCACAGAGACTGGTAAGTACAAACTGTCTGACAGAATTGATCTTCTACTCAAGGTAAATAACAGGGCTTTTTTCAAAACCTCAGCACTACTTCAAAGTGGTCTTAAGATATAGCTTATTGTGGGTGAGGTTAGTGGTGCAAGTTCAGGTGCAGGTAAATGGTTGGTTGCAGAACCAAATGACTTCAGAAATAAGTGCTTAGTGATGTTATTTTGAGCAACAGCTTGTTGTTGACTGTTCTAAATGCCAAAAGCCATTAAATGTTATTGTGATTTTGTGGAGTGGACCTTGCATTAAGAAGAAATAGCTCTTGTGAAAAGTACCACTTAGAGCTAGAAATATTTTTCAGCAAAAGCAACTTCAAGTCTGGTTTAAATCCCAGACAGCCCTATTGATGCCGAAAACAGCACAGAATAACTGCTTAGAGATGAGTTTTGTCTTTAAGCAGCAAGGTATTTATTTAGCAACGTTGGGGAACCCCCAGCTCACGCTGGACAAAGAGCTCCAAAGTGCTTGGTACAAATCAAGAAATATATATACAGTTTCTGTGCATGATTACGACATCTTTACATGCATATTCATTTAATTGCAACATCAGATTATAATATTCATAACAGGTGGAGTTGGGGCGGAGTCGGGGTGGAGTCTTTCTTTTGGGGTGATTTTTGGTGGGAGATCCTGTTACTTCGGCCTCGGTAGGGGTCGTCTTCTCTCCTCATCTTCAGTGAACTTTTCAACTTTCTCTCGATTCTGCTGACTCCATGGCAGGTTTTGTAAGACTTTTGGACTCAAGTCCCTATTTCACCCCTTAACTTCTATGTTCTCTACTCTATGTCTTTTAGGCAGGTGTGTATGCATTCCTACGGTGCATGGTATCATCTCCAGCTACTCCCTGGATTTTATTTTCCTTAGCTAAAAGCAAGGCCTGTTACTCTGAGTTAACTCTTCAGGGCCTTGCTTCGCTTCACTATGACAATAAGTTCAGATAAATGCTTTGAATCCAGTGAACTTCTTACAGCACAGGAGCTGGGAGAGTCTGTAAAAGAAACGTGATTGCTACAGCTTTTATTCTGTCCTGTCATCTGTAGGAGTACTCTTATACACCAAGAGTACCTCTCACCAAAGCCCTGTCTACGTACTTAAATCTTGATCTGATCTAAAGTCCCATGTCTTATCTTAAATATCTTGACAGAGTTAGGGCCTAGGTGCTCTGTAGGAACAGTGCAGTTAATAGTGTTTGGTTCAATACTGAGCTGATTGAGATCTTAATTTTTTTCTCCTGCAAAAATCATCACCACTGTCTTTCTCACTGAGGCCAAAGCAGCAGTACAAAACGCCAAGCAAGACTCCTACCTTTGGAGAGATGTAGTGGAGTAGCTAGATTTTCTTTTCTGTTCCAGCTCCTGGCTGCTAGGGACATTCTCTTCAGCCAGGCAGAAGAGAATGGAAGGGACACCAACACTGTCCTGACTGGCAACAATTTCTGCGGAAAGTGGAATGGGATCACTGTTTCTGACACGTTAAGATTGCTTATATACTGACATGTGCTATCCCAGTGCCACACTCCACTTACCTGCCTCATCTTCCTGTCTCTCCCTGTGACTGCTTTAAGGTTATTGTGAGTGCAGTGCAAAGCCCCTAATTAAGGACAGACTAAATAGAACTAACGTTGTGGCTCATGTTAATACACAACAGGGTTGAGGTGAGTTGAGGCTCCGCTCCTGCCTCTCCCACAGGTGTCCTGTGTGACTTTCTCTTGCCTCAGACTCTCATCTGCAAAATGGCATAATGATCCTTGCTTGTCTGCTGCAGGGATGCAGACATTCAGTACTCAAAAACCACTCACCTCAGTAGTTACAATCCTTAAAATAAACTCAGAGCATCCTCGTGAAGGAAGAAGCAACAGTATTTTAACATTGCAGAAAACAGGACTGTCAGGAAATTATGCGAGTAGTAGCTATGCTAAAAATACTTCGGTAACCCTGTTCCATTGTATCAGAACATACAGGTGTCATGTCCACAGACTCCAAGTAGATCTCCGAAACTTTGCAGATGCAGAAGAATATTTCAAGAACAGGTGTCAGAATTATCAATAACATTAGTAATTCTTTTCTGCAGCTTGAAGGGGAACTGGCACTAGGTTTCCTGGCCCCACCAAATCTGGATTATGATGGATACCATAAATACATCGATTAAATGCTTGCATCTGAAAGCCGTGTACTATATGGACTGCACTCCAATGCTGAGATGGGATTCTTGACAATAATACCAGATAATTTCTTCAAAACTCTTCCAAAAATGCAACCCATGAATACATTTGTAGGAGAGTGATGAGGCCAGTCTGCAGAGAAAGATGTGAAGTTCTTAATCTGGTGTGTTGTCAGTGCTTTAATGACATGTGGAGCACACATCTGACTGTTATTTCAGCAAGAGACCTAATTTCTGGGGGGAAAAATGATGCATCAAATTAGAAAAGATTAAATGAGTGTTAATAGTAGTGATGATAATGCACTTGGCTGGCCAAGGTACTACACTAGGAAGGAATTTGGACCAAAGAGATTTGGACTAGAGGAACATCTAACCTGTTATGCATTTCATTTATTTTTCACTTTGAATTAATTGTGGGGTGGGAAGCAAGGTATGGATCTATCTTACTTTTTTTTGGTATGCTTTTATAAACAAGTACAGCAACAATAACTTACTAAAAAAAAAGGTATGGTTGCTTGAATTGGTGGGTCTAGTCTTCACCTCTGCCCTTTGTTCTCATCTCCTGCATGATAAATCCCCTTTGAGTAGCTTTCCAGCTCCTTCTCACTGTGCCGAGCATAGGAAGTCCCTCTCAGCCTGCAGTCCTGGCTTCCTTCTGCCACACTGACAGCACAGCCTAGCAGCGGTGTGCACGGTCTCCATATCAGGAAGGGCAGCCCAAGCACAGTGGTCTCCCACCACTTCCCTTTCTGGGCCCTTGATCTGAGCCATGTGGCTGCTGCAAGAGACTTCCCTTGTAAGCAGTAGCCAAGGATGTGTTCAGGGAGTTTTAGTTTTCTGGTAGTCTGAAGAGGTGAAATCTGGCCAAGGAGGCTGTCTGACCATCTCTTAGCCTTAGCACCTCTCTTGTACAGAACCTGGAGTTTAGCAGAACAGTATCATTAACATCAATAAGCTATCAGATGCTAGGTTAAAGGGGCCAACCCTAATAGAAGGATAAGATTTGTTAATATGGTGTTAACTGGGGCACTGTAGTTCTGTTCATTGAACATCACTGGTGCTGTCCTTAAGAGATTAAATGAATAAAGGATGAGCAGGGAAGGAAAATGTAATCAAAAATCTCAGCTAGTTCTGTTTCAGACCTTGCTGTCTTCTGCACCTTCCTTTCTGAGTGTAGGTCTGAGAAACATCCAGAAGCCACAAAACCTGCCGTATGATGAGACTGAGCCTTGAGCTCCTCATCCTTACCAGAGTTAATTAAAGTCTCCCGTGACCCCCACTCTTCTGCATTTCTCAATCCCTTTCTTTACTCCCTTCTTTTCCTCTGGGCACTCTCTTTTTTTTTCTCTTATCATTATCAGATCATGGAGGTTTTGCAGGAGGGAGTGTGACAGCTCTGCTTGCAAGTAGCCAAACAGTGCTTCATCTCCTGGGGGGAGTTTGTGCTTTTCACGTTCAGTTCCCATCCACTTTAGGGAGTCTGAACTATTATATATGGCATTCCTTAATTCTGCCAAAGCTTGGACTGAAATGGAGGCTTGAGCTGCATTAATGCCGTGATTTCAATTCCTGCTCATTAGCAGTGTTATGAATTGTTCTTCATTTATGTTCTGTCTCAGTTACAGAGCAGGCCTGCAGGGAGGGAGAGAGGCTCTTTTGGGTGGTGAGACGTGTGTGTGCCTGTGCCTGCACTGTATTTTGCCTGATGCCTGGGACAGGAGGGACTGTGGGTGGTGGAGAGGGTGAAGGAAGCTAGTAGGTGCTAGAAAAGTACAAACCTTTAATCACACTCAGCTGAAAATCAAGACAATTTCAGGGTACATCCTACTAACAGCAGTCATCCCAAGTCCAGGAACAATGTGTTAGTGGGCTTCAGGGATCAATATTACTTGAAAATTTAAAGCTAAATAGAAGCTGCTAAGTGTTAATTGTTTTGCAGTCGTTTATCTCAGTACTGTTGCCAAAAAGACAGCAAAGGTGAGGGAGGGAGCATCGCTGGTTTTTATCTAAGAAAATGAGAAGTTTGTGCTCTCCTGGAGAAGAAATCAGACTTCAAAGTAAAAGAGACAAAAACAGTTAACTGCTGGGATTTCTAATGGCTCTGTTGCATTGTCCTGGACAGGTTAAGAATGTCCTGGATGATATTCTGGAGATGCTTCCAGAGAAGTTTAACATAGCAGAAGTCATGCAGACTATTGCCTGGAGCCCCTATGCCCTTGTTTGCCTTCAAGAGTGTAGAAGAAAACCTCCTCCTTTCAGAGATCTGTAGCTGGACTTCAATAGGAAGGCAAGTGACTTTTTTATTAACAGTACTGTTGCTCTTCTATGCATTTTGGGGCTTTTTGTTGCTTTTCTTTGGAAATGAAAGAATAGCTATTCTTTATGGTGCCAGTATGCTTTTTATTTTTCTGCAGACAAAGGCGGAGCTGATACTTCCTCCTCACATGGAAGTGCTGCAGTCCGCACTCTTCTATGATGTTGTGCCAAACACATGGACTAAACTAGCATATTCATCCACATAATGCTTTACCCACTGGTAAGTACCCTACAGTGACAGGGTTTAGCTACTAAGCGCAGAGCTATTCCACCAGCTTTGTTCCTTTTTTTTTTTTTTCAAAATTTGTCCTAATGAAAGTCAGTTTTCCTTTGAAATGGGTTTTGTAGAAATGCCAAGCACTTTGCTGAAGGCTCCATCACCACCCTTTGTCCCAAGAACTGGGGGTGTTCAGCATCTTGCAAGATTCCTTTTCCCCTAGCCTGCCACCAGCAATAGCCACTTGCAGGTGCCAGAAATGGATAAAATAGGCAGTGTTTTTGGAAATTCCTCTGATACCTCATGGCAGTGTATGCTGCAGTATACCATTACTTGGAGCCTATGCCTGACTGTCTTGTGCTCCTGATTTGTACTTTGCTCTGGCTCATCAGAAGTTTAGATGCACCAATGAAGATGGTATCACACAATTTGCATTTAAGAAGCCATCAGCTGTTAGCAAATTCTGGCAGATTCTGAAGGTGTGTTAACACGACTAACGGTGGTGTTCAGGTTTCTCCCCAGGACAGCAAGTTTTACAGGATTGAGCATACTCACATTCTCTGTTGCCAGCAACCTGTCTCATGCTGATCACCTTCTACAATTGATTTTGGACATACTTACATTAGAGAAGCAACAAATTCTGCTGAAATGATGACCTTATGCTTACGTAAGCATATACTTTCTGGTGACTTCAGGCATGTACTTTCTCTGTAGACTAAAGGACCCCTGACACCTGAGACCTACACTTTATTTTGTCTAAAAAGAAGTAGTACATATAGATTAAGGCAGAAGCTATTGACGCTTCTCTCTTAAAGTTACTGATTTTCTCCTGTGGTCCAGAGAACTCGACATCTGGACCTTGCACTTCCAACAGTGATGTGGCTTTCTGGGTTCCATCCTCAGTCCTTTCTGACAGATAAGCAGTGTAATGGTTGTAAGTCACCAAGCATGGGGTTTCACTGCCAGGCATTTTTTTTTTAACCATGGTGTTAGCTATCTTTGTGATGCTGTTTGGAGAGTTAATCACAGTTTAAATAAAAAGATAAAAATCACCTTAATATCAGAATAACCATCTCCTGAAAGCAGGGGTAACAATCCAAACTTGTCTTCAGTCTACTCAGAAGCATGAAAACAAAGCAGCTAAGAAAATAAAAGCTCGAATTTTCATAGTTTAAAAAAGGTTTAAGAATGCAAGTTTTTCTACCATTATTATTTAACCAAATTCAGTGCATATGTCATAGTATCATTCTGGTTTATTCCTTAACACAGTTACCAGGCTAAGGAGAAAAATAAATCAGTCTCCTGATCCTCTGTGTAGTTGCCACAGTAGGGGATAAAAAACCTTCAGCAGTGTACTGATATCTCACTTTTTGCCATGATCACAGCTTGTATTTATTCTGAAAACCACAGTGAAGCTACAGGAGAGCCTGATTAATAGTGCAGCTCAAATTCTGCATGGTCACCCAGGGCACTTCACTAGCCTAACAGAAAGGTGGCCAGGAGCTCCTCATAGGACACTGGCCAGGCTGCCATCATTCCCTGGAGATAGGCAGTGGAAGCTCAGGGAACATGTGCAGCCCAGATGCTCCAGGCACTTCTCCCTGTACTTGGAAGCAGAAGGAGGTGGCAGCATGAGGGCTGGCAGGCAGCTCCTCTCTGCTATTCATGATGAGGGCCCCAAGTAGTGCTTTTTGTGTCACAGGAATAGAGAAACCCCCACTGTATTTTTCACTTCTTTTACTGCCTCTCTCCAAGCTTTCTGTTCTGGGTACTATGCAAGGATCATACAAGTTAGGATAGATGTTAGCTCAGGTTTCTTCTGAAGAGGAACCCAGTTGGAGAGGTGTCTCAGCCTAGAGAGCAATGTGGTCTCATTCCCGTGATGGGTAGCGGAGTTGGCTTGTTTTGTACTTTGTAGAATATTTTGATTCCAAACAATTGTTTTCATGCAGATTTTTTGCCTTCAAGTAATGGCCAAAGGAATAAAAAAATTTAAAAATCAAAACCAAACCTAACAAACCCCACTCAGTCTCAGGTTTGAGCACAACTGGCCCAAGAAGGGCAGGTTGACATTTCTGACATTAAAATCCCTGTCTGGATATTGAATTCTTGAAAGCACTGGTTTTTTTAAAGGTGTAATGCAGAGCAAGAACAATTGGCCTTTGGATAAGGTGTGCTTGACTGCAGGTGTTACAAAAAAAACCCAAAGATTATGACCATCCAGCAAGGGAAGGAGCCTCTATCTGTGTGCTTTCCATGGAAGAAATAAATTTAAATTGCTTGATCTCAGTAGCCTAGTTCAAGGACTCTTTTTTGAGTCCAAAGCTTCCTTTTTTGGGTAAAGTTGCATCAAGAGTTGGACTAAAGTGTTGTGACCCTATGAATAGCACCAAGGAATGGTGGTGGATTGTTGGTGTTGATCCCCTGTGACTTCAACTTTCATACCAGCTGGGTGTCCTAATCATTGACTATACTTCCTGCATTTAAGTAACTGTTGTTTCTGAACAAGGTCTGCACTGTAGTAAAGCCACAGCTCTAATCTAGTCGAGGTTCAGAAGCTCAAAGACTATCCTAGAGACTATAAATTTCACAACACTCATCATCTAGAAATTTTATGCAATTCTTAGAGGTGCAGAATTGTACTTACCCCATGTTGGTAACCTGGATCAAATAATCTAAACAATTGCAGTTAAAAATAGAAACAAATAAAAACACCAAAAACCCCCACAAACTACCCCCCCTCAAAAAAAATCCCAAACTCAAACAAAAAAGCCTAACAAATAAAGACCCCAAACAAATAATAATTATTAAAAAAAACACACCACAAAAATTGTCTTCCTCCTGTTGTTTTTTTTCTTTCACCTTGGCAAACAGTTGACAGTTGTACATAAACAGATCTAAGAACTTTGATTTTTTTTTTTTATTTGTTATGCCATAATACTTACAAGCCTTTGGGGAGACATACCAAGAGGCAAGGAAGTACTTGAAAATCCCTGTATTAGCATGAGATATAATGACACAACTAGGTGGGCAAAGTTTTTTAATTAAAAGAAATCTTTTTCATCGGGATTTTCAAGCAGTCAGGTATTGCAGTAGCTGTAACATGGTTGTAGGCTGTCCTTGAATGGAAATCATGTTCATCTTTTGAGCTGCAACCCCTCTTTTAACAACGTTCAGAGGATAAACATCATATACCTTGTTTATTCGAATGTGTGTTTTCCTGAGACTGAAGCATCTCATTCAGGAATGCCAATTCAGGCCTGCCATCAAAATGAGATTTTGGTTTTAACTTAGAAAAGCTGTAAACTAAGTTACAGCTCATTAGAGGAAAGGTAAATGACTCCCAGAGGCAATTAAAGAAACATCATTGTTACTTGTACTCTTCACCAGACCCATGTATAATAAAAGGAGAGCAACACTCGGAAGGGAGCTGCTACTACAGAAGCCCCAAGGGGAAAGTCAGGGTGGGAGAGTGGAGCAATGACAAGGATGTCATTTGACTGTTGCTTTTTGAAATGGTGACATGAATTTTTCAGAGGATTTTTTTTTAAAGCATTTGTCAATCCAAGGGTAATACTGTACATTCCCCCTCTGGATATGAGGAAAGTATCACAGAACCTTGTGACTCAAGTTTGTGTTTGTGATGGTATTTGCATACATAAAGTTTCCTGTCACATAAATCCTCCTAAAATCCACAAAAAGCATATGCAACATTTTATATGCTAGTTTATGTTAGAAGAACACACAACAAACTTAAATCTCGCAGCCTTCAGAAAGTGCATGGCCCTTCAGCAGCACAGAACTTATCTGTCTTAACTACACCAAACTACCTGTTTGATATCTCACAGTACAAACACATGCTAAGTGCTCCAGTGTAGTTCTCCACCTTTTGGTGGAGAATTAATCATAAACTAGTGGAGAATTAAGGGAAAAATCTGAGCATTCGACTTTGGCAGAAACATTCATATTTTAAGTCCCAACTGTAAATAGTTTCCAGTCCCTGCGTTCAGTAAAAGGGCATGATGAAACCACAAGTCCAGTCCAGGCAGATGCTACGTACTGATCTCTGCATTCATACAAAGAGATGATGCACAACAGGACAACAGCCCACACTAAATCTGCGTGTTCAAATGTAGCTTTATCTGTTTAGCCATGGTTAAAACCCAAATTATTCCAGTCTTGAACTACAGAACACCATATAAACCACGTGCGATGTTTATTGCAGGCACCAGGTGGGACATCCAGCTGGGGCCCATAGCTGAAGCGCAGCTCCAGGAATTGACTTAGCAATGCCAATCATTTTTATAAGGGCAATTCCAGTGGATCAAAGGGAAACTAATAATGTTTATGAATGTCCAGTTTATAAAACCAAAAGCAGAGGGCCAACTTATGTTTGGACTTTCAATCTGAAAAGCATGAAGTCAGGTAAATGGATTCTGGCAGGAATAGTTCTACTCTTGGCAGTTTAGTACTAACCTTTCAATAATACATGCTGCTTTCTCAATCTGCCTTGTAGTTAAAGTAAAAGAAGACAAACATTTTTCACAGTCTGCTGGAGCAGGAGGTTTGCCTCACAAAAACACAATCCTTAGTGTAACACTTATATGCTCTATGTTGTTATTTCCTCATCCATCACTGTTGTGTTCATGTGTTTCTCCACGTAATGATTATTGATCTGCAAGCACCATTACACCAGCTATGGGAAAGTAAATGGGAAACAATCAGGATCTCGGTGTAGTTTGACTCACAAAATACTCCTCTTTAGATTAATCTTTATTCTCTCTACATAAAATGAAATGTGTATCTTACAAGAATTTTAACATATTTTAACATGCAATACAAACATGTTGCATTTAAACAAAGTTGTTTGAAAGCCTGGTTGTACAAATGAAAAAAACATCTAAGTATGAACTGTAAGCAAAAAAAAATTAATCCTGAACTCTGATTTAGACCAGTTATAACCGCTGGGTAGATGGTTCAGGCAGCAGGTGCACTACACAAAAACTGCTGGTTTTACTGGGATGATGTTTAAAATTTTTAAAATTTTATTTTATATTTTAAAAGAAACACTCTTCTAGTTTCGTGTTTCGGTGAATAATTGCACTTTGGAATAAAATAAAAAAAACAATTATCCTCCAACTGGTCGATTGCATCAGCTTTGGTTGGAATATAATGGCATCAAATGAAAGTACACTTTCCTTCTTTGCAGGGACAAGTTCCATAAACTACAGGTGGATGAACAGGTTCAGAAAGCAAGGGTTGGAAAACTGAATCTTTATGGTCAAGTTGGTAGACAAGGGTGTTTTGTTTCTTTAAAGATATGGATGCTTTGAAGGTAGTTGTTAAACACCCTTTCTGCAAACTTGCACAATTATATAAATAAAAATATTGCTCAAATGGATCGAGTTCTCTATCACTTGCTTGGGTAGCTCTATTAAAAATTAACCACTCAAGGTTCAACAGTGCCATTTCACTTAACCTATAGGTCTGTGCATGTAGATTTCTCTACCAAAACATTTTCCTGAGAGATCTTTTGCATAAGACCATATTAATCAAAAAGTTCCCAAAACAGAAATGAATATACTATACACTACTATTCTATCTTATATAAAAGAGAGTAATAAACTTTTGAAGTCAAAATTTTTCAACATATTAACCAGTTGCAGGCACAGCTTGAGTTCAGTGTTGTCAATTGTCATCCACCAGTTGTTTTTGTAAACTAGAAGACACGAGAAAAAAATGTTAGTGCTTTTTAGGAAACTCAGGTTCCCCATAAATGACAGTTTCCATTACTGAAGATGACAACTTCCAAAACAGCACTTCTATATGTTTCAAGCAACCAACAGGGATTTCAAAATAGGCAAAAGCATTTCAATTTCTTAATCAAAACAGTTGTTTACACAGACAGTATGACTCACTTCAAAGAAGCCGATTTCAGCCTAGGAAAAAAAATCTGAAGTCCAAGAGACTTCATTTGCATAGGTGCAGGATCTGCCCAAGGCCACAGGAAGTCAAGTGTTATTTAAGGGCCTACAACAGTTTAACAAGGAACGACTACAGAGCATGACCCTCACCTTTCCAGGTACTCCTTGACATTGTTGTAGCCATAGAACTTGGCCAGGTGGATGAGCATGCCGGTGGCACAGCGCCCGTCCCGCCGGCGGCAGTAGCTGCAGTTGCACACCCCTCGACAAGGAGGACAGATCCAGGCCTGCAAGGGCATGAATGTGGGACAGGGGGTAAAAGCAAGTTATGAGCAAGGTTATATTGGCCTTCGCGTTGCTCAGACAAACACGAGTATGGCTTCCCTACCATGCGACTGCTCAGGGCAAGGTTTTAAAAGCCTCTATCAGCCAGGCAGTCAACCTCGTTAACGATTTCCAAATTCTGCAGGATTAAAGAAATCATTAAATGCTTGAATGCTTACTCTGAAGCCTCAGGTTCTCTAATGTAATCAGCATTGATTTTCAGATAGACTAAAGTCATCTGTAATGCCTAATGATAATTCATTCTATGGTAGGCTGACTGTAGTCAACTCCCTAGAAAAAGATGGGTACCCATTATGACAAGTTTCTTTGGCTCTGCCTGCTGGAATAGCATGATTCCTGGAATTAAATACCCAGCTCTTACATGAATTCAGGCATCTCCAAGCTCCTCAGCAACTGCACACAGAAGCGCAGATGCTAATGCAGCAGCCACTGCCAGCACCTCAGAGCCATTAGTTTTCTGCTGTCCTTCAGAACAGCACAAAAGTTCATCTCCAAAACAGAGGTGGAGGAGAGGAGGTCTCAGAACAAGCCAAGCGCTCTGTTCTGCTAAGAGGTCTTTGTGTATCCACGTGCCTCATTTTCTGGCAGCAGCCTGTGCTCTCTCCTTGCTCAGTGTCTCAGGGGACAACAAAGAAAAGGGAATCAACCCTAAGACTTTTAGGGTCCTTCTCTTTTTTTCTCATACTTAAACATTGGAATCTAAAAAAGGAGACTGCTTTGCATGCCACGATACTGAGAGCATTAAAAAATGTGTCTCTTTTGGCATTTTTCTGAAAGTGGACAGATTCCTTTTCTTAAAAGCTCCCATGGCCTCCACCATCTGATAAGCAAGTGGAGCTTCAAAGCACAAAGATAGGTGGATGGTAGCCCAGGTCCAGAACCTTCCACTTGAATTCTAAACAAAATCAATGTCAGTCATAACAGTACTACAGATCTTCTCATGGCAAAGAAGGTTTAAAACACATCATGTTACCATGAGCACAGATTATTCATTACACTTTTGTTCCAGGCCCAAAAAATGATACTTACTGGATCAAGCAGAGCTGATTTCACATCTTCACCATATCGATTTCGAAGACATGGTCCACAAAACTGCCCTCTTACTCCTCCACAGCCCTGGTTGCGACAGATTGTCTTTGTATCTGTTGTCTTTTGTCGACACTGGTGGCAAGTACTACCCTAAAAGTGGAAAGGAGGAGAAACATCCTAGGACATCTTAAATGCTCAATGACAAACTTTCCTAATAATAAGCACAAATTTCAAACCAAAGTCAAATTCAGCAATGAAAACCTAAAAACCAGAAGTTGTGTTATTATGATAAATCACATAGCAATTGTAGGAATTTTACAGAGACAGCGTCCAGCTTCACTTAGTTGTGTTGGAAATCTCAAATTACATGAACCTCATGTTGCAGTTCTGATCCTTTCTTCTACCTAAGAAAAAGCTAGAACTATTCTGAAAATGACCTTGTGACTCATCTCTGCCAATACAACGAAATACATAGTAAGCTGATCTTTATGACAATTAATAGCCAAATCCAGTGAAATAAAGGAAGGAGGAGTTCCATCAAGAACTTTGGAAACTACCCAACCTGTACAGAAATATAACTTCCAGAGGGTACAAGGAACACCAGGGATCACTATTATTTAATGGTACAACCAACACAACACTTATATTGAGAATGAGAGATAAAAAGGATGCCAACTCTTATCAGGGGTGAGTCATAGCTATAGCAAATTTCACTTAATAGCTCTGTGGCAAGAAAGCACTTCTTTCCAGAGGCAAAAAGCTGGTGGGGTGTATCAACCAGCACAGCCAAGCCTGACAAAGCTTTCAAGGTTGTGCTTGCATAACATAATAATGACGAGCTGCACTCTCTCCAGAACCTCAGGAAAGCACACCTTTTGGTAAATTCCAGTGAACCACTGAGAGACTTTTAATTGCAAGCAGACAGACAAACTGAAGAATACAGCAGCCACTTACTAGAACTTTGTCATAGATTTTGTCTCTCACAGTGACTGCAATGTTGTCCAGGTCCTCTTCAGTAATATCTTCTACTGGACGATGAGATGAGTACTTTGATGATCTCCTTCTTTTGCGCACTCCACAATCCCCCTGCTAAACAAACTCATCTCAATACCTTTTGTCTGAAGTCACAAAGACTCTGTCACCAAACTTGGTAACAAATTCTTTCACTTTTAATGTGTATGCAGTCCAGAGTGGGCAGATGACAGGCTCATGCACCACTGGAAGAACAGGTAATAGTTTCCAAATCATCACTGCCTCTTTTTCTCCCTCTCCTCCCTAACTTTTTCTCTACTACATTGTTTATTAAATCTATTTCAATGTTCTTCCTTTCCATCATTACTACTTCTACTTCCACAAATCCCTGACATGACTTCTGCTTTTTTTTTCTTTGCATTCCCTGCACTTCTCCACTGTAACCCCTCATGCTCCATTTCTTCCCTTTCGAAATAAGAAACTATGATCATCTGCCTTCCCATGCTTTCCTCCTTCAATCTCCTCGCATACTCTCTGATTGCTTTCTCCAATGACAACCTCCAATGCCCTGCAAAAAACCCTCTACTGAAGTTTTACGTTAGTCCTGCTATAGCCAGGCCTCCCTTTCTTACTATCCTCTGTTATTTGGAAGAGAGTACTCCACTCACTATTAAGTACTCTTTTTTTCTTCCAAATATCCTTCTCTTTGACCCCTACTCATGGATAAATCTTACCTGATTCTTAGCCTTCCCCATATCTGACTCTTAGGACTTCATTTGTCCTTCACTCTAAGATCAGCTTCGTTCTGTCCAAAACGGTCATTTGCCTGCCCAGGTTCTCATTCAGTGCTACTCCACTTTTTCTAATAGCCAAGTTCCCTCTATAATGCTTCAGCTATACCCAGCACTCTTTCCTACAAGCAAAACTGGTATCCAGTCTGTGTGGATGCACACGTAAAGTCTTCCTCGTAAGAGCTAGGAATTTTCAGATAACGAATAAATAAGTTTTACTGTAAGTAAAAACTGCTTTGTTATGCTTGGACAACACAGGTCACAAGCAGAGCCCACTTAACAGGTGCAAGATGATGCAGAAAGGCCTGGACATAACTTCTTCTGTAGCTAATCCCAACCAAAGATTCTCAATAACTTTCGTAAGATGTGATGTCTTGTCTAAGTGCTGGCCAACAATTTAAATGTTTCCTAATTCCTGATATCCTGGAGATATCAAAGTCTGGCAAATACCACACTGAGTCTCTTCAAGAGGTTTTGTTGTCTGTAGCTACGGATATGTTCTGCAAATTTGACAGCTGACACAGTAAATTTTTCCAAGGCAAATTTTTCTGGCGGACGAGCGTTTCTGGTTGGGTTCATTCGACGTGCTATCTGGCCTTCAGAAAATGTCCTCCTTGGGGTTTTCTTCTGTTTCTAGGAAGAAAAGAAGATTCCAGTAACTGTCCTTTCAGTTATTTGTAGCATTAAACACTAGAAATTATTTGAAAATGTCTGTACCACAATTGTACTATCATAAATTAATCTGTTGTTCTCCCACTCCTTAACTGTTAAGCCAAACCTCACCAATTTCTAGCATTCTTCAGTATTTTCCCTACAGATTATAACCTTCTGCTCCTTTTAAAACACCACACCTTCATGTCAAATTCTATTCCAATTAGCATCTCAGAACTACATCAAAATTTAACATGTGTCATATTAAGAGAGAAGCTAGTTCTCACTGTTCTTTGGTAGCTAAATGCTGAGATTTTCCCACAATCTGAATACACCTTTGAGGAACAATCTAAATTCTAGTTTATTTTCTTTTAAACTTCTTAAATTGAAAGGGCATTATTAAGCTGCTTCTCCTAGTTCATGGTTCCTAAAACCTGGAAATTCTTTAGAGGTGACAGACATCCTCTTGATATTGTCACACCTGCCAATTACTATGTGATTGAATTCACGTACCATAAATCCTGCATGGACACCTACCATAAGGCAGCTACTAAATCTGACAGTATAAACAAGATGTAGAAAGCAAGTCTGCTTGCTACCATACACTTATATTTTCTTTCAAGGAAGTGAAAAAGAAGAGACAGGCCTGGAAGTCAAAAACCAAGAAGACGAGGTAACTAGAATACTTCTTGCGCCCTCCCCTTTCCTGCATTAAAGGTACTAAAAAAGTAGCAGGCTTATGTACATATTTAAATATGTTTAAGTGTCTACAACATTTAACTAAAGCTAGCAAGGTGCTCCAGCCTTTCAAATTCTATTTAACTTGGCTTCATCTTTTCACTTAATAACCACCATACCAGCACTTCTAAATGGGCTTTCCAAAGACATGGCTCTGCAGTTTTTCCTCACGTCTCTTCTGTTTATAATATATGTGGAAAAACGCTACTCTAAAGAGAACTAGGAGGGACTCACAGTCCTCTGCTTAAAGCTGAGAAGAGTCAGTTGAAACAACTACAGTATCATTCCAGTTTGTATTGATGTGGTTCAATTTCATGAGCATTGCTCTACTGGGAAGTGGGGATTTCAGAAGAAAAGCCTGCAAGGATCTAAACCCAAAGGAAAGCAACTATTCTTCTTTGTTCCCACATACACAGACTAAGTCTGCCATCTCAAGAGTATTTCTAGCACAAAAAATATACAGTAGCATCTCATCTCAGTCTTCTCATTTCTTCATAAATTAGCTTATAAAATTCCATTTCCTCACATAATCTCTGGTACTTCCTGACCAACAGCAAATCTGTACACATAAAGTATCCAAACCTAAAGAAAACCAGAACAAACTTGGTCGAAGTTTCTGATTAAACACTTTAATCCTAAGTCTAACAGAAATGACTGTCACTACTAGTCAGTACCAAAAACTTACCGAAGGAGTTGAGGTGGGTGTTTTCACTGGGAACAGGTCTGGTATGGAATTCAGTTCTGCCAGCAGCTGGGCAAGCTGAAATCAAGTGATGTCACATTAAAGGCTCTCTGCAACTTGCAGACAAGCAACACCTACCATCCACTCTTCACACACACTTCAAATTATATGTAAACATACGAACTTTCAGTGCATAAAACCTTTCTGGAGGCACTTTATTTAAATGGAGCTCACAAAAGGGGTTCATTTACTCCTGAATGAGCAAAACTCTGCAGTCTAGCTGAGTTAGCAGAGTTAGAAGTGCTAACTTCATAGATCCCACTAATTGTTACCGGGAACTAGAATTAGACAGAATTACATAAAATCTTGTCAAAACAGCACTAAGGGAGCACACTACAACATGGTAATGACATCTGTGACCGATAACAAGAAATTCAGTTCATATGACAGAGGGAGGGAAGAAAGACAGGCTGCCCTTGGCAGAAGACAGTAAGATGTTCCCTGTGGACTGTTTTACTGAATGACTGTTGATACACCTGTGCTTTTTGTCAGAGAACTCAGTGTCCCCTTAAGCAGTGCAGATACAATCTGGGTACATGCTCATTTACAAAGTCATAAAGCAACTGAGCCCCACTGGGAGTTCCTGTAACCACAGCACACGCAGCATCAGAAGCACTTTAGAAGGATGATCTTTGCACTGTGTAGATGTCCTGGAGGTACAATACCACAGAAGCAGTGACTGACAGGTCCAAAAAACACTGACTTGTTCTGGAAGTCCAGAACAAGGCTATCTTCTGAAAAGCCAATGATAGTGGGGATAACCCAAGCTGAAGCTCTCTTGAGACTGCCATGGCAATCAAGAGATTAAAAGCTGAATACAGCATTTCTTAATAAATACTTCAGTGTAGCATTTACTGAGAGCTATTTAATGTCATTACAGTACTGCACCTAGGATGACACTGAATTTTAGAATGGTTGAACTGCAAGGAAGAATGGAAGGTGAGAAGGGCCAAAGTGCAGCATGACTAAGACAACAGCAGTGAGCATACAAGAGAGGTTAGAAACACAGGTACAAATCTCAAGCAAGTTTTACACAGGAGCTGCACACCCACACACTCAAGAGGTGTGCTTGAGCCCCAAGACTGCTTGGAAGCTGCAACTTTTCCTGAAATACAGTAAAACTGAAGGAGCTACTAAGGACTGAACACAGATTACACGGCAGCATGATAATTAAAGAGAGCTGGTGGCACGCTGGACAATAAAGGAAAAAGCATTAGGGAACAATCAGCGTCTCACTTTTCCACACCTACATGAACACATACACACACTTTCAACAGTTATATAGTAAAGCATAAATGTAAAAATCACATCCCATACAACTGCAAAAGTTACATTTATCATCCTTAGCAGTTTCTACCTGGCTTTCCAATCAGTAACTCCAGCAGATCTGTCATGCACTAACAAAAAGTAGAAACTCTGTTGTGCAAATGACACCACAAACCACCTGAAGGGACCAGTTGGTTTTCTGACATGTTCTGAATATAAGGCCACAAAACTTGGGCATCTGTAACTTTGTTCACATCCTCAATAAACATGTTTGATTCAGCTCTGGTTTTAAACTTGACCAGCCTAGTTCTACTTGAGGCTATTTTAGAGGTAAATGTCTGAATGCTGAAAGACCTGTAGGGTTTTCCCAGGTAGAAAAATTCACCATAAGATTTTCCCAGCACAACACCAACAGGTACCCCAAAATTCAAGTATGCTGAAGCTAAGTGCTTGGATGTAAACGTCAGAGAACAAAGCACCCCTCCTAAGTCTTACCATGGCTTTATTTTCTTTTATATTTATGGCTCTCTTAATCATTGCACTGGAACTTTCCTCCTGTGTTTCTTTAATGTCTTCTTCAGACTCTGAAGCGGAACCCTCTAGTTTGTCCGACCACTTGCAGTTTATTTCTCTTGAAAGAGGTGTGAGGGATTCACTGTCCTTTAGAGGTAAGTCAGACAAAGACTGTTCAGGCACTTTTTTCTCAGATGACTTTCTGGTGGGAAACTGCAAAGCAACACGAAGGCCAAAGCTTCTTCTCTTGGGGGAAACTTTCTTCGCCTCTTCCTCCTCTTCCTCATTACCCAATAAATTAGGGCAATCTTCATCACTCAGGTCTGACTCCACCGTCTAGAGGCAGGAATAATCCCATGTTACATTACTGGCTGTGACACAATAAAAGTAATTTTTAAATCACTAGTTCTAGATAGCAGTCTCAGCACCCAAAGACAGCATCATAAATTCACCTAAATCAACAAATTTTTAAAAGTTCACAGTACACGACTTCTTCCTGTGCAGAGATCAATACAAAATCTACATATTAGTATTGTCTGGGATACAGACATGGCTGTCTCCAGAGAAAGAATCTTGCCCAGCACAGTCAGTCTACAAGCAGGGGAAGAAGTTCTCATTTCTAATATGTAATGCTACCTTAAACAAATCTCTTTTAAGGTAACACATATTTTAATTCTGGATGAAGAAAGAACATCACAATGTATCAGAAAAATTCCTACTAGGACAGGAGGTTTACACAGAATAGACAGGAACAAAGAAGTCAACATATACATTCACATGTAGGTGTGACTGCCTTTACCGGAACTTCTTTCTTGTTCACATGCACCTCATTTGAAGCAAAGCCTTCAAATGCTTCCGTTTCAGAGTCTGTGTCTTCAGTGAAAATCCTCCGCAGTTCTTCAGTGAGGTATCTGGACTGAAATCGGCCTCCCTGCAAAAATACCAGCCAGTAGCTGTGAGAGACAGACACAGAGTAGTCACACAGCCACAATAAACCGGTTTTGAGGTTCAAGATGGTACCAACTCGATGGCATAAACTGTGAAAGCACTTAGCAGGCAGAGCCTGCCAAAAGCAAAAAAGACCATATTCAGTTTCAGCATTGAGTTATTTTAACTCAGAAAGACTTTTTTCCCTCCTCATTTTGAGCACAAGGCTTTAACTGAGCTGTATCTTGTGGGTAAAACTTTCTTCTTCACCTCTTTCTCCCCTTCTCCATTACTACCCAAAAAGAAAAACCTATCAGTTTTCTTAAGCATAAATTATCATGTTGTTTTGTATGTTTTCTTCTGCATGTAAAAAACCAGGCCTTGAATAAAAGAAAATACAAACCACAATTACAGTAAGAAAGAGCCCTCCTTTTTTGACACTGCAGGAGAAACAACCATCTCCTCCAGGCTTGCAGCAGCAGTACAGGCTCCTGGAGATGGGAGTCTGCTCCTCTTCACACTGTTACACGTCACTGAACTGCCAGATACCAACACAGATCCACAGAGCTTCAAACATCCTGACTAACATCCCTCCACCTTTCAACTGCTCAACTCTCTGTTTTTGGTGCAGTTTATTATTCACACATGTTCCAGGGTAGACAGATCCTAAATTTCTGCCTACAGACCAGGAAGTAAAAAGATCTCATTAAAACACTCTTCACGATACGCACATTACATACCAATTAAACACAACACTTTTACTAAATCAGAAATGTATTTCCATACTTCCAATCAGAACTAGTAAAAGACCATCTTGTCAACTTCTCCGTTAGTCTCCCAAGAGATTTGTTCACATGTTCACATCACACCTGCCCCTTGAAAGTCAGAAACATATAAGTTTGTTTCCCCAATCTTCCTCTGCTATTTCTTCCTCCCACATGAAAAACAAAAATTACCTATAATACAATGCACTTGTTAAATATCTTTATTCTTCCTTTCAATTCCCTCCCTTCCCAGACTTTAATTACACACTTCTTTACATTAATATCTGGTGAAAAACAGATACAATAAATGAGTGGAAAAACTTAGAGGGGACCGGGCAGGGGGGAGCTAGTGCATATTTTCTTTCTTTACACTTAAAACATCTACAAATTATTATGGGTAATTGAAATGAGTTTTCTCTGAGCAAAATTACTTCATTCTTTTGTTGTTGATAGCTGCAGTGCAGCTGCTTGAGAAAGGAACAAACACAATAGGGAAGTTACTTAAAAGTTGAATTACATTTCTTGAAGGGAAACTGATGTTTTTATGCATTCTGTGTTTTCACAAAATTCCACAATGAAGTTTGAGGGGGGAAAATATGCTATTTGTTAGCTAAAGTAACTAAAAATAACACACATAGAGCTATGCTGTTGCATCTATGTTGCAGCATCTATGCTGCATCTACGAAGAACAGGTAAAATACACATCAGGGATATCTATAGAAGAAATAGTGGAAGCTCAGCAGAAATGCAGAGATTATGGGAGTAGGACTGCAGAAAGCTCTGAGGAAAAGCAGGCACACAGAGGTCATTACTTGTTAACTCATTTCTGCATCAGGTCCAAGGGAACACCTGATGCACTGACATTCCATTCATCACCTCAGCAGGGCAGCTACCTTGCCTCCTCTGCCAACAACCATAGAATTTTTCTGAACTTCCCATCATTTTGCCCCTCACACAGAACCTTTTCGTTTCCTGCACAGGTACCTATAGTCTTTTGCAGCAACAGTGGTGTTTGGCATCATAAACTTCAGATGATGCTCATCCTGATGCAGGGCCCTGATGCACAAGGACTGCAGATTATATTGCAACTGGATGGAACTCAGAATATTTTTATTATAGCATTTAGTGGTAAAGGAATTAAACTCAATAGTGATGGACACTTAAAGTAATTCTCAAAGGAAACACAGGCATGGTGAGGAAGGGGGTTGCAGTGCAGCTGTAAATTTGGAACAAGTCTCACTAGGATTCTTAGTAACACATGTTAAAGTAGCAGTAGCATTTTTCATCGGAGGATTTTAAAATGCTTTTCAGCAAAGACCATTACCATAATCTCCATTTCATAAGTTGGGAAATCAAAGGAGAGAGAAGTAAAGTAAGGTGTCTGCAGTCCCCAAGCAGGCAGCAGAAGCAGAAGCTCAGGCTCCCACACAAGGCTTCATCTCCACCATCTCTCCCCAGTGATCCTTCTTGATGCTTCACACAAAGCCACAAATACAAGAGTAAGCTACCTCCTGGTTTTATGAAGTTATCAGTACTGCTGTCTAGCAACAAGATTACAAACCAATTCAGACCCAGTATATTTCACTACATTTTAGCCATCATCTTTCTCCATACACAAAGACTCTGGCTCTACCCCCAAAAGGTTTCTGCACTCTCCTTACATCATTTGCCTATAAAGACCCAGAAACAGTACATCCTCCTCCAAGACTTGTTTTGTCTGTTTCATTTGCTAACACTAATCATCTTCCTTGCCATCAGCACCTCTTAACCAAGTACTGACCTGACAGACTAGGAAAAGAAAAGGCATTTTTAATTTTCTTATTAATCAAACAGAGGAACCTTTTTGAGAGCACAAATGACAAAGGTATCTTATAATACATTAACCTCATGTCTATCAAATATATGTTTTTAAAAGACTAAATTTTTGTGCAGCCAAGACAGCACACCATTTGTATTCCTTTCTTGTGAATTCAGCTGCTACCTCCAGCTATCAAATCAGAGAAGGAAAAATATCAAATCATTGTGCTGATCCAAGCTACTTCACCATCAAGAGAGCAGAGAACCAGCAAATCACACTATCACAGCAGAAGCTGATGGTTTCTGTGGGTCACCACTATTAAAACATGATTAAGTACAGAAACAGCACAGATATGAATTTCTGGAAGAAATACCTTGAAGTCTGCATACTCACAAATGGCCATCCAGTATCATGCATTTCCATTGCCTTAGGTATCCAGAGCACACCAGCCCACAATGGTAATTATCTCTTTCCTGTTTGCTACACTTACCTATTTCACTTAAACTCACCTTCTAATGAAACCTATTTTCTTTTTTAAATTATGAAGTTTTCAAAAGTCATCATTAAATCCTAAAAAGGATAGCAAGTTTGTTTACATTTATTTTTAATATGAGAACTGCAAATTATGGGTTGTTGTGTGAGTTAGGGTTCACACAGCTTGGACACAGGCTCAGAGTACTACTGCACCCAAAGGGCATAACTGGACCATGGCAATACATTCCTACCTTTTTTCCAGACTCCAGGGAATCAAAACTAGCATAGCTGTTCTCTGACAACAAGTTCTGTCTGGAAGCATCATCTTGGAACCCTGGAAAATCTTCATTGCCACTGGGGGCATTAAAAATGTTGGCCACATCCTTGGGTATCTGTTTCTGATTCAAAACAAGACGGAGGATAAGAGTCAGATGTGCCAGACTCAAACTGGCAACTGTACAACTTCTTTTTATACTCCTGTGCAAGTACAAATCTGTATCACAAAATATGCTATGTGTAAATTGTACCTCATTTAGCCAAACTCCAGGAAAATTCTGTATAGACTGTTTTAATCCCTAAATATAAACTCAAGATCTGAGGTGAGAAAGGGGATGCGATAGGCAGGGTGTTTAACTGCACGGGAAAGTAATTCTCAGACATAAAAACACATGGTGAGAGGACAGTTCCTCATCTGAAGGAGTTGTTCTCCAGCCCTGAATGTTCAACAGAACTTCACTGAGATGAAGTTCAGAATCAGAAGCAGTCTGCCCTTTTTCACTGTCATAGACAATGAAGGTTGCTCATACAGGCTCACATATAATGATTATTTTTTATTATTATCTTTTTTAAGATTTACTTGTGCCAAGGTCAATGTCCCAAGGAAGGCTCATTCTCCAAAAACAATGTTGTTGAAAAAAGTTCCACTTCCACTACAAGAGCAAGCAGTAACTTGACAAAGTATCACTCTCTGAAATAAGCTACAGTAACGTGGGAACATGGGCCCAATTTTATTCTGTTGAAGTCATGCTGTCCGTACTTGAACCCCTTTGGATACTTCCTCACCCCCGCCTCCTACAGCCAACAGCCAGAATCCACTGCTGTGATGGAACTCACTCAGAACAGAGAAGTGTTAAAAATGAAGCATTATGCATTTTAATGGAAAAACATACTAGGAGCTGTGTGCCTCACTGCTATGAATAAATTGCTTCCAGGAGCTGCTGCATTAGTTCTTGTGCTAATGTACAGCTGAGTTAGCCACTGCTGTGATTACTGTATGCCTAATTTCTTCTTCATCATCTACTGCTTCTGCATCTGCACCAGAGGAGTCATTATGGGGGTGTAATTACTGATTCTGATCCAAAAACAACCAAACTCTTTCCCTATAGAAGACTTTTTTTTTAATCTTTATGCATTCCCAAGTACTAAGGTGGTAGTATTAAGTAACTTACTGCAGAACGTCGAATTTAGTTTGTGACTTGCTCACCATAGCCTGCCTACAAAGAGTTGACATTGATGAGTCCCCATTTTACCAAAAAGGCTTAAGATAATAATAGACCTGATGAGAACAAGGTGGACATACTCCAGAATTTTTAAAAGAGCATCTTCTCGATGAAGCTTGCTCATCAATACTATTTCCACAGATGAAACCCTGTATTTCTACACCCAAAATCACAAATCAAGTTTATTCCCAGCAGAAGTGCACTGCCATCAGCACACAGACATCAAAGACAAGCATGCACCAAACATCTCTGCCATGATGGGTTTGTTTGTTGTCATTTATTGTGTAGTCTTGGAAGCTGCTGGTATTTTCATTTTTAACTTTCAGTATACAAATAACTTTTCAACTACATTCTGAAACTGATTTTTAATCAGCATCAGAGCCTAGGATTTTAACTCTGTCAACAAATTAGTTCATACGAAGAAAGTAAATACATATTTGCCTCAACACAAATATCAAAATATTAATCTTTTATGGATCACCTGGATGACACAGAAGATTTTTGCTACTAAACCCCTTAAAAAGGTAGGAAGGCAAAGAGGTGATGAACATTCCAAGTTCGGTCAGGGAAAATATTTCAACATGAACAGACCACAGGTTCAGATACAATGGTCTGCTGCAATGCTGCAGATGTGAGAAGTAATGTCTTTTAGAGATACCCACTACAAAGGATAAATACCAAAAGTCTAGCAAAAGCTGGAAATAATTCACAGCTGCTGAAAGAGTCAGTTTTATTTCTAATAGTAGATTTCATACCTACTGAACTCATTTATTTTTGCACTTAAAACACAGTTACTTGTTTAAAACCCCTACAAGGTACTTTTTAGAAACAGCAGCAAATCTTCCCTGCTACAAACAGCACACAATCCAAAAACTGCCAGCGTAACCAAGCCTATGTTTTTTTCAGCAGAATCCTGAAGTTCAAGACATCCCCATCTCTCAGTTCTCCCTTCTCCAAATTTGACAAAATACCACCAGTACCATCCAGGAGCACACTCAGATGTGTTGGGCTGCACGGAGTTACCATTCCCACAGACCCAGGAGCAGGCAGTTCATGTGTGCCCGTGGAGGCTGGCAGGGCTGTCACCAAGGGCCAAGGCTGACGGAGACAGAAAACGAGGCTGGGAGGGTTTGTCAGATCTGGTTCAGTCACAAGTGATTGGAAAAGAAAGGCACCTGAGGTGCCCAGCTGTCCCAAGAACATTTTTCCAAGCACTATCCCCATGAATTCCACCTCTCTTATTAGGCAAGGAAAAAAAGAAAAGCCTGAGGTGAGCTGTTTTACTTTCCACATCAACAGGTAGAATTCTCATGTTTCAAGTGAAAAAGCAACTTTCCTGATGCCAAAGACAGAAAAGATGCAACTTGCCCTTCTGTAGGCTGTGAGGAGAGAACACGTGCCTGCATGCACACCCATGGACTTGGTGGGAAGCATCAGCTATTTCTACGCCACTGACTACCATATTTAATTTTTTAAGAGTTATTTGTATGCATCACTTTCCTTGCCGATTGTGACACTAACACATTCTTCTCTGACAGTGAGGTATCAGAAGAACGTACAGCATGAGAAAGCAGGGCTACAAAACAACGCCTATTTTTGCTCCTACCATGAAAGAAGAAAAAAAAGTTGGGCTGTGTTCCCTTATTCAAGTTTGCACAATGTATGGACATTCCTATTCAAAGCGGAGGACAGACAATTTCAACCATGTTCAAACTCAGTCAAACTGAAATAATCCCAGTTTAACCCCAAACAGATGCTCACACAAACCAATTTGTGCGAAGTCACACCTTCAACACGCGCTGGAAAGCCTCTTGAGTTGTCCCAGGTTCAGCACGGAGGCAAGCTCAAGGCATGCCACCCAAGGGTTACAGGCACTGGATTTGGCTCATGCCCAAAATAACAACCGAAATGGGAAGCACTCCAAGGCTGACTATTGTGAGCAGCACTACAAGAATAGAGGGTCCCAGCCAAAATGTCAGTAGGTACCAAACCAATAAACCAAAACTATTTAGAAGTCAAGATCCTGTTTTTCCACTGGAATCATACAAGCGAACAGCATTGTAAAAGCTTAATTTTAGGCATCATACAAATGTGTGAAAGACATGGAAGGCAAAGAGTCCCTTATTACAGCACAAAAGAATCACACAACTGGATGCACAGCCAACAGGACTCTCAACACCATAACCAAACTGAGACTCAAGGGCAACAATGAAATCTAGGAAGGCAAGGAAGATCCCAGATGATCTTCACAATTTCTCAACAGCATTAGACCACAAAATCCTGAAACTTTCTGGATAGTGAAATATATTCCTGGCACAAGTGGCAGGAAGTTGAAAGGCAAGCTAGTGTTCAGAGAAAAAAAAAGGAACAAGTGGCAAAATGGGCAATCATCACCCACTTTTATGGTCTTTGCAGAGATAATGTGATTCCAATGAAGGTGAAGATGGATTATGCCTAAGCCTGTAAATCTGTCACAGCAGCAACTCCCGGGACTTTCACGGTGCCCCCTAAAAAAGTTCTGGGAATTTCACCTCAGACAACCTAATGCTTAATGCAAGTACTCCATGAAATATTGGTAAATTCTGCTATTTTCACAACAGTGAAATATGGTTTCTATGTTGCCTTATTTAAACTGATAAGCTAATGCCTATCAAGCTACTTCATCCTTAAGTAAGGAACATCCAACTATTGTAATCACATGGTGAGTCATTTAAAATGCCACCATCCATTGCCAATACCTGCCAGAAAACTATTTCCTACTTTCCAAAAACACTGATAATACTGTGAATATCAGCATGCTGTCATATGAACACAGTTCAAACACTCTGTCAACTGCTACTATCAGTTCCTTTGTACTATCTAATCTCTCGCCGATTCAAACAGTTGTAACCGCTATTTCTGAATTAATTCTGAATAATTCAAGAGCATCCTTTTCATCTATGGTGGTGTCTAGTTACTTTCCAAGCCCTGTCGTTCCACAGAAAACGCTTCTGTACAATACCACAGGCATACTACACATCCCCGCTCTGTGTCTCGATTACTAGTGTCCAGGCTCTTTGGGTGCAAGTGCTTTGTCAGTCAGCCCACCTTAATAAGCCCTGTGTACTGAAACTGCTGTGCAAGGACCTGGTAAATTAGATTCTGGGGATGGAAATGGAACTACAGGTATTGAGATTCAAACACCATATCCTTCTGGTCCAGGCAGGACTGAACTCACTGCTCACCAGTGTATGACACAGACGAGGCAGAGCCAGCAGAAGGCTGCACTCAGACAAGAACAAACTCCCACCAGAAACAGGAAAGCACCAAGAACAGACTGTGTCCTTCCCCCCTTTGCTGAGCCTTAAAAGAAACATGATGTGCTGCCTTTTAGCTCTGCATTAGAAAGGTGACTAGCAGATGGTAAGAACCTCTTGTTCCAGCACCAGAGGTGACAAGTGAAGTGCTATTCGCTTCTATTGGCAACCAGGTTTCTCCCAAACTGTTTTATAGTGCCCTTATCTTCACCCTGACAGTGAGGGGCCTGAGGTCATACACAGGTAGAAGGTTTACAAAGTCTCTGACAGGACAGAGGTCCTATGTTCCGATGGTCTCGACAAAACTCTTGTTCCACAGAAACCCATATAAAGCCCTAACTTTCCATCATCAAGAGCTGAGATTCTTTCTCCTCACTCCTTCCCACCACCTGAGAAGCTCACCGTGACTGAAGGGAAGTCAATTTAGATTACATATAAGGAGAACAGCAAAACACTGGAACAGGTTGTCTACAGAGCTGGTGGATGCCCCATCCCTTGGACACATTCAAGGTCAGGTTGGATGGAGCTCTGGGCAAACTGATCTAGTTGAAGATAGCACTGCTCATTCGAGAGCCAGGGGGCCGATTAGATGAGGTCCCTCCCAACCCAAACTATTCTATGAATCCATAGCTACACTTCCTCCCACGATGTGAAGCGCACACCAGCCTGATGCACCCAAGCACGCGCCAGGCTCGGACCAGACCGCAGCCAAGGGAAGCACGCCCGTGTTTGTCCCGAAGCCTCCAGCCTCACCAATACTTACATATGTGTTTGTGGTGGCATCGCGGTGTTTCAACACCACCAACAAAAAAGTGGCCGGAATTAAAAATAAGTAAATTAATTAGCTATTTCTAAAGTGGCATCCCCAGGCTCACAAAGACTAATTAATTAAGAGAGCTCCTCCCAATCAGCCTTTATCAGAGCCGCCGCAGACCCCAGCACCGCTGCAGCTGCCCCATGTCGGTGCTGAGCCCCTCGGGCGGTTTCCACCCTCCTCCTGGCCTTTTACAAGCCCGGAGCCGTCGCGCCACGTG
>VZRE01009768.1:392548-510996 GCA_013396775.1 Cephalopterus ornatus
GGCGGCGGGAAAGGCGGGATGGGGACGTGTAGCCCACGGGGCCGTGTGCGCTGGCTGGGGATGGGGAGGTGCCGTGCGGGCGCTTCCCCCGTGGCACCCGGCATCGTTCCTTCTTTCCTACACGCTCGTCGCAGGACAGCAGCTGTTAGTCTGAAAGGAGTGGTCTTTGCCTTGGGGGAATAGGCTTTCATCCTCCAAAAAATTTAAACTGTTTATTCAGTACAAGCGAGAAGTGTAAGCCTCTTGAAAACCTCTAAAAAAGGGGCAGAATGCAGATGATGTAGCTTTAGAATCATAAAATCGTGAAGGTTGGAAAACACCTGTAAGGTCATCAAATCCTACCATTAACCCAACATACATGTTCACCACGAACCCATGTTCCCAAGTGCCACATCCACACGACTTTAGAACAGTTTCAGGGATGTGATTCCACAACTTCCCTGGGCAGCCTGTTCCAATGCCTGACCACTCTCTAAATGAAGAAATTTTTCCTAATATGCAATCATAAACCTCCCTGGCAGAATCTGAGGCCATTTCCTCTTCTCCCATTGCTTGTTCCTTGTGGGAAGAGACCGACCCCCTCTCTGCTACAACCTCCTTTGCCTAAACAACCCCAGTTCCCTCAGCCAGTCCTCATCAGACTTGTGCTCCAGACCCTTCCAGAAACAGGAGAGCAATTGAAGACTATGTCTGAACTGGAGGATCTCAGAATAAGGTCTGAGGGTTTTTTTCACACCAGGTTTCTGTCTAGCAGCATGTGGGTGATCTTCCACAAGCCCTCTAGTCTGCATAGTTGGACCAGAACAGCAAGAAACTCACTTGCCTACATAATCTGGCTGAAATAAACTTGTGATAATTACCTCTATCTTTTTTAATTGATAAAAGCAAATCAGAGGAATTAACTGTGTTACTCTGTAGCTTGCCTTCAAACCCAATTGTGAATTACCATGCTAAAAATAAATGCAGATTGTTTTGACTATTTAAATATCTTCTGGATGACATAGAATTGGAAGTTATACGTATGTTTTCACTTAGGGGAGCGCTTCAAAATGCGCTGTGCAGTCCACCTACTGCAATGAGTTCCCAGGTCTGACTAGGTCTTTTAAATACTCTGCTGTAATTATTGACTTAAAATAAAAGTCAGAGAAAAGGAACATTTTTGTTGGAAAGTGAAAGACAGATGAGAAAATGTTGTCTTTTGACATTCTCTGAACAACCGCCCTTAAAAGTGGAAGAGCCTCTCCATGCACCATGGTATCTGATCCTCAGTGTAACACATGGTGGACTTCCCATTTAAGTACTTCTAAGCCTTTATATTCCAACCATATGGAGAGTATTTGTTAAGAGAGAATGCAGGAGAGTTGTTACATGCAAACAAAGAACCGTTTAGCCAAAGCAGGCCATTTAAATACTGGTTTGCATTGCAATATCCACTATAGAGGCACCTGCAGTTGTCACTCAGGCTGCAGAAATAAGAAGCTTTGAGCATGATGTGGGGAGGAGGGGATTCAGTAGAAGACAAAATGCAGGAATTATGTACAATATCAGCAAAATTAAAATGTGGACTTCTTAAAATACAAAAGAATAAAGATCTCTTGTGTGATACATTCCTGAAAGACTTGCATTTTATGTATTCCACTGCTGACCCTGGGTTTGGTTCTTTCACTTGTCCCCAACGGTCTACATTATGAAGCACTTTGTTTGTTAAAAGCTGTCAAGAAGCTATCTTGGATTGAGAACAACAGATTTGAATTGACTGTGTTGACTGTCCTGTGCTAAATTAGAGTGAATAAAATTGCATTCTCTCACAATAGAGATGTGCAGCTATTATGCTGTTACAGATACATTATGAGCTGCCTGATATCTTCAGCTATTTTATGCAATTTGTTGCTTTGTTTCTCTTTTTTTCCTTTAAATTTACACTTCATTTTGTACTTTCACAATCATTCTCCTTCTCAGCATTTTTAAGCCCTTCTTGCCAGCTGTTGCTCTTTACGTTGCACTATTAGAAATGTGAGTTCGTTTTTTTTTTAATTTTGTTACTTTAATTTTTCTGCAGCTGTATCACAAACACGTGTCAGCGTGGACTGTCTATCACTGAATTCCCACGCATTTTCTTTACCTCTTTTCATATTACTTCAAAGTTCATTTTTCTACTACCTAACAGTTTTTGTGTTACTGCCTTGTTAGTAGGATCTCATCAGCTGCTCAGATGAGGTTCAGCTGAATTTTGGGCACTCTTTAACTTCAGCCTTACATATTAAGCCCAAATTATTTTGCAATTACTGGGTCCAGAATAGTTTCTGACCCTGGTCATTATCTCACGAGAGCATAGCTGACAACACCTTAATCCAAGTTTTTGAACCACTAAACTATACAACGAAATTCATAACAAAGAATTCTGTCTTTAGCTCAATATGACCATTATAATAAGACTATAACTTTCCAAACAGATCAAATGTGTACTGAAGGAATTATGAGCTGCTCATAATATGTATCAGGTATAGCAGATCCATCAGTTTATAGGATCCTCAGTAACATAACACTAACATCCTGATGCACAGTAAAATTACAGGACAGAACCACCATCTCTGAAGTGACCTTGTAAACAGAAAATCTGTTTGCTATGAGTTTCAAATGAACAAATACCATTCTAGGTTATAATTTTGAACTTTACTGCTGTGAATTTACCAAGCTGGATAAACATTAAAATTAATCCTTGCTCCTGAACTCTGTTTTCACTGTCCCCTCTAACAGTTTCTAATTTGGGGGCCATTGTAATCACAACTGGGGGCTTTGCTCCCATCTTCCTGCCACCACGCTTCTCTGAGACCTGTCAAGCATTTTAAGTAGCATGCACTTTCCCACACTTCTCAATGAATGCTGACATACCTAACTTAAAAGGATTACTTTCTGCTGAGAGGAATTGTAATCTTCTTTTCCTGCTCTGCAAATCCTCTAGTAAGTGAAAAAGAAAGGCTAAGATCTGTTCTGCTGTGCAGGGCAAATCACCATCTCAGAAGGTATAGAAGAAAACAACAAATCCAAGATTTACTTGTGGTCACGCTTGTCCAGGAGCTGTGTCCCTGACTATTAACTCATTGACATTCTCCATCATTATTTTTGGTGCTTTGATATTTTCTGTTTTAGTTTATAAAAGCTGTATGAATACACACACAATTGCTACTATGAATGGTGCTCAGGACAAAACACTTCCCTCGAAGATATCTAAAAGGAGCTACAGATACAGAAATGCCTTAACTTGACCACAGATTTTAATATTATGTATTCTGTTAACAAAACCGAGAAACATACTTTTAACTTATATACAAAACCTAGAAGTTTTTTCAAACTGTCTAAGATCAATTTGCAGTATTTTCAAAAGCTGTCACCAAAGATGCTGGTGGTAGCGGTGAAGGTTTGTGCTCCAAGGATGGGTTGTGGGTGGTATCTGACACAGCAACAAAATCACAAATGTTCCTGCTACCTTGGTTTCCACCCACTCATTTCAAAACCTCTCCTCACACGTGGTGGTTGTTGCAACAAATTGGCTTGTGGGTGAGGCTGAGGGCAAAGATTGGGTGATCTTATGTTCAACTGAAAATGAAGCTGCAGGTTATTCTTTTGCAACAGTATTCTGAAAGCTGTCTAAGAGAGCCTTCCTCATGCTCTTTCATCATTCTCTTAAAAGAGCTGCTAAGAGGTGGGGTAGTTTGCCAATAAAGCTTTCATTGCTGAAAATTAAATTTTCTTCTTTCATATTTTGTTATGGTTATAAACCAATATTTTGTTTACAGTCATTCATAAAGTAGATGAACCAGATTCAATGTCCCCTCCCCCTTTCCATTCAGTTATTAGACAGCAAACTGTACTCACAAGGTGGATGAACACCAGCTTCAGGCTTTCTCACAGGAAGTATTTTCCTTTCCAGTACTACACTGCTGCAGCAAAAAATCCAGACTCCAAATTTATGAGAAGATCTTTTACATGCTTTACTTGATCTAATCCTGCAAATCTAAGGTCAAGATGAACAGACATGTCCATTGCTAATGCATCATAAAACTCCTTGTTGATATTTGGAAGTATGTCTGTCATGTGTTTTTGTTCAATCTTAGCCGTATTTCAGCCCACTCTGATGGATGACTGCTTCCAAAGTGCCCGTGAGGTGACTGTGTTAGCTGTAACTAATTCCTCCTTGGGTAAATTCTGCAGCATCTGCAGAGCTGGAACATTTTGGCTGAATATGGGAAATGCCCTTCTCTTCTCTGCCTTCTCAGCCATTCATCTGGGACAAATGAGTCTTCTTGTTTCAGAGAAATGAGCTTTGGATTTTCCTTTCAGAGGAAGTGTGTGTGTGGGGGGGGGTTGTATCCTGAGAGCTAGGATTATCTGACTTTTCTCCTCTTGCTTTGCATGGTTTAAAAAGAGGCTAGTAACCTATAACAAAGCCCCACTTAATCCACATTCTCTAGTCATTCACTTCTCAATTCTTTCTCCAGTGTCATCCTTTTAATTTCTTTATGACGCTGATTTGTCAGTTCTGTAAATCCTGCTGAAAATCATTGTCCCTAGCAAACTGCAGACTCACCAAAGTTTGCCTAGCATGAGTTTCCTCAAATAATTGTCCAATTGCCGTTCCACTTTGACATCTGAAGCTGAGAGAACAATCTGCTCTGACTTCTCATACTCAAAAAAGTCTTTGCATCAAAGCTCTTCTCTTGTATGAAATGTCATCCTTCATGACTTCTTGGGGTGCTTCAGGCTTGCTATTTTCATTGCTTTTGCAAGGTTTAGTTTCAGTTTCCATTTTAAATGTATTAGTCTGTATTTAAGTTTTGCAAGTGTTTCTACCACCATACATAAGAATTTCTTCAACTTGATTACATGCTGACTCAATGAGTTTTTCTCCTGGACTTCTTAATCTGCCTTAGAAAGCACCTGCACGAGTTAAGCAATGAGTTGAAAGCATGGGGAAATGTGGCTCATCTCATTTAGATGCAGAAAATGAAGATGTGTACTAGGTATTTCTTTGGTGCATTCTGATTTACTTACAATGCTCTTAAAGACCCTTTTCTGCAATAAAACAGGAAAAACAAAACACAGACTATTTTATTCTTCATGGTTACATCCCATCCAGTTGTCTACCCAGAACTAGAGTTCACTTTCTTTTCTCTTCCATTCTGGCCATGTGTCCTCACTCTTTTCTGCTTCTGAAACCACTTGCCATCTCAGTTTTGTGTTTGTATTCAAATTCCTGGGAAAACCTTCCCTTCTTTCCTCTGAGATAATTTTTGCACTGGTGTTTTACATGGCAAACACTTTGGCAGGTGGCCTCTATTGTGTTAGCTCATTTAATTCATAAAAGGCTTAATCACTTCTTTTACATAGCATGCCTAGAATCTGGCTAGTGGACCCATCAGCTTCAACTCGTATTAGACACACTTATTAGCATCTAACAGTATGTTTCAGCATCACATATGGTGTCACTTGCCATGTGAGTTTGCCTATGAATATCCTATCTCTACACTACTGCTGGAAATATGGTGAAAGGAGAAAGGTAGAATTTTTTTGCTGTCTATGTAGTTTCGATTTCAGGTGAAGGAAACTGTCTCCGTTCTGCAATCTGCCCCTTTCTTTCACCTGACATGCTTTTGGGAGTTCACATAGGAAAAATATCTCAAGTATGCAAGCAGTAATGTAATGTTATGAATGGCACTGCACATTAAATAACATAATAAACACATATATCATTGATGTCCAAAGCCACAAGGTTAGAGGATGCAAAGACAAAGCATAAAACACTATGAGGTAAAAATGTGATGTTTTGCCTTTCTGTGACCAGATGTTGTGCAACCTGGGTTCTCCTGAAAATCCAGATTATATAGTGTCCTACTGCTTCCCGCAGCCACTAAAATGAAAGTGGAGTAAATTTATTACCAGGAGTTGATAACAATGTGCCATTTACTAAATCTTTGCAACAGGAGGAGATGGAGCCAAGACAACATGCCAGAGTGGATTGGACGAAATGCAAACAGAAACAGGAAAATTGAGCAACAGCAGCACGGATCTGAAGGCGAAAACTGGGAGACAAAAGCACAGAAGCAGAGAATAGGCTCCTGCAGCTTTTGTCTCTTCTCCTCTCTGACAGCCAAAGCAACATATCCCTTGAGATAGCTAAATAGGATTCAGCTCTAGTCCTGACCATGCCACCACCTTTCTGCCTTGCTATGACAGCCAGTTGGAAACTCAAGGTAAAGGCTGAACTGTCCTGTCTCAGAGGGGATGACATGAGATGAGAGGTTCCCAGGACCCCCAGCTCCCCCTGCCAGTGGGAGAGAAGGGTGACCAGTATACTCACAGCTACAGCTACAGCATTCTATTGTCTCAGGTCTCAGATGATTTAGGTAATGCATCACTTTTGCCAATTTGCCTGTGCTTTATTTTCTGGCAGCTGGGCTGTGCCTCAACAAAGGCCTATGTGTGTGAGAGACGGTCTCTTAGAGAAATTGTTTTATTTCTGGCTCATGTCTAATTCTATTAACTGAGACTAAGGTGGCTATATTTAGTAGTAAGAGACTCTGGCTCTCTCCCAGCTTTTCATATGACTCCTAAATTAAATTACATGGAGCATAAAAGTGGTACTTTTTCTAAGGCACCTTCTCCTCATAGCCCAGTCTTGTGGGAACAGCCTTGTTTTCCCAGTTCTTCGGGATGTAGCCTAAAATCTAGAGGTGCACTGACAACCTGCACTGGTCTAGAAAAACAGCATCACTAACTCTTTCCTCTTTTTGTCTCATAGAGTGGATATGATCTTCAAGTGATATTCTGCCAGCACTGTACATCTGCTTAGGGCATCATAAAACATTCAGCCAGATGTCTGCGATTCAAGCTGATCATCATGCCCCAAAGAGTTAGATAGTAGAAGACTATTGGCATGCAAAGTAGGAGCATCTCAGGTGTTATTTGGTGGCACTTGGAAGCTGCTGATGGGTAAGTGCCCAAAGACTTCTCTCAACCCTCTGCCAGCACCTGTACAGTATGTGAGTGAAGTCCTTTCCTGCTGGCATACTCCAGAACGCTCCCTAAGATTGTGCTCTATGGTGAACTTGCCAATGGCTGCCGCAAGAGAGGAGCCCCGAAGAGGAGATGTAAGGACTCCCTGAAACAACATCTCAGCCTTGGCCATATTGATCATCATCACTGGTCTGCTCTGGCCTCCAGTCGGGAGGCCTGGAGACACACTATCCACAACGCTGCTGCTTCTTTTGAGAATACACACAGGATCACTCTCGAGGAGAAAAGACAACGCAGAAAGAACCGTGTCCTGTTGGTACCACCTGGGGAGTCATTCTGCTGTGTCATTTGCAACCAGACGCGTCTATCTCGCATTGGCCTTTTTAGCCATCAACGCGCTTGTAGCAAGCGTGGGTAGAGTCCTTCACAAATCTTCATTCGCGAAGCCTAGCCATGATGACTCCAGAACAAAGCAGATAAAGGACTCAAGTGTGCCCTCAGTGGCCCTACTGCAGCTCACTGAAAGCCTGCAATTATTTCAGGAACACTGCTCCTCTGTTGCCACCTGCAAATGAACTGAAGCAATAACTTCCCTCAGCAAGCATTCGTAACTACAAGTTTAGCGAGTGATTCAGCACTTCCAAACTGAACAGCCAGAGACCTGTAACAATCTGGCCAGGCATCTTTTACTTCTGTTCCTTTCCACCTGAGTCTGTGTGTGCTGAAACAACCTCCTCACACAGCTTCAAGAATACACATGCCGAATGTCCCAGATATGCTCCCACATACCCATGCAGAATGTCTAGGGTCATTGCCAGGAATCCTGTGTCTGGCTGAAGATGCAGTCTGTGACTACAGTGTGATGGGCTTTACCATCAACAAGGAGTGTTGCTGTACCTGGTGCTGGATTCTAGGGGTCATTCTGTCCCTTACAGTCTAAGAGAAGGAGGAAACCTAAGGAGGAAACCTAGAAAGAGTCACAGATTCCAGAAATGTCCTGATTACATCTGTGCTCTCAAACCACCTAGATTTCATTTTTCGGGCAAGGGGAGGATATGTGGCACAGGGGGAATCTTTTGATACATCTATCACATTGCATCTGACTTTCTTTTAGTCTCAAGCACTAGGTACATAACCTGAGGCACAGCTGCTCATACTGTTGGCTTTACTGGCAGGCAGGATCCTATGGAAAAATTTGCGGGTGCTTTCTTTGACCAAAACAAGGTGGATTCTCCACCTGGTCCTATAATGCACAAACCTAAACTCAATGTAATTGGTTCTGTTTTAAAAATATTTTCCTAGCTAATCAGTGTTGCACTATGGCTCAAGGAAGTTAAGAATGTAAAAATACAGTCTACTGCAGGAATAGCCCCTCTTCTTTCTTTTATTTTTATGTATTGATAACTAAAATTATCCTCTCCATTGTATCAGTGCAAAGACTCTCCAGATCAGACCCTATCTTTAGTAAAGGTAATCCATTACTCCAAAGACTTATGGGCATATCTGTTAGAGAGGGATAGGTTTATACTACCACACAATTAGGAGGACCACTCTATATCTAAGGTCTTTCTGTCATTTGTCAAGATAGGTATCTTTTTTTCTGTTGTTCTTTATAGGAGTGAACTCATTACAAATAAAGCTTTCTCCACCCTTCCAAGGAGGGTAAGGTAGTAGTTAAGTGAATTGCACGCACCTCTCACCTGCCCTTACCAAAAGAGGAATTCAAAAGAATTGGTGAGGGAAAGGCCACATTTCCCACAAATACACAGAAGCTTCTGCACATTCCTGAAGAATAAAACCTTAGTCTCAGGACTCCTTGTACATGTTCTAGCATCTTCCCCTCCTTGTGTCTCCTGCTAAGTAGCTATCACCCACAATTTGCAGAAAGAATACATCCCTTTCTCCAGAGGAGATGCAGTAAGGGCTACAGTATGCAATATTTGCAGATTCATGAGAAGTCATGGTCTCTGTTACACTCCTAAAGTTGTTCCCCATTAGGAACAAACAATGGTTGGTCAGAACAGGGGAAGCCTTTTGATCCTGTTTATCTTTTTCTGACATTAATATTGCTCAGTTGTCCCCAGTGTCCCCTCTCCTGTATGCGCACACTTTACACTGAATGTATTTCTGAGCAATTCATAAGGGAGCAGGTACTGGTGGAATCTAATATGGAGAGGAATGGACAGGAAGTTCAAACAGGCAGCTTGAGAGAGATTGTGGCACAGGCTTTGCCACAAGCAAAAATCCAAAGAGAACAGCTATGTATCTTTGGTGGTTGGTATGTTCTATCATGACATCTAGCGGGTTAGTTAGAGAGCTTCTTGTGATGGTGACAATATCTCCTACGTGTTTAAACAGAGCTTAGCAAAACAAGGCCTCAAGGTAACTGGCAACACAGTGAAAAATCACATATTCAGGTTAAATGACAGAACACGGAGAGACAGATCACTGTGCTAAGATTTCTTTTGGCAAGTTCCTGTTACAAAAGTGGTAAATCAGTCACGAAATCCACTAAATCCCTCAGGACAGAAGATGAGCCCTTTGTTCACATGCCACAGCAAACAGGAAGGAGAGCCTGAAAATTTTTGCATGGGGAAGCATGCCATGCAAAAGGTGGTAATGCCTGGCTTGGCTGATCTTCAGGACAGGCAAGAACTCAGATGATGGCTGAGGAACAAACACTTATGCCGTCTTTGTGGAACCCAAACACTTGGCTGACATCAAATATCTATTCTCAAACACTACCTCCCTTGGAAACAAGAAGGAACACGTAGAAAGACTATTTCCCTGTAGCCACATAGAGAACACAACCATAAGGGCAGGTTTACACGAGCACTAGGTCTCTGCCTTACCCTTCTTTCCTTATGCAGTTTTGGTCTGATTCCAGATTGGATTGCCTTCCTTTGCACAGCTGGCAGGGCACTAGCTCTCTCCCTTGGCAGGATGTGAAGGAAGTGGTGGCTGGCTGGCTTTACCTTTCTCTCTCCACTGATCACCTCCTTTCCTGCAGTAACTCATCAGTACACTGCCCCTTCCCCTTCTTCTCTCATGGGTTCTTGGCAGCAATTCTCCATCTGTCATCAGAAATGTAACAGCTGGACTGGGAAAGTAGGACTTTGGCAGACTGAGAAGAAGCTGAGTTCTCACATGCCAGCAAAGAGAAGGTGGTGACAGCCACAGCAGAAGTACTATATCTCCTCAAAATGGCTTGGCATCAGCAAAACTGTGATTTGAGGAAACTCAGATTTGTTTACTGGGGTTGTCTGTGCTCACAGGAGACCCTGTCAGGAGGGAAGATAAGTGGGCGATGGGGAAACCATCACTAGTGCACACATTTTCCCTCTGGTCTTTGCAGAGCTAAGGTGCATTTTTTACAGCAAAGCTTGTTCAGCAGTAGTGGCACAAGGTGGTCTCTAATGTCAAAGCATGCCCTGGCCACCTAAGATGTTCAGCACAGTCCGGAGCAGCCAGACTTCCAGCTCTACCGGAGGAGAATTGGGTTGCGTGTGTGTACCTGCCAAATGTAGGGATGTAAAATATTGTTTTATTAGGATGATGAACAGATTAGGAAGAATGAAGATCTGCAACGGCCTAAACATAAGCATGTTATTAAAAGTCAAGTTTCACCAGTATTTTGACAGAGATCTTCCAAGAGTCTGTCTGACTCTTGGACTTGTATATTCTAACACCATCTTCCTCCTCCTGCCCATTTCTGGCTGAGGTTCACTAGTTTGTTGAAGGGTACCACTTCTTTTCAGAAAGCATCATGTTTTATGTGCTTTTGATACCCAGAAGAAGGGATGGCGCATTGCAGTCACAGCCACTAGTTGTTGCACTTCCCAAGAGTTGGCCATTTTGTAAGCTGCTTCCCTGACTGGAGGCTAAGTAGGAGGAATATCTTCAAGGCTGTTATTAGCATGCTGTATCTCCAGCACTATTACCACACAAATCTTTTACTGTGAAAAAAAACAGACCAATCATCCTGAAACCAGTTCTGTAGCTGCACTTTATTGCCTGTACTTTGCACTGAAACATGGATTATAGACAAATATGAGTAAAATGTATTTGCTTGTTCAGTCTAGCAGGCAACTACCTTGAGCCAAACCAATAAACCACATTTCTAAAAAAGCCTTTTGCTTCCTGTAGAATACTGCTTTGTTTGCCATCATTGTTTGGCAAATAGGAAAGGGTTTATCTCTCCTTACCAGAAACAAGTGCAGCTATAGAATAGCTCCAGAAACTTGTCAGTCTTTACTAAGAAAAAAATATTGATTTAACAGCTTCTGCCAGAAAATTATCTGAACCTTCAGAAAGAGAGAAGGTGTAAAAATTAGTTCACTGGGTTATACCATTCTTCTTTGATTTTTAGTGTTCAGTTCCAATTCAAGGATCAGGTGTATTTTCAAAGGCAAATTACAGTAACCTTTAATATTAGAGCATTCCGATATTAGATATTTCATGGTTAGCTGCAAAATTAGCATTTAGCCCTCTCGTGCAAATTTTTGTGTGATTAATTCATAATTAAAATTTAAGCAACTATGTCTGCTTTCTAGCAGATGGAGGCAAAGGCACAGCTTTGACCCTAGTTACAGTTTTGTTTAACCCCCTCCAGAGAAACATAGTCACTGTGCATTAATATACAGCCTTTCACCACCAGACCTGTTAGTGTACATTATGGACTAATAATAATAATTATATTGTCAAACAATTCAAACTGTGTAACAATACAAGCTCCTCTGAAATGTGAAGCACTATAGGTAATGAAACCTACTTTTCTTTATACAGGCAGCTTAAACCTCTTTTTGAGAAATCTGGTGTTAAATAAATAATGGGCCTAGTTGCCTCCTCCTCCAGGAGAAACCATAGGAGGGAGCAGAGTAGGAGGAAATCTCCAGGAAGTTTTGCCTTGTGCCTAAGCTTTCACCTAAGAGTGGAGTTGCTCATTCCCTAGATTGCTCTCGCCTCCCGTGCATTTAAATGGGGGTGTAAAAAGACATTTCACCTGGAAGAGATTTTGCAGAGGGTCACAGGCTGGCCCAGATAGGATATGTGGGCTCTTCTTGGCATGGCCATTGTCTTTGTGGTTTACTGGGTGTGCTGAAAGGACAATCTTGAAGCACAGCATCATTACCACAGTACCGTCTGTTTCTCTTTCCATGAGTTATGGGGCTTGATGGATGTGCAGTGCATCCTCTTGGGCCATGGCCAAAACTCTGTGGTAGGACAGTGACCCTGTTTTGACTCTAGTGTTAGTAATCTGCCTGTTTCTAGAGCACAATTTTATGTTTTTCTATGCCATGGATTTACTCAGGATATCTAGGTGGCTTGTTCTCACTAGCACCTTTTGTTAATTTAGTCCCTAATTGTAACTTAGAGCTGTGAGAGCAGGTGAAACTCAAAGTCTCCTGCAATTTCAGTGTGGTAGAAGCTGAAGGAATCTGGCAGATATTTTTGTAATTCTGAGCATAGGTTTGTGCAGAGTTAACGCTACAAGCAGAAGTCACAGGGTACAGGTGAATGCTTTGAGAAACTTTGTTGGTAGCTCTTCACTTCCCACCTTTGATCTCAAAGTTGTTTCCCCACAGGTGAGGTGTTGTAATAGCCACAGTTCATGACAGCTCCTGTGAGCCACTGCGGCCGATGGAATGGCTCTGCCCTGGACTTGGGCAGGAGCAGATACAGGCTCTGTGGCAGTGGCTGAAGGATGACAACTTTCAGCAGCAACAAGCATGCAAGGACAGTTCAGAGACTGCTGCCCTGCTCCAGACATCGCCATGTGACGGAGGATGCTGTGGAAAGTGGTACCAGCAGCCAGGGCTGGGGTTATCCGGAGGATATCATGGGGCTGAGTTCATCCTCCTCGCACCTTGTGGACTGACCCATGTCATATGCAAACCTGCTTTTCTAGGTCAAAGCCACGAGGCACAAAACACATCTATTTTTCCCCATGAATCCTTCCTTTCAGGTACACACGGGTAAAGGCGCCCTCATCCATTTCTTGGCATCTGCCGCTGGTTTTTGCTTCACCGTTTATGGCCTCAGACTTACCTGAACAAAACCTCCAGGGAGGAGGAACAAGACTAGCCATTTTAGAGGGGGGGGTCTCCCGCTCTGTGCCTGCGAGCGCGGCAATGGTGCCATCTGATGGAGCCGACGCGAAGAGCAGGGTCCGCCCGGGGTCCGGGAGAGGGGCGAGTGGGAAAGCCATGTCCTCGCAAACACAGCACTCGGTGTGCCGGGAACTGGGCTGCAAGTGGACACAGGCCGGCCCAGGGCACGGCGATAGTAGAAAGGGCAGGACCGGGGGGCACAGGGAAAATGTCAGCCAAGGCAGATCCTCGGGGCGAGCAGACTGGGTTCGCCAGCCTGAAACCTCATTGGAACTCCCATGAGGAAGCCTGTGATCCGAGATGCTCAGGCGAAAACCACGCGGATGTGAACTCCTCTGCTGTGTGCTGGTGTAGCTTCCTGGGCTTTGCCAGATCAGGTCCTGTGAAACTGAGAGGATATCAGACTGCTGGAACCTAATTCATCACACCGAAAATCCGGCTGAGCCATCCCAGCTGGGACTGAGGGCTTTGGTTATTGAGCGAAGACGTCCCTAGTACCTGGGCTCTGGCCCCTGAACTACTCCTCCCCCCTCTCCGAGTTACCATAGCAATGCTGCTCAGGAAGAGACGAGAAACTTTGCAGGGGTGCCCACACTAGGCAAAATTTCACTCTGTTCTTCCCTGCACTAAGCAGATGGAACAATGATTAATACTAAGGCAGGAAAATAACTGGGATCTAAAACATTCCTAAGAAAAAAGTAAAAATCACAAAAAAACTGAAGAGACCTATTAGTTCATTCTGTTTGCCCCCCAGCAGTCAGAGAAACAACAGTGAACAACGATTTGTCCTATAGCACATTGTACTGTACTGTGTGGATGCAGATTCTCCTACTTAGATTGGTATAAATCAAGAAGCCAGCAGAATTACACAGGTATAAAAGTGGCATTATCAGTTCCTGGGTCTCTTTAAATATTACTGAACCCTACTGCTGATTCTTCTTTGTTTGCCTGTTAGAAATTACTGTTAAAAAGGCATATGCATTTATCCATAGCACACTGTATCATGCAAAGGGGTTCTTTTATTGGCCTTGATCTTTCTTTTTACTTTTATTATTTCTTTGAAGAAATGCAGGATTATTACCTCAATCTAGCCAGCTGGCCTGCTGAGGCTCCCTTGGCTACATCAGGGGTTTCTCTTTTTTCTAATCCTCTCTTTATGGATAATCCTTCTCTACCTTCTAATGACTCTTGGCTAAGTATTGTATTTTGTTATTACTACCTGTTGTTTAGAAATTCATTTTATTTGGTGTAGGTGTTGCTAATTGTTTGCTAATGAAAACCTTACTACAATCAATATGGTCAGGATTAGGCTAGTCTTCATGTCAATTAACTCTTTCTTCCTATGTGCTCTGATTTAGATTTTTCTCATGGAGTTTTCAGTTTTTAAATATCAAGAAAAATTTTATTCTTTGAGGTCCAAGGTATGAGATTCTGTGCACTTCCAGGTAGCATAGGGAACTTTTGCTTCCCATGAGAGATTTTAAAAATGCAGAAGTTGGCATTTTGTAATCTGGAAAATGTTTGTACATGTAAATGAAGAGATATCTAAGGTGAGTCCTGGAATAAAATGTGTAGGAAAAATCTACAACTTAGGACAAGGAATAGAGATCATTCTGTTTCATGTATATGTGGATAATCTTAAGGCAGGGAAGACTCCTAAAGATTCTTTGTATTCCTCTATCATACATGCTATTTAGGCACAATATATATCCTCTTTACACACAGAGAATGAAAATAAGCCCCGTTTATTAAAGAATTTACAGTTTAAAAAGACAAAGGCAGATCAATAGCATTAGGAAGACAAAGAGCAACGGCTGTGCAACAGAATAAAAATACAAAGCTTGTCAGTTACCATTCCATCCTCCCCCTTTATTTCATTCCCTCAGCCTGATGTTATATCTCACCAGTTGCCTTATAGCTACCTTATCAAGAGGAATAATGGATTCAGGCAGGTGATGCCCCAGCCCACATACTGCCCAAACTATAGGATATCTGAATATTGAGGTGTGTACCAAGACTGGGGCCTTTAGGAGGAAAGTGTAATGCAAGATGCATCTCCTCAGGCAAAGATGCCCAAGAAGCTGCCTCCCGCCCCAGAACCCTCCTCATACTGTGGGAAAAAGATGAAGCTTTAGCGGCATAAAGTAAAACCCACCAGTGTCATTATCCCTCTCTTTCTTTAGGAAGGGAGAGGTGAGGTAGCTGACAGCTAACATGGCTCCAGGTGCATGGCAATGGCCTATTTGGGGAAAGCAGCTGCTGAAGTCCTGACCCTGCAGCCTGAAAAACCCTTGGGATTGTTCGATGAAGGATTCATTCATCTGACTCCTGGCTCTGCTGCAGATAATCACAGCTCATCTGAGACTACACATCATTCTACTCGAAGGACCCTTGGGGCCTTTTCAAATTAATTTTACCTCAAATGAGATTTATTTTCAAAAACCTGAGCCAGAGTGTTCTGAAGTGTCTCCAGTATCTGAAGTTAGAAAACCACAGCTAAGAACAGTCCTTAACTTCCTGCTTTGCATGCTGTATAATGCGTCAGATATTGGAATGTGATAAGAATTCAGCACTGTAAGTGACCAAAGTAAACCCAGGAATGCTACACTATTACTGCAGGTAACAGCTGGGACAAGCATGGAAGAATTAAATATTGAAAAAAGAGAGAGAGAAGGGTCATAGCACAAAGGTCTAGACAGCTTTTGTTTCTTGGCTTCAGTATCATCCAGACAGCTGAATATTATTGTGCTTTAACTCTTTTTCTTCAGAGTCTCGACCTTTCTGAGTTTCTCTGACAGTCAAGGCATTGTGGTATATCACCAGGATGTTAATCAGATGATCTTTACTTAATAAAAATATAAATGTCTTTATTACTCTTTCTAGTTACTGTTGCCAGTTCTGCAGGGCACCGGACAACTGTGCTACTGTGTGTGACTGATGGCACCCGGCCAGTCTTGTGTAACCATATTATTCATTTGTTCATTCATGCTCAAAGCAAAAACAGGTTGGCACTAGCTTTTCAAAGCTGGCTTCAGCAAAGCCTCAGTACTTTAAGCAACCAGTGAGGAGAACAGGGGAAAAAGAAAGGTAGGAGGATTGGAGCAAATCAGAAATCAAAATAAACATCCCAGAGAGCAGCATGTCAGGTTGCTCAGGTGTGGATTCCGCTGCCTCTCTGGAAAAGTGAGGAAATGGGGAAAATCAGGTAACCTGGATAACACATCAGAAGTGAGTCGCTGCTGTGGCAGCTTGGGTTATACCCCTCACCCTCTTCCACACACCTCATGCATTGTGGCTAGGGTAGAGGCACAGTGTCAGCGCAGGTCCAGGACCAGCCAAGCTGCATGCCCGCTGTACCGACCCCAGGCTTAAGGCTGTGCTCAGAAGCAGGACTGCAGAGTGGGAACAGACACGTGGCTCCAGCCCAGCCAGTGCTGAGGCTGCACTGAGCCGTCCTGCCAGGATCAGGCACTGGCAAAGCTTCTTATCTTGAGTGTGATGCCACTCAACTGCAGGTGACTACTGGCTTCAGCAGTAGCCCTGTGGCATTTGCGCAGCAGTCCCAGACATAAGCTAATGGATGTGGTTGGATCTTGGCTGGATTTCCCTGAAGTTATCATAAGGATCTCTGCACCCATGTGTAAGCTATTGTCAACTAAAAGGATTAAAAGTGTAGGTCAGGCATGCACTAGTTACCATGAATAAAAACCATTTGGAGGCAGAAGGGCTTTTAAAATCTGTGCAGAACTTTTCTTTCATCCTTCTAACCATGGAAATCATTTCACTCACTCATCAGCCATTCAGCTCTTCATTACTGAGGACAGAGTCTTCTGCCTTTGGCCCAGCATATCTCAGCACCCTCGGTTTTAGGGTAAGCTTTGAAAACCAGACAGTGATCACTACTGCCTGTCATGCCCTGAGACCAGACATCCTGTTTCAGTTTAACTGCTTCTAAGAGCAGAGGGCTTCAAAGGACCCATGAGATTATTTTTCTTACAGCTTGGGCCTCTTCACCCAGCTCAGCTGCAGCCAGAGAGTGTCTGACAGACACCTGGAATGGTGAAAACTCAGTGAAGGGTAACCAGTTCATCTTTTTGATGCAAACCAGTGTTGGGGCACAAGGGAAAGGCAGCTCAGTGTAATGGCAGGGAGAAAACAGTAGTACAGAGGGCCAGAGGCAAAAGGCCGGCTAAAGGTTTGGGCTTTGGTTTTGTCCAGCAAAATCTGTAGGTAGGAGGTAAGTTCAGGCCTAGCTTGCACATATCTGTGTATTGCTGAAACTGTTTGCTTGGATGGTAATTCTGGCATGTGAAACTTCCCTAGTTCCTTGCACCAGCAAAGCTGTAGATATTTTTGGTTACCTCGTTTCACCAGCTATACTTATGTGCATGCATCGATGTTCTTGCATTAGAAATGAGTCGATGATTGTTACCAAGGTATGATCTTTCTGGCAGGATGCTGAAATCTTTGGGGGGTTGGGCAATTGTTTTGGGATTTTTTTTTAAGAACCTAGCTTATAGGTATGACATGTTCTGCAAGGGGTAACATAAACTCCTCAAATCACATCCCATTACCACATATTTTCTTTTAGCTTAAGGCAGTTTTATAGTGTCCTTTATCATAACCAAAGTCGCTGCTTTAGCAAAAGTTGATTTAACATCCTTCTAGCTCAGAGAATACGACCAAAACATTTTTATTTGGATGCTCTCAGTGCATTTGTCTGGATTTAACTTGCATTCTTCTTTTTCATGATTGATGGTTCAGAGTAGATTGTGCCATATTCCACTAGTCCTGAATTCTCATCTGAAGTTTCTGCAAGTCCACAAATATCCCAAAAAGTGTAATCCATTTATTTGAGCATGAGTTACCTGAAACGTGTGACCAGTGAAATCCATGATGTTTCAGCCCATGCTCGTGCCCAAAGTCTGTGCTTTACAGGTTCTTATAAAGATCCATTAACCACTTACCCAAGCACATTTCTATGAAGTTTTAAGAGTGAACTTGACAGATTACTGGTTCGTGCATTTATTTGTTCTTTTTTATCCTCATTCATTAACTTTGCAGTTCAAAATTTTGGGTTGGTCCTTGGGAGCTCCTTGCATGATTTTACACGTAAGGCTGTGTGTTGGTTTAAAGGTAAACCAGCAGGAGAAATGAACCCAACTCAAAGAGATTATAAATCAGAATTACAATTTAATGAAAATAATACAATAAATACAATTTTGCAGACAGCTGTTTTTTTAACCCACAACACTCAGTACCCTGGGGCACGAACACAGTGGTGTTCGTTGGCCACCAGCCGAGCCCCACGTGGACCTCCTGGGTCCAAAGTAAAAATAGGAAAAACCTGCTGGTGAGACTGGGGCTCACAGTCTGGTTGAGAGCGGTGGTTGCAGTCCAGTCGAGGATGGTAGCTGCAGTTCAGTCGAGGTTCTGGTCCTCCTGCCTGGCCCCAACGAGTGGAGGCAGAAGTCCCCAGACTCTCAGATTGTATACACCCAGGTTCAGGCAGGAATGCCCAGCCCCTCTCCCAGGGTGGGGAGTTCCACAATGGGTGATTGTGAATCCTGGGTATCAGAACAGGAACATCCTCCTATCTCACAGGCCTCTTAACACCCAGCTTATAACCTGAGGGGTCAGGTGTGCTCTGGGCGGCTGCTGCAAATGGCCTGTCGTTAATAGTTTCTGGGGAATGGCATAGAGGGTATAGAACACACAGTTTGGGTTACACCCACACAGTGATGAACCACTCCTGGCTGCTTTAACTAACTGGGACAGGCTGAAAAAGATTTGTCCCAAATCTCTATACTGCTTACTTCACCCTTATAGAAAAGCTGTCATTTGGATCTCAGCAGTTGTTAAAGACAGTCCTGAACTTTGGGGTGACATTTGAGCTATTAAGCTCCTTGAGGATGAAATCCCACGACTTTGAATTTGACTTGTGCAGAGCACTGCAGAATGGGAAGATGGAGGGGCACTAGGGATGTTGGCAAGGAGGTGCTGGTAGTCTTTTGTGTTAGGTCAGCATTTCATATGGATCAGTTTGCTGCTCCAGCAAAGCTGGCAGTGTCATTTAGTTCTCTGCCTTGAGGATTACCTATTTTTAAAGTACCTTTTCTTAACCTTTTGCTCATGTTGTAACACTGTGGCAGAGGGCTGTCTATATTTTGGTATCTGCTGCAGTGGCCAATATAATCCTGTGTACTCCAGAGGAACTATCCTAATTCATGAAACACTGGATTTTTCCATGAGGTCATGTGGTTTCAATCTTGATGAGTTGTCATTATTTATTTGTTCTCAAGAAGGTCATCCCTGCTTTGAAAACAAGCATCAGTGAATCTTTGTTTTACAACAGAAGACTTTCAATATGCTGCATATCATGTTTCAGTACAAGCACCTTGAATAATATCCAGTGGGCCTCAAAATGCAGAAATACAAAGAAAAAAAAAACACAAAAAACCCCAAATCACCCCTGTGATTCCTTTTTTTTTTCATCACATGTAGGTAAAATGTATAATGAAGTAAATCTCAGATTCGAAAAAGATAAATATTGAAGAAATCCTTGTTGATGTGCAGTTGCCTAAGCTGGGTTGTTCTTTCTTGTCTCTTTTGGTTTGCCTTGGAAGCATCAAACCCCCACTAGGGTTGATAGGGTCAATATTCTATGACACAACTTGCTTTTCTTCCTGTCAGCAACAAATTGATTAAAAATATCAAGATCTAGTTAGTATGGTAGCACAAAATCAGATGTAGGAGGTGTGGGCTTAAGCTCCAATTTTGCTTAAAGAAAATCAGCCCTGGGCCCTGACATTGAAAACAAGGATCATTCTACTCCTCCTCGGCCTTGTGTATTAAGCTTGAAAAGACTTCGGGGCAAGTACTGCTGTGCTGGGCATTGATGTGTCCTAAGGCTGGAACAGAAAGCACAGCTGTGGTAGAAATAGTCAGCATAAGCAGCCTTTTCATTAAACCCGTTAGAAGACTGATACACGCAGCTTTAAGCTTGTATATGCATCCAAAACATGAAGGTGAAATTAAGTATGGATTTCAGTGTGTTTCTTACCTCGGATGCAAAATCAAGCAGTCATGGAATGAAGGTGGAGATGCATCAATAAAACATGATTTCCAGCAACTTTGGCTAGACATATGGAGATAAAAAAACTAACAGCAGAGGTGCAAGAAATAAAATGTAGGTAATTTAAAATATCTTTTTAATAACATAGCTGTCTTTCCTACTTTAACACAAAGGCATCTGAATGAGAAGTTTGTGTTTCCCATAACAGTATTTTTTTTTCTTGTCATAAAATGCTTTTTTTTATCCTTCTCCACTTCATTCATAAGTGAATGATGTGAAGACACATGACTGGCTTGGTGAAATCACCCACTTAGCAACACTATAACCAGATGCCCATGCAATAGAGTGCCAAAGCAGAGTGCTGGCATCCTCCACAGCCTGGACAAATGTCTGTATCTAATGACTCCATGGCAGCCCTGTCTGCAGAAAGTTCAGGGGCCTGATGACAGTGCACAGAGAGTTGAACCCAGCAGCAAAGCCTGGAGTGGCAAATTTGGGTAGATACTGTGTATGATGGCACCATTATTCTGATAAAATGTTGGACACTTTTTACGAGTGTCCTGGCAGAAAGTACAGTTTTTGTGTACTTGGCCCGTCTCACTAATAGTGAAAATCAGCCCACAAAAGGAAAAAAATCTGACAGTAGCAGTACGCCTACAGTCATAGTGGTGACAGCAAAGAAGTTATAATGTGTGACTTGTGCTTATTCCATTAGTTTGTATTTCATCTTTGTGGGGATTTCAGTGTTTACTCCATAGCAGTAACTGCTCCATGTAGTATCTCAATAGCTTAATGTGATTGCACTGCAAAACACTTATTTAGACAAAAAAGTAAACTTCCAGCCCTCCTTTCTGGGGAGAAAAGATTGAAGCTGTGAATAAATTAAACCCATGTTTTCCAAGCAGAAAGAAAATACAAAAGCTCAAAAGATATTTTGTTTCTAAATTCATGGCTTCTAAGCAAAGTACTTGATTTTTGGTGGCTGAGAAATCTTTTTGAACATTTGATAATAAAACTTGTATTCAGAGCTACATTCACTATTAAGGAAAATTATCATATTGCTAAGAGTAACTCTTAGCAGCCAATCAAGCAAATCCTCTGCATGGATGCTCTGTTTATCTCCTTAACAGTCACTATAGAATAAACCCTTAAAAAACAACCTGAAGCTCTGAATAAACAACCATTTGATAACAAATCTTTGTCACTGATTCCCTGGGTTGTTTTGAATCATAATCCGCCTGGAAAGATACAACCCATGCAGTTGCAGAGATTTTACATCAGCGTAGTTTTTCAACACATGTTGTCTAAGGAGTTAAAGAAGCACTGTGACCTTTCATCTTCCATTCCTGCTAGGTGAGAGGAGGAAAGATGGGCTTCTCAATTCAAGTAGTTGGCTGGCACCGAGCAGATCCAGGCTGAATTTCCATAATCTGCTTCAAATTTTCCTGCCTGTTGGTGAGCAAATCCCTGCAGAAAATTCTTCCCTACATCTCAACAACTTGCTCAGTACTTCTGGTTTCTTCAACTCCATGAGAAGGTGTAGCTGAGTAGCTAAATTATACTTAAGAGCACCACAGGGGCTAAGGACAACAAGGACCAGGCTGCAGAAGGCAGGGATAAGAACTGAAAAAGAAATGAAAGCAGCAGTTCTATCCAGGGCTGCCTAATGGATTGAAAAGATACTGCACCCTGAATGTCAGGCCTCGGACATGAGGGGAAGGCTGTTAAGATGCACCCTGTTGGAAGCCCTCTTTGCCACAAACACTTGTCTGTCACTTATAAACTGTGAGGAGAAACCTAAATTGCAGCTGAGCAGATTTACAATGGTTGATTATAATACAGAGCAAAGTATTTCTAGCAACAAAGGCCCTAGGCATATTAATTCATTGAGCTCATTCCATTGTGTGTAATTCTTGCTTACACTTGCTGTCATGCAATAGAATTAAAATTTATAATCTTATTGATGTGAGAAGATGTTTTTATATATGCTACTTTGTTAGCCATTTTGCTTCCTATTAATTAATCAACTCTCCAAAGAAGTGTCATGTCGGGGACTGTGGATTTATTTGTGTTATTAAGCTATTCTATCAGAGTGTTTCTGTGTGGTAGCAGCTCTGTTACAATATGGCCCACTTGTTTTGTGACAAGTTACAATTTTCTTGTAATGTTAGCTGCAATTCATCTCAATAATTATGCTAAATTAAGTGCTCATGCACATATAGAAATAAACATTAAAAACATTAAAATAAAGTGAGAAACATAATTTAATCTCTCTCAAGCTATATACCATGGGGATTGCTTAGCAGTCCTTAACTCACCCACCTAAACCTGGCTGAAGAGTCACAGGTCTTTCAGCTTTCTGGGATGGGGAAGACACACACCGTGGGTCTGAAAAGGACTTTGTGGACCACTGATTTCTGCCACCTTCTAGCAAACCAGCAGCCCTTCTTTCGGTGGATATGAGCGCTGCCCATATCCAGGCCTGGTAGCCCCGCAGCCCCCCCAGAAGCTGCCCCAGACCCTCACTGATCGCACAGCTGAAGGTATCCCTGACCTTCAAATCCAGAAGCCAGGAGAGGTTATGGTCATGGTTCTGCCTGGGGAGGATGCCTCTCCATTTCTGGTAAGGAGTGTCTGGGGAGGGCCTTGTGTTGCCGTCCACAATGTGCTGTAATTCCTGTCCTGCTCAGCCAACCTGGGAACTTGGACTGGGACTTGTGAAAACTAGTCAGAAAAGCAGTGGCTGTGCTAGGGACTGACCTCAGCTTCTTGGTAGACTCCACATTCTCAGCCACGAGTCCATCCTCAGCTACTGTTTCCACTCAGTAGTAAAAGCCCCTGAGGAAGGCTGCTGGTACTATGTGGTCAGGAGAAGATATTAAGAACACAGGGACCATATATCTGTCCCCCACACAGCCTTTGGTCTCTTTGGTACAGAGAATTGATTGCAGAGGGGAGACAACGGTCTGCTTACTTTTAGCCGGCAGAGTTTTGGACAGAATCTTGTTCCCTTCCCTTGAGGACACAATTATACATAGTGAAAGCTATTTGATGAGGAAAAGGGTGGTGAGGAACCTGGCAAGGAAGCAGGAAGGAGAAAATGTTGTCATATTGCTTTGAAGAGTTGCTTAGCCTTCCAAATAGGAACCAATAAAAAAGTCTGAAGTTTGAATCCACTGTCAAATCATTTGTAAATGGAGTGTATTCTTCTATCTGTTTATCTGTTTATCTGTATCTTTTTCATTGCTGTTGATAAGACTTGTATTAAAAAAACTTTCAGAGAGGATTATGGTCAGACTAGCACACCTAAACATACACCACTCGACTGAGGGTTAGTTCCTCAAACCATGAACAGCTGTTGAAAAGGCTCCATCTTCCCCCCAGAGAGAGAGGTGATAAGCGAAATGCACAGGAGACGCTTTCGGCAGGTATGCTGTGAACCTTTCTAATGAGCAGCATGTTTTTCTTCTCTCCTTTCAACATAGAAGAGGTTTCCCTAGAAACCATTTTCTGGTAAATAAAGTCACTGATCATAGGTAGATATGCCTGGTACTGCTGAAATTGCTTTAATGGCCTCAAAACATAATGACAGGTTATATGCTTCTGACTGGCACCGGAAAGAAAACAGTGACATAAAGGAAACAGTGACATAAAGGAAATAAGATGAAGAGCACCATAAAAGCAAAATACTTGGAAATAGATATTTTCCAAGATCTCTTGCTTCATGTAGGTTTCCATTGTCAGAATCACCTAGATGGCCAGTACTACACCTGTCCCCAGCGTTAGTTAGAGTCACAAAGCCACATGTGGTGACTCCATGGTCACCAGTTACAGTAAAGCTGCATTGTCCCATAGCTATGACTGGGATTACACTATTGTCCCAAGAGCTGCAGAATAGAGAGGAGCAGTGCTCCACAGTGCTCTTTCCATGAGACAACACTCTCTTCTACCTGTAATTCCAAGCTGACATATCATTATTATTATCCCAAGTAAAGTAGAGACTTCAGGATTAAAAAAAAATATTTTATAGTCACTCACTTTTCCAGAAAAAAAATCTATCCAAATGTCTCTCTGAAATACGTCTTCCTCATTGCCCTACCACGCTGAAAGTTGTATTGGCTTACTCTATTTGCTTGCTGTGAAGCCAAACCACCTGCTTGGATACAAAGTAGCCTATGCTGCACCATGAATTGTATAAAACACAGTTGTATGAACATGTATTTTGGTTTTTTGGGTTTGTTTTTTTTTTCTTGCACTGGAAGAGCCATTGCTGTGGCTATAAAAGGCCAATCCTCCTTTTCTTTTTAAGAAATCATGTAAGTTTGATGTATTTTGTCATCTAAAAATAGAAACACCATCAAAGCTAAAGGCCTGGATTACTTCAGGGCCATAAATGGACATAATGTTTGAAATTGTTCCAGCTTGTGAGTCTAAATCTGGGCTGCCTTACCTGATTTATTCCTTGTCACCTACCAGGAAGAGATCAGCAGTGAGTTCAACATTTGTGAATTCTTTTTCGCTACCTGATTTTTTTTTTGTAAATCCATTTTCTGTATGATCTGAAAAATGAGCATCAGCGTCTCTAAGAAACCGCCAATTGCTTGGAGAGAGGCTTGGTCTTAAGAGGACCACGCACTCACACCTTTGCCTACCTACGCTCTGTTGCCATGAGCTCAAAAGTTTTAGATACGTGAGGATTTTTACTGATACCAGTTGAGGCAATGGTTTAACATACTGCATTATTTTTTTATTCCATCCACCCTTCTCAACTTTTTTTGGCTGTTTATCCAGATAAACACATAATTTTAATTAAGGCTGTACCAGGGGCAGAATGAATTCCTGCAGGCTGCTACACAGCGTGTAGTATAAAGCAGCAAATAAACAAGCATATTGCACACCACATCTATAATTACTGTGCTCGGCTGTATAGGTGAATTGGCCTTGCTTTCCTCACGTCTGTTCTCTGCAGCATCCCGGATTTCTCTGCTGCACTATAGGATCTAGAAATCCTTCAAGAGATTGGTGACTTTTTCCAGAGGACTTTAGTGAACATAGCTCCATTTGAAAGGTCTTTCTCCCTCATGACTGTACCGGGTGAGAGCTGGGCAATGGGCTGTCAGCAGCCACAAACCAGCCTGGCCAACAGGGAGAGCATGTGGCAGGAGAACATGTGGAAGTGATATGTCTCTCAACCACGTATCACTGTTCAGGATGTCCCTTAGGAGTGCAGGTTCACCTGCAGATGCTACTGCTGCAACTGGTTTTGCTCCTGAGAAATGGTAACTATTTCACTCTTGCAGTTTGTGCACTCTTACGAAGATGCCGTGAGACCCATAATCCCTCCCTGGCTAAGAATGTTTTTCCTTTTCACATTTCTGTGGTAATCAATGGAATTATTGTTTTGATCTTGACTTGTTTCTGGTTCAGCATATACAGCACGCATTTCAGTTGAACAAGTTTCTTGTGTCTGATTTCATGTACTGAATAGGTGAAAAGAACTTCTGGAGGATGTGCTGCCATACAAATAATGACATATGTAATTATAAGCGCCTTACTGTCTTTAAGCAAGTCGTCAAGTATTTTCAGGCCTTGAATTTTATTTTCAAGATTGGCCCTATTTACTACCAGTTCTTCACATTCAAGAATTCCTGAGCAAGTTCTCAGATCACTCATTTTTGTATACTGAATTTGATTATTTTGTTTGCCAAATGGAATTTGACTTAAAATTGAAGATATCTTTGTCATGTAGGTGTTCAGTAGAAAGAAGCTCTGAAATGTTTTGAATCTGTGCTTAGATTTGTTTTATTTATTTTATTTATTTGTTTTAGATTTATTTTAAAAATAATTAAATATATTGTAAGAGGCTGAATTAAATAATCTATTATCTTCTGAAATTTTTCTTTAGTGATAACACTGTCCTGAAATACTCCATGCTTCTTAAATGCAGCTGGGTATTGGAAAGTACATTTGTACTCAGAAATCTATATTTCCTCGAGAAGTTCAGAATGTGTTTTGAATGCAAATCAAGATAAACAAAACCATTAGATCACGAGCCTTTGCCAATAAGTCAGTTGTGGATTATTCTGGTCTTTGGAGGCCACGTGCAATCTCTCTTTCTCCGAACAATAGATGACATATCAAGCTGCACACCAGTAGCTAAACCACCATATATTGTTATGCTTTACCAATTGGAATAGAATATATTGATTATTTCCAACATATTTGGACATGGTGAATGCTCAGTGCACAAGATATTGAAGTTTACTATTTTTGTTGCAATTTTCTCATTTTTTCAGGCTTTGTTCAGTTATTTTCATCCCCAGTGTCTGCTGATGCCCATTGTATTGAAATGCCAAAAACAGACATCCAAATGCTTTTTCAAATGCTGTAATTAACCCTACATTCACATCAAATACAGTTGGTGTGCCATCTGTTACAACATATATAGTGCTTGATGTAACAATATCAATTTCAAATTGTCATTTGCACTGTTGCTTCACAAGTATCCTCACCTTTTGCTGTCCTCAGAAGTTTTAGCAACTTTACTAATTCTTCTCTCGGTTCAGTGTGATTTTTAGGTGTTTTCATCCAGTCAAACGGAAGACAACTCACTTTTCAGTTATTCATCAGTCATGTCTAATTCTTTACATTGCTGTTGCATAACATATATTGAACACATTGCCTAATTTTATTTTTGTAATCAAGCTCTCCAGGTAAGGATTCTGCACAAAACACATTCTTTCATGCAATTGCTGTCAGATATGTTTTTTTCCATAGAAAGCTATGCAGTGTGCCAGTTGATAGCATCCTGAAACAATATTGGTGCTATTCTAGATCATCACCATTGAGGCAATGAAATAGTAGATATTTAACTACATATAGATAGGTAGACTGACCAATAGGATATATAAAGTAATATGTCTTTATATGATAGGTAACAATAACCAAAAAAGGTAGGTAAACTAAATAAGTAGGTAAACTAAATTTATTTCATGTAATAGTTTAGTTAATCTACTTTTCTTCTTCCACTTAGGCATCTGACAAAAAAGTTAAAAACATACAATCAAAATTTACACTGAATGGCTTACTAACAGAATTCACATTATCCTCCTAATTTCAAATAGTTTAGCAACACTTGCATAATATGCGTTTTTAATGTAGATCAAAAAATTCCTCAGAGAAGAGACAAGTATTGGTATTTCCACAGGCAGTGGCCCGTGAGACTACACTAACCAGACCCTTAGGAGGCTGGTGGCAGAGCTATGCACAGAAGGCAGGTTTCCCAGTCATACTTTACTGGGACACTTAGCCCTGCACATACCTTGCAGCTTATCCCTTAGGATCTGCAGCAGGAATAAAACGTCTGTCAGTATGGTCTTCTTTAAAAGGCCCTACTGAGGCAGCTTCGCAGGTGTAAAAGCTAGCTTGAATTTATGCTCCTGTGAGTGCAAATAGAACCAGAATCTTGCTGATTCCTTCAGGGCCCAAGCAGGAAATGAAGACACTGTTATCAAAATCAGTATTGACACTACACAAGACAGCCACACTAGAGCTGAACAAAGGCTTTTTTCTCTGATATTTAGTGACTCTAAAACGACCTTAGGGAGAAGGAGGGTGGAGGGAGATTTTCTTTCAACAGACTCTTAAAGGTGAGAATTTAGACAGCTGCAGAAGAGGGTCTTGTTAAATCAGCATAGCCCTGACTAATGAGCGAGAGTTAAGTTTAATGACTGCTTGCCTCCTTGCAAGGCTTGCTTTTCTGCTAGGCTTACTTTCAACAGCAATCCACCAAGAAGAGTGTTACCTCAGGGACCATTACAATGAAACCATGGGACTCCTACAAACAATTTACTCTGTGGGAAAATCCCGTCTTGGAACTACTATTCTTTCCCGGATCCGTAATTTGACTTTTCATTACCACAGCAGGGGCAACTTTTTTCCTCTCAATTCCTTCACTGAAACTGTGCCTGTGAAAATGGAGAGACTGGCTGCAGAGGAGGCCACGGATGCTATCACTCTCCAGCACAGAAAGAGTGGCCATGTGGACTGAACTTACTTTCTGCCACTACGTTTTCAGCACAGTGGATATATAAGGAGACTCCTGGAGACACTGTAGAGAGAAGAAATGGAAACTAATTCAGCTGAACAAATGCAGGATTGGGATGGTGAAAATAGATTACCTTTGCTTGGATCAAGTTTTTTATTTTCCTCTCACTAAAACAAACAAAACAAAAATTCACCTGGCTGTAAACATTCCTTTCAGCCCTTCATGAAACACCTTGAAGGCTCCTGAAAGACAAGAATGACTGGATTCATAAAAGAGGAGGAAACAATCTATCCTGTTTTCTCAGAAGCTCAAGCACTGATGCACTAACCGCAGAACAAAGAAAACTTGAATGTAAATCCCTTCTTGTCTCTAGGATTTTACCCTTCCTTTCTCATCCTTGTGCCTTAAGCACTATGCTGTAAATTATCCTGGAAGTATACGAACTTCATAACATTTTGTACCACTTTGAAAGCACACATTTATATTTTTAATTAAAAAAAAAATTAAAAACTACTTCTGTGAGTAAAACAGTGACAAATGTTACTTTGGATTCCAGCCCCATTACCTGTGGCCTAAGGCTGCAGTCTTAGGGAGATCAGAGGTTTTGTGGGTTTAGGGTTTTTTCCTGGAGGTTGTGGCTGTTTCATGTTATTACCAGAAAAATTAAGGCAAGTGTTAGTGTGACCTGCTAAAGAGGTATAATCAGTCTATTTTGTCACCTATCTGCCAGAGTGCAGGCACAGAAATACAGATATCCCATCACCTCAGAAAGGACACTGGGGCAGAGCACAACACATCTGTGTTGTTTCGTGACTGGTTTATGCAAAGCACAATAGTTCAAGAGGGAGAGCGTGGCAGTCCCACTCACGGGGCTCTGTAGCTGTAAGCCACTAGCAAAGACAAGCCAGAGAAATGAGTGAGCAGCTTTGACCGTTACGCTGGTGAGGTCAAAGGAAGAACATAAGTGTTTTATCAGACTTGGAGAACTTCCTTCAGGTATCTAAGAGAGTATTCCAGTGTCCCAGACAAATTTGGTGTTTCTTTCTGGTTTGGTTCCAGCCTTATGGATGGACAGCCACACTCTGCAAGACAATCCTTCTTCATCTCCCAGATTTTTCTGATTCTTCATTTAGTTTTCTGAACTAGAAAGAGACACAATTAATGGCCACTACAGCCATGTTGACTACCTCAGTCTCCTGTATGCTACTGTATGGACATCCAGGCTCCAAGGGCAGGGTGGCTCAGCTGCCTCCCAACATCTTGATCATAAACAGTTTGTGCCATACAGGTTCTCCAATGGACGACTTACTAACCAGACTGCACAATTATTAAGGACTGTCTTACGCTATCACAGAATCATAGAATGGTTTGGGTTGGGAAGGATTTTAAAGACCATCTAGTTCTAACCCCCATGCCATCACAGGGACACCTTCCACTAGACCAGGTTGCTCAAAGCCCCATCCAACCTGGCCTTGAACAGATCCAGGGATGGGTCATCTAAAACTTCTCTGGGCAACTTTATGGACTCGTGGAGTGAATAGCTTTGGCAATGCTGATATTAATACAGTGTCTGGTGGACTCCTTGAGTTACCCACAGTAGGATATATCCATATAGCTATAGAATGAGGCTGGATATAGAAAAACAAGTCCATAATTATTTCATATTACATAGTACTTTCAATGGTTAAGAGGTTTATGTAAATACTTGATTTTTTTTTCTAAATATTTCAATTATAAGGGTACAGAATATGGAATAGATGCAAAATACTCTAATGCTTTTAGCTGAAGACAAAAGTAGCTTATAAAAAAACCCAAATGTGGCAGGAAGCACTGACAGCCTTGCAATTTGAGCATTGTGCGGGAGTGCCAGCAGCAACAGCAGCATAATTGCTTTTTCTAGTTTTTATTGGTCCCCATGCTGGCTCACAGTGTTAATCTCCTTGTGACTCTTTTTTCTGAAATCAAGTAAATAAAAGAAAAACATGGCTCTGGATTTACACACTGGTTTTACTTGTTTCTTTGACTAAATGCAAGAGGAGGATGGGTTATGGAGTGATATGTAGTATACTGAAAGTTGATCTGAAACTATTTTGCTTCTGCTTGCTGGTAGGGGAAAAGAATGTTATTCATAGTTCCTTGGTTAGGACAGTAAAAAGGAGTTAAACAGAAATATTTTGAATTCAGACCATAAGACTTCAAAAACGTGGATGGTGTACTGACTTATTTTGGATTAAATTCAGATTTATTTCTGAATAAAGTTTGAAACAAAAATATCAAAATAATTTTCCTTGGATTTTTTTTTGGGGGGGAGAGGGGAGGTGGTTGGGGTTTTTTTGGAGGGGGAAGTTTGCAGATAGATTTGTTTGATTCCTACATGAATTTTGGTAACTATAAAAAGTGTTGAAGGAATCCAGACAGATGTCTCATTAGGATTTTGAAAATGCTCTGTAAATCCTGCAATGTTTCTTTGGCTTACTCCACTGCTTTTTTAAAGAAACTGTTTTTTTAAAAGGAACTCTGCCACCAAATATATTCTCAATTAAATGAGTAAATAAATCAACTATAAACACATTTCTTAAATATGAGTCATTATACACAGGCAGCTGTCAGTGCGGGTTTGTTGCCATCAATTAGGATGCAGAGACTGCACCTCACCATCTGAATGCATGAAACTCAAAAACTCAACACGAGCCAGCGTCTATTAAATATTTTACAACTTTCACCATTTTAACATTTGGGTTAAACAAGTGTTCAGTTAGCCAGACTTTAGAGAGTTCATCTTGCAGTACTTACAAATGCCTGTCTCAACGACAGACTTTCAGCATCATCGTAATTCTTTCATTTAACTTGGAAAGCTGAACTTTTCCTTTCTCAGTGCTGTGCTGGTGAGATGCTGCTCCACTGCCAACTGGAGACACAGCCAGTTGCAAACATATCTTGCTCATACCTCTTTTCCCAGTAATTGCCAACTTTGGATTTACCTTCTGAGTGCTCAGCTGTTGAAAGACTTGAACTAGTGACTGTAGCCATCTTTCACATGAGGTCATTGTCTAAAGGCTGCAGCGCTTTCCCATTGAAGAATAGATTGATGGATTGCTAGAAAACAGAGACATTCAGAGCGTGCAGGCCTAGTGAATTTGAACTGAGTAGAACAGGGAAATCCTGTAAGTCTTCAAAGAAGGGATACACAGTAACCACTGAAAAATTTTTACTCAAAATTTATAATGTTGTTACCAAGTTCAGGTGAAATTAACCTCCTCAGATATAAAGGTTTTCATGCTGGGCCAACAGGTTCTACTAGGAGAACAGTTCAGTGTGATCTCCTCCCATGTAGGTGCAACATGGCAAATCCTACAGACCTGGTACCGACTGCTCCGGGGTTGGTAGACTAGGATCATTTCTGTCCCAGCATCGTAAGGAATCCTTCATTTCTGAGAAACCCGAGGATATGCTTAATGAAGTAGAGGACACAAGCTGACAGGAACGTTGGAAGTGAGTGGAGAAGAACCAGAGGATCTCAGGCAGAGTTGGCAGGCGAGGCAGCTGGCCATTGGCCAGGGGGAAATAGAGTGGAGCTGAGTGTTGGTTGTGGCCAGCTGGTGAGAACAGAAAGGGAGCACAAGGAAGTACTAAAATCACAAGCTTAAGCAGGACAAAATTTGATGTAGAAACACAAGTTACTCTTGAAGCAATAAACCTTAAAAAAATAAGCAACCCTGCCAGAGCCATACGTTATGGTAAGATGGTAGGACACAAAAAAATCCCTTGGCCTCCAAGGCTTGTAAGCAAATGCAGAGAAATGAAAGCTTCTCCAGGAACAAAGACCAGGTATGAAACAGGAGAGAAAAAACATGATGCTTTTTTCAGACTCTGGGCCTGAATTTTCCCTGTTTTGTATTTTTTCATAAATTAGAAAAGGTGAATTTCGAGTTCTGCTGAACAAATAGCAATGAGTATTGGTATAAAAAGCCATGTATTTAAGAAATTATTGCTTTTTGCTTTTCAATGAAAAGTTCCAGTCCCGCCCTCCAACATGTTTTTTCACTGTAGACTGCTACCAAAACCACCAAAAATGACATAATTAAAAATTTCAGATTTTCCAGTATTTTTATACAACGTGAAGCTCTGCTGAAGCACTAGAAGCCTTGCCAAGCTAAGAATGAGCCTATTTTTGATATCCATTGATACTTGCATAGTTCTTCTTGGGAAATTATGTTATCCTAGCTAATGGAAATCCATTATTTAACTTAATAAAAACTCGCGTCCTGTTGATTCTTGTTATTTGACTGAAGGAATCCACATGCTCTAATCTTACTTTTTTACCAGTTTGAAGAGAGGAGATGGCAGGGTGTGTGTGTGTGCATGTGTGTGTGTGTGTATGCATGAAACAAAATGGATTATGAATTTGAAAATTGCCAATTATGTTGCATCACACAGCTCAGAGCACTGGCACAATGATGAACCCAAATCCAGATTTTTCAGCTTAAATGGCTTTACATTCAAGCAAGCAAATTAACCATAAAATAAAGGGGGGTTTTTACAAAATATCCCAAGAAAGAATAAACTGCAGATAATAAGCACCAATCTGGTGTTGAATGCTGCCCAAGATACCAATTGTTTTAAGTCACGACAAAGACAGCTGAATGCTCATCTTGTGGGTATAGAGCATGGATGATTGCTTGCCATGAGTATCTTCTCTCACAAATAACAGTTTTTTCGCTCTTAATTTTCTGCTAAATTGGAAGCTAACTGCTTCCCACATTGTCGTCAGAGCACCTGCAGCTGTGCTGGATTTCTGCACACCATTTCTTTTAGGTAAAACAGCACTCCACTTCCTTGAGCTCATCATTATGTTTATGTCTTCCTTTCATTGCACTGCTGCACTAATGATTCAGGCAGGCTGGTCAGTCATTAAGTGACAAGCAAATGATACCATATGCAACGTGTGACTAATCGGTCTGAACAAATGAAATCACAGACTTGCTTTTCCCATCATTCATTTCACAAACAGTAGCAATGTGGTGCACAGCAGGTAGTTCAGTTAAAACCAGCCTTGTAAAACAAATTTCCCGCAGCCGTTTAAGTGCGCTGTGACGGATTCGATGCTGTAGCAACCAGACGATGCCCAGGGGAACGAAGGATGGTTTGGGCGAAGGGAAGTAGGGAGGAGGAGAAATGCTCGGTACATACATTACCGTAATTAAAGGTTTAGTTACCTTATTGGTTTGGGTATTTTGTTTGTATGGCTCACAGAAATGACTACTGGATTACCAACGCCAAAACATACATAACACACACAACGCTTATCGAGACAGAATACACAGCTCTTTAACTAAAAGTTCCCCAAGGATGCATATTTTATGCAGATCTAAGTAAAATTATCTCTGATAGTTATAGCGGGAAGACACACATATGCAAAAGTAAGACTTTCATCTTTCTTATCTCTGTGCCCAAAATGCCTTCAACTGATTTTAATGCTATTTTTTGCAGCAACACTAGTATTGAAATATTTAATATTCATAGTATTTAACACTTCCATTAAAAAGTAAAAAAATTTAAAAAACATATGAAAGCTTAAAAATTAAAGTCAAATGTACAAAATAATGTCATCTTCTATCATTAAAATTTTGGTAATATTGAATAAAGGCCCTGTGTAGCTAAAGCCATTTCCAAACTGGCTAGCTGAATGGTTTTATTTTTGTTGTGGTTACATGCTGTCCATATCTCACTGAGAAGGTAAGAAAAAAGAATTCTGACCTTATTATATTAACTTCTTCAGCATGGACATGAAGGACCCTCTGTCCTAAATTCTACCTGTCCTTTTCATAGTTGAAAAAACCCACAAGAATAAAAAGAACTCAAACCAATTTATTGTTTTTAAGGCAGAAATCAAGAAAATTCAAGAGCATTGTAAAAGGCAGAATATAGATGCATTCCTTAACCCAAACCACGCCTTTGAAAAGTTGCAATCATAGTTAATGAGAAGACACAAGAAGAATTTCTGAAGTTGCTCACGTACCATTGTCAGGAGCCTAGATAAAGAAGAACTGGCTCATTCATCTGCCAGCATATATGTCACCCCACAATTACTTCTCAAACTTCATGGAAATATGTGCATAATTAGAATGTGAAACCAATTCTTAATGAGGTTCAAACAGTCAAAAACCTCTTTTGACCTTCTTTGTCAAAGTAGCTTTGCAGTTTTATGAGCCATTGACAATTTAGAGGGCGAAGATCATGAATACTTACATATCAATCATTTAACAGTAAAAACACAAAGCAGGAGCAGGTGGTACTTTTTCCATCACAGTGGATGACCACCTTCCACAGCATCCTTCTGAGACAAACATTGTACAAAGTTGTGCTTCTCGAGACAGAGCGTTTTGACTGGTTTGTGAAACAGGCACAAGCAAGAAATATGCATTTGTATTTATAAATCTGCATTTGTATTTATAAATCTCAAACAAAATATACAGTATATCTTTACTGAATGGGGATATGATTCAGCAAAACACTAACTTAGAGTAAAACCTTGGAATCCTGGTGGACAGTGAAAATCTACATGTCTTCTCAGTATACTACCATTGGCAAAAGGCTAATGTGACCTGTGTGTATTTCAAGAAAGGACTGTCACATAGCTGCAGAGAAGTTATATTGTTTTCCTTACTGAAACACTACCTACAGTTCTTTTACAATTTATGACCCATACTGGTGCATTCAAAAATGAACAAACAAGTGCCCTGCAGTTGAATCTGCCAGAGAGCACAATCTACATATTCATAGCAGATAAAATCCTAATGTTACAGACCCAAACAAGGATCAGTTCAGACAAATATCTCTCTAACAGTACCAGACATGGATATTTGGAAAAGAGGGTACGAGGACAGAGTAAATACATGATCTTTCTCTCCAAATTCTCCTGTCCCAAAACCATATTTATTTCAGGGACTTTTCAGGACCTCATATTGTCTCTCTACGTTTAACAATCATCCATGTGTTTCTCTCTCATGAAAGTGTGCAATGCCCTACAGAATAATGGTAACAAACCAGCAATCAAAGACAATAATAAGATCTAAAAGCTGGAAATGGAAGCCCAACATATTTAGGGTATGGATTTTGCTGTCGGGATAACTAACAATTCCAATGATGTAATGAGAGTTGTGGACCACTAATAAGTCTTACATCAATTTGACTTATACCTGCAAAAATTTGCTCTGGCTCAAAGGGCTGTTTAGGCAACTAATACACCATATATTGTTGCAGATATCAGAAAAAACATCAAGACATCAACCTTCTAATTCACTAATTTTACAGGTGTGAGATACCTTGTTACTATTCTTCTATAGAAATGTAAAACACTGTGTCTTCAGTGGCATAAATTATTGCATCCCAAAGAGCAGGAAAGGGCTTTTCTGTTTATATCATATTGTAGCTTACCATATTATTATAACCTCAGTTGTCTCCACATGAGCTAAAGACATACTGACTTGGTTCTATTTATTGATGTGACTCTAATTCTACAATTTCCACATCGTATTTAGCAAGTGCTACTGTTTGTAAAGATACCTTTAAGGAATCAAACATTTCAGGAAGAGTTTGGTGGGTTTTTTCCCCAGAGTTGCTGTTCATTGTTTAAGCCATTGCAACAGGAAAAAATAATATATATTGGCTGTTCTGATGCAATTTTTCCTTATTATGTCATAACCCAGAAGCTTCTGATACAAGATGCCTCATTCAGATCCTTTTTCCTCAGAGAAAATAAAGGCATGAATAACCCAATAGCAACAAATATTCCATGTGCCATTCAATATAACTTGGACCTTATCTGAGTACATATTTATCCAAACATTTATTGATATCTAGTACAGGTTCACAGAGTACTCCAGGAAGTTGCAGGACATATTAATGATGTACCTTTTCCACATCTTGCATCTCTGAAAAATCATTTAATCTTTTACAGAATAAAGAGTGGTAAAATGGGACAACACAAGGTAAAAATATGTTACAAAATCTTCCAAGCATTGTGAACTAAAAATCAGTGCTGGAATAGTTCCTACTGACTTTTGTTTCCTTCTCTCTTTTCTTTTAAATACTGCCATTATAAAGAATTACAAAGGAAGATGCCCCCCATGGCTTTCTGTCAGATACTATCTTATTTGTAAATACTTTTTGTGGTTTAATTACTCCCTTTGTTGTTATTTTCCGCCTTGGTTAAAGAACAAGTCTCCAAATTGTTCTGTGATCTTTATATCTATGCAGATGAGATTTGGAAATTAAGGAAACTTGCATCAGCTACATAATTAACTGCATAAAGAGGTCTGCCACACTTTCTTGGTTTTGGGGGTTTTGAGGTTTTTTTATTATTAACAAACACACATAATATGAAACATTTGGGGGGGGTTAGGGTTTAAAGAAATATTTTCTGTAAAAGCTCTACCAACATCAAATTGTGTAAGCAAGTAATAAATTGCTGCTTTATTAGGAAAGCTTTCAACATTTCAGCCCCACTGCTCTTGTCCATTTGGTATTACACCTTCAGCCCTTCCATCTACTTTAATGAAATATACAGCTATCTTTACTTCTGGCTGGTTTTGTACAAGCATCCCTGGAGTGTGCTGTACAAAAATGAGGTTATAAGCAAGAAGGTTGAAAAAGGAATATATCAGACTGTACAGCTGGGGTTGGGAATGTCAGATTGCTTGTTCCTAACTGTCATGAAACCTTTCAGTCCCCATAGATGTTTTTAGGAGGGTTTGAATGCAGAGTTGCTATGGTACAATTTGCCTTAGAGTTGCTTCTGCGCTAATCTTACAAACAGATAGCAGAGGAAGTGACAAGTTATTTGATTTGCCTCTCAATGTATGCTGTCTGTCTATTCCAGGAGGTTCAAGGATGAAAGTTAACTGGTTAACACAGAAGGCATCCTCCTCTTATGGTGAGTTCAACAGGGAATGTTGAACAGGGCATGTGCCTCCTGTAGATAGCCAAAAAACTGCGGGATGAAAAAGTGTCTTCTCCAAAATCTTTATAGACAGGACTTGTTAGCAATGATAAGAAGGATTATACAAAAATGTCCCCATGTACTCAGTGGAAACAGAGATGGAAACCTCAGCTATTTTTACCTAATTGCCCACTTTGATCACAGACTGCATAGGAGACGATCTGGGTCCCTACAAAGGAAACACTTTTGAAGTCAAGTAGCACTTAAATGTGAGTCTGTCACTATCCAACACAGCCTATCTTCATTTACTTTTCCCACCACGAAACCACCATGCATTCTGCTCTGCTCACATATTTGGGACTCTGTCCCCCAAAAGATACAGAAATTCTGCCTGTTTTTATATGCCAGAGCTCAGAGTCATCAGAACCCAAATTCACACCCAAGGAGTGCCCCCCTGAGCCCAGGTACCTCACAGGGGAGGTAACAAAAGAGAAAAGCAGAAATATTCGAGCATAGACATAAATACCAGGGAGACCTTGTCACTGTTTGATGTGCAGTTCATACATTTTTTCCGCTCTCTTGCTGTGCCGGGTGTCTTACTGTCATCTACTACCAAAAAGTTCAGTGCTATACCCAAGACAAACACTTTCATCAGGGCTGCTGCTTGAGGAGAAAAAAAAATGGATTCACAAATGCACTTATAGAATCACAGAGTACTAGAATGGTTTGGATTGGAAGGGACCTTAAAGATTGCCTAGTTTCAAGCACCCTGACAGAGGCGAAGACACCTTCCATTAGACCCGGTTGCTCAAAGCCCCATTCAATCTGGCCTTGAACACTTCCAGGGTTGGAGCATCCATAACTTCTCTGATTGACCTGTTCCAGTGCCTCATTATGCTCACAGTAAAGAATTTCTTCCTAATATCTTATCCAAAACTTCCCTCTTTCAGTTTGAAGCCATTACCCCTTGTACTATCTGCATGCCCTTGTAAAAAGTCCTTCTCCAGCTTTCTCTAGGTACTGGAAGGCTTCTACAAGGTCTACCCAGAGCCCTGTCTTCTCCAGAACGAACAACCCTAACTTCCATGAAGGTTATGTGAAGCTTTTTCTTAAGCTTTTCTCATGTTACCAATGTGTCACATTGGCAACCGCCAAGTTTACTCATCTATTTTCTTCAGTCAGTGTGACACCAGCAGATCTCCAAATGCTCTTCTCGTGCTCATGTACCTGCAGGGCTCAGGTTTCCCAAGCCATTTTAGCCTGTTTTTCTAGAGAAAGGGGACCGATCATATTATTAATTTACTGCTCAATTCCCAAAATTTAACCCATGAACTCATCAGCCAACTGCAATTAAATTTAATATATAAATTTGTCATACATTTTCTGAAAAGTTACAGCTGGAGAGAAGGAGAGAGCCAGGTTAGCATCTTCCCTCTTTCCCTGAAAATTTGTTGAGGGAAGTCCAGCTGTTGTTCATTGGGCTTGTCCTAGCCAGAGTCCAACCAGAGAGCCTGTCCAGCATGTGCCAACCTAGGGATGAGTCATGATGGACATAGCCTGACGTCTTCAGCACAGGGCTGAGGGTGCTGAGCCCTGGGGAAGGCTGGCATCAGGGATAGTCAGGGCCAAGGACAGAGGGGAGGGAGGTTGAGAATAAAATGGAACATGGGGGGAAGATGCAGACTCTGTTGTAGTGGACATGAAGTGATTGAAAGTATAGAAATTAACACAGAAATTGCCAACTTAATTAACTGAAAACCAGGTTTCAATAATTTCACTCTTCACAGAACAAAGTATTTAATAAAGAAATCAGTATTCAGCAACTCCGTGGTTATTATAAATGGTGGGTTGAGGAGAAATGAAGTGGATTTTACTTTAAAATATTGTATTTTGTTAACGGAAATCTAGTTTTAGCCTTATTGGCAGCATTGACATTTGCAGTCACATTTATGAAGGAAATCATGTCCTCATGCAGAAAATTCAGGCAAAGGGTAGCACTGCTGCCTACCTTTAACCCCAGTAGTCAGTACTGTAGGTATTTTGTCTTGGAAGCAGGAACAAGAAACTAATCTGAAAAGTTCTGACAAAACTGCAGAACTGGACTTCAGCAAAGCCTTTGACACTGTCTCCCACAGCATACTCCTGAAAAAGCTGGCAGCCCATGGCTTGGACAGGGGCACTCTCTGTTGGGTTAGGAAGTGGCTGGAGGGCCGGGCCCAGAGAGTGGTGGTGAGCGGTGCTGCATCCAGCTGGCGGCCAGTCACTAGCGGTGTCCCCCAGGGATCAGTGTTGGGCCCACTCCTGTTTAATATCTTTATCGATGATTTAGATGAGGGGATTGAGTCCACCATTAGTAAATTTGCTGATGACACCAAGCTGGAGGGGAGTGTCAATCAGTTGGAATGCAGGAGGGCTCTGCAAAGGGACCTGGACAGACTGGAGAGTTGGGCTGATTCCAATGGGATGAGGTTCAACAAGGGCAAGTGCCGGGTCCTGCACTTTGGCCACAACGACCCCCTGCAGCACTCCAGGCTGGGCACAGAGTGGCTGGAGAGCAGCCAGGCAGAAAGGGACCTGGGCGGACTAATTGACAGGAAGCTCAACATGAGCCAGCAGTGTGCCCAGGTGGCCAAGAAGGCCAATGGCATCCTGGCCTGTATCAGGAACAGTGTGGCCAGCAGATCCAGGGAAGTGATTCTTCCCCTGTACTCAGCACTGGTGAGGCCACACCTGGAGTACTGTGTCCAGTTCTGGGCCCCTCAGTTCAGGAGGGATATTGAGGTGCTGGAGCGGGTCCAGAGAAGAGCAATGAGGCTGGTGAAGGGACTTGAACACAAGTCCTGTGAGGAGAGGCTGAGGGAGCTGGGGTTGTTTAGCCTGGAGAAGAGGAGGCTCAGGAGAGACCTCATCACTCTCTACAACTACCTGAAAGGAAGTTGGAGCCAGGTGGGGGTTGGTCTCTTCTCCCAGGCAACCAGCAGTAAGACAAGGGGGCATGGTCTTAAGCTCTGCCAGGGGAGGTTTAGATTGGATGTTAGGAAGAAATTCTTTACAGAGAGGGTAATCAGGCATTGGAATGGGCTGCCCAGGGAAGTGGTGGATTCTCCGTCCCTGGAGGTGTTTAAGAAGAAACTGGATGTGGCACTTAGTGCCATAGTCTAGTAACTGATAGTAGTGGATCAAAGGTTGGACTTGATGATCTCAGAGGTCCCTTCCAACTCGTATGATTCTATGAACTGGTTGTGATCCTGACGCACTCCCACAGAAAATCTTGAAATTACTTTGCAAAAACCTGCTGTTTCAGGTTCAGAGAGGTGTGAGAGGCACCACCACAAAGAAGGGGAAGGAAAAGAAGAAACAGGAAGAGGAAAACACTCTAACTGTTGCCCTCCTTTCCCAAAGGTGGGGGAAGGGCATCCAGAGGATTCCCCTTACAGCTTGCTTGGATGAGATAAGCACAGCCTCAATGAGTAATTTGGTGCAGAGCATTCCCTTCCGTCACTGCTCAAAGGAGTCATTAATCCCAGGAGTTCTGACTTTCTGATTTACCAGTAGATAATCTAATTTATAGAATTGACACTATTCTTTAGCATGCTTGCTGTAGTGTATAACAATCCAGTTCCTTTCCCTTCACAAAAAGAAAGCACTTGTTTAATTTGATTATTTTTTCTCTTAAAGATGTATACATCTATATGTGTTACACATATATATAGGTTTTTCATCATAGCATCTAATTAACAAAAATCAATCATCTCTACTGAAAACAGACGTCATTTTTATAAATACTGCAGAATCTCTGTCTTCTGGTGTGCAACATTTTTAGAGAGCAGCATTTTGGATCTGAAAGCACCCAGCAGGATTTGTGCTGGATTAAGCATGAAAAATAAACCAAAAGAAGCATTTCAATTTTTGGTGTTGTCTGCAAACATTGCCCTGCCAAATTACATGGAAATGAGCAGAAGGTTTGATATGCAATACTAAGAGAAAAATTCCCTCCAAAAATTAGAGGTGGCAGTAAAATCTCTCTTTATTTTCTTCTCTTAAGAAAAAAAATATTGTCCTTGCTTTACCCCTCCCCTCAAAAAATACCGTTTCTTTTTTCCTTTCCTGACACCCTTTAATTAACGCTCTTTTTGAGATGACACTGCACACTATGGTTGTGTGGCTGAGTGGATGCCCACCCCTGCTGAGGGATGAGGCACCCTGTGGTGCACCAACAAAAAGCCCCAGCATCCCACTGGCTGGACTCCTATGAATAGCTCACTCTTTCTTTATTAAGATAAGAGATGTGTGAGCACCTGTGTGTGCTGGATTAGGAGAGGGAGGAGATATGCATCTAGATGCAAATACAGTCTATCTACACAAAAATTCAGAATGTTATAGATGATGCTTAGCCCCAAATGGGACATTATCCTTGTTTGAAAGGTGGCATGCAAACGCTGTCAATGTTTCTCAACCAAGGTGGCCACCACACCAAAACAAAATGAACAGAAGATGCCAAAGAGGTGTGGGACCTGCTGCCCAGGTCCTTGCCTGCCCTTAGGGCTGGTCTGGCATCCACCACTGGCTGTGGGAAACTAGTAACCTCAGAGGCAATGGACCAACAGTGTGTGGCTGTGTAGCCAGGACTACACAGAAAGAAAGAGTCTAAGTTTCAAAAAGTGTATTTCTGCAGTAAAAGGTTAAAATCCAAAAGGCTGATGAATACAAATGTGTCACTGATGTCATCGGAGACCTGATCAACAACTAAGCCACCTACACAAATTTATATGGGTCTTCTTAAAGCTAACACCATATTAGGTTTCAGACAGCAGTCCCAGCAGTAATTTCCTCCCGACACTGCATCTGATATGTTAACATGACAGACCGTTCAAACAATGCTTTCTTCTCAACTTTCTTTCAGCTTAATTCTCATCATACTCGAGAGGGTGTGTGTCACCAAGACAGAGGTAAAACCCAATTAATGCTGCTTGATGTGCAAGGAGACACTTATTTACCTGGGGCACTATGGTGCGGAGTCTTCAAGAATTCTAACACATATGAATAAAATAATTAAGTAATCTACATTTTAATTCTGCAAACCTGTCAGTTGTAGGAGCATTATCTTGAAAGTAAACAGAAAAAAATGATCTGAACTAGCACTGCTGTAGTCAGTGAAATTACACTGAAAACAAATTCCTGAGGATAAATGATATGGAGCAGACCCCAAGTTCTTAGCTTTGAAAGAAATTTTAGGGACTTTGATCTAAATCTTTTGACCAGTTTCAAAGGAAAGAAAAGGTGTTAACAGAGCAGAGCTGCCCCTGCCACCCTGATGCCTGTACGCTGGAAGAGATGCACGATATGAGTTGTGTACACAGAATTATACACCCCGTGGTTCAATTATACAACCACCCTGTATTTTACCCTGGTGTGTACTCACCCTGTAACATCCTGTGGGTAGCTGTTAAAGTTTTGAAACCTTGGTTTAAGCTCATGGTACCTGATAACTACTGAACCAAATGTGAAGGAATCTAAATGATTTTCCATTCTAAACCAGAGCTCTTCATGCCATTTCCGGTAAAGCCACACAGAAAGCAGAAGCTGCAGTGGATTATTGCAGGATGCAGTGTGGCAACCGAAGGGCTGACCTGTGGTATAGACCCTGGTCTGAGGCTCAGGGTGAAGTAGTCCAGCTCCCAATTCTATCACACACTGCAAGAGTGATTTGAGACACGTTAGCTAAAACCAGTGCCATTAAAAATTCCAGAGACTTTTAAGTTGTGGCTTCCCCCAAAATCAGTGCTGGCTGTCAGCCAGGCCACCAGACAGCGGGGAAGGCATCTCCTGAGCAATGTGGGTGCTGACCACATGCAGAGCAGGAGGCAGAGGGCTCAGGCACGAGCCACTCCAGCAGCTCTCGGGCACCCCACTGAAGAGTGAGTGCCATTGCCACCCCACAGCACTTGTACTCCTGTTATCAAATAAATAAACCTGATCCAGCAGTGCCAGTGCTCTCCACCTGGCATCTATACCATGAGAATAGAGTGGCTGGAGGTATCAAATAGGAGATTTGGGTTGTGTTTCCTCCTCAGTGGGAAGGAGATCAAAGCCGTATCTGACACCTCCTTGCAGCTTGCCTGAGAGTGAAGCTCCTCTGCCAGTTCCTTTGATGGTAGGGGGAAAGACGCAAAATTTGACTTTGTAAACCCAACTAATTTGTCTTTGTAAATCCAGGTCCAAGTCCCTGGGCACCACCTGGGGCTGGGGAGTCCCAGAGGCTCGACCTGGTATCCATAGGACTTTGTGAGCCTCAGGCTGCAGCCACTGAACAAATACAGACAAAGCCTGGAACACAGGGACCAAACCCCAGGCTCCCCTTACCCCCTCCCAACACACAGCCAAGAGCCTTACCAGGATGCAGAGTTTGGCTCCCTCTTGCGCTCTCTCCTTTTAGCAAATTAATTTAGGAAATACGACACAGTGGAATATTTTTAGCATGTGGTTTAAAAGCACCTCTAACCTAGGGCTGGGCCCCTCATGCATGCTGCTGTTAACTCGAAGCCATTCAGCTAAGGAATTCAGCTTTTCACTCATTTGGGCAAGCATGCATTTGGAGCATAAAAGAAAAGAAGTGGAATGGATTGATTTTCACATTTCTAATCTTTTTGCAAAAGACTTTCTATTACTGACAAGCTGCAGCTTGTGACCTGTCAGCCTGGGGTGCATTTGCACAGCCCAGTAGGAACCACTTTTCTGAAGAGATCCCTGCTTCAGCTCTCTGGCAGCATATAAATTAGGAATTTCCAAGGGAAGAAGCTGAAATGGTAAGACATGACATTTCTAGTGTTTTACAGAAGGTGTCATTGTTGTGCTGTTCCATTTGACAAATTCCTCTCCAGTGTTCAGCATGCTGCAAGTCACTTCAGAAAATTAATCTTCTCTCATTCTCATTCAGCTACAGTCTATCCTGTACTAAGCTCAAGGTTAAATATTTCCTGTCACAGAATTTAACTATACATATACATAAATATCACAGGCTACGTCTCCACTTCATTTCCTTGTAAAAGATTAATCCTGTGTGTGTGTGTAATCTCACAGAATCTAACCTTAAATCTCTGGTAACAAAAGTAAATCTCTGTTTTAGCAAAGTATCAACAAAAAGCATGTTGGAAAGAGTGTGACACTCATTATAGAATGTTATCTGCATTCTTTTGCCATGTCCAGCATGCATGTGCTTTGATCACAACACAGGCGCTTGACATACAGAGACTCCTGGGAACAAACATGGTCCTGGGAACGTGTATAGCAACCAGTAGGAACCTGCTGATTACTCCTTTTCAGAGACATCACACTGGTTATCACAAATACCCCAAAAACGATGCCTCTCTGAAGAATGTCTTACATCTTACTCACAGAATTAGAGCAGGAAAAACCATTACTGTATAAAAATAAAGATAGACTGAAATAGCTTCTGCTATGATTGCTGAAAATGGCCCAGGATGCTAAATGCCCATGTCTTACTGTGATGTTACACACTTCTAGTTTAACCATCACAACCCACAGACACCCCTGCCACTAGTGTTGCTGTAGCTGTATCTGATATGATACCTTTGTTCCAGTACTTTTGCTTCAAATGATTATGATTGTGCCACTTTCCCAAATCAAATTCTTCCACAGGCGGTCACCTCACAAACAAATGTTTTTTGACCCTCCATGTGCTTTCAGCAAAGCAAATGTGGAGCCAGGCCATAGAAGAGGAGCAGAATGAGGTGAGGACCACTTTTACTGGAGAGAATGGGCCGTTCAAGACCCAGCTACTGCATGAAGAAATAGAAAACGCTGATCCAGTTCCCTGCCAGAACTAAGATTTCTCTTCCCTTGTTTGCAGACAGATTAAGGAAATAGTAAATACTGATTCACGTGGTTTTCAAATACAGGATTTACCTGAGATCTCCCATGGACTGGACATAAGTGCCTATAACTTTTGACAGCAGATCTCTATAACATTGTATGGCTCTCTCCCATCTGAGAGAGGCTGAAGATATACATTTTTTGAACTGGTCTTGCCAAGGTAAGAGCAGCTAAAATGCATTGCCAGCTCCTAGCTAATGGGAACTTCAGCATAGATAGTCCTCTCTCAAGCAAGGGAGCCCCTAGAAGGTATTGAAAGACTCCTCTTCCACTCACCAACACTGAGCTGAGATGGGATTTTTCTTACCTTTCTGTTCCTTTTCATACTAAAAAAAAAAAAAAACAGAACACCAAAATGATCAGTACACAAATTTCAGTTCACGTTATTTGAACTCACTTGAATGTTATGTATTTGAACTCAAGACAGAAAATCTGATACAATTTCTTCCCAACTTGCTCCAGCTAGAAATGTCACTTGATTGATTAAAAGTCAAGCCAATATTTCTCATAAAGTACACTTGTACCAGTTTGTGCAACAGCAGCTCTGCCTCAGGTTTGTGCCCTTATGGTATATTGAAGTTGTTTTGCCTGGTCACACAACATTTAGGACCACCATAGCTCCTTTTTTCCTGGAATGCTTTGCTTCCACTCCTTAAGTGAGCTTCAGAAAAGATGCTGTAAGATAGTCCATTAGTCTTTATATTGTAAAACATCCAGAGTAGAAATAGGACTGATATTCAATTTCTGTTCCCCTTACTGCTCTTTTTTCCATACAGTAGCTGAAAACATAAAAAGCAAGGAGGAAGAAAGCAAAAATTACTCTTTCTCCCACCTCCAATTAAATATAGAAAATGATGCTGCTGTTTTACTGGTAGCAATCAGTTAGGAATGGGGTAGCAGGAACAACAGGATATCAGTGTCTCGTACAGAACTCCCAAATGGTCAGTCTCCTGCCTGAGACACTGAGAGACAATTCATCATCTTTGCAGGGTGTACAAAAAGTCAAGTGTGCCCACAGGTTGATTCCTTTGACCAGAAAAATTTCCACTGAAAATTCCAAGAACTGACATGCATCATGCAAGAGTTAGCTTCCTGCTAGCTGCAGAGCACCACAGGGATGAGGAACAGTGCTGCAGCCTCCTGTTTTCCTCCCTCATCTCTCCTTTTGAGTTCTCTCACAGACATAATTATTCCTGAGCCTTTCATGACTCTTATAGATTCGGTAAAAAATTTCTCAAGTATGTGGAAACCTAATAAGGGATAAGAAAGGGGAAAAAAATCAGAAATTTTTCTTTAGAAACTAGGTTAAAACAACTTCTTTCCCCTCAATTGTATCACCAGCGAGTTCTTCCTCCCACAAGTACTGCCTGTGACTCCAGAAGTGACTGCTGCCATGAAGGAAAACAAAGCTCAAAAGAAAAGTTTAGCGGCATAGTTCCCTCATGTGTCAATCAGCTGACGGTGCAACCCTGTACACGAGACAGGACATAATTTTCTAGGTCAAGTTACCTGTTTTTCACCCATAGTATGCGCTTGTTGGAATTTAACCTGAGATTCTGCAAACTAGGAATAAAAAACAAGCCCTCTTCTTTCAATGAAGTGATTCACAGAAAAAATAAACCAAGTAAGCTAAATGCTGCTAAAGCCCAAACCATTAAGAGCTGATTGGTATCTTGGCAGAATAAGAGACTCAGTGAATAAACTATTGTTGTTGGCAAGCCATTGAGGAAGATGAAAACAGTCAGGCTGGAGATGTGCCTACCTGTAGCAAGTGAGGAGGCTCCACAGAGGAAACAGCCCCCAGAAAGAGGGGGCTGAAGCAGGTGGCTCCAAGGAGCCTGAGAATGGTGCTGCATCTTTCTCCAGCTTCCAAAATGCTTGCATTTGTAGGCTGTGTCATCTATCTCCACAAAAGTCATCTTCCCTACCTGTAAAGCCACTTCAGAGTACACTTCTCCAGCAGCCGTCAGCCAGCATGGGAAACGGGCAGGGAAGCAGATAAGCAAGAGCTGCAAAAAGTTCAGCAGCTGGGATGGACACTCTGCCTAAGAAAGGAAAGATTTTCCAAGTCACACTGATTTCCTCAAAAGAAAGTATGAAAAGCCTCAAAGTCCACAGAATAAACAGCCTGTGTAAAGCAACAACACAGCTGCTCTGCCAATCAGAAAATTGGGCAGTTCTCTGGAGACAGAGAGGCCATGTGCAGCCATCCAGGAGGAGGCAGTGCCCTGCCACAGTTCAGCTCCCGGTTGTCTCCATCAGGCTCTTGCCTCTTCTGCCTGCATTGACTTGTTATGTGTATAACTGGTTTAGTGAGTAAGAGAAGTGCTCAGAGATGGCTGAAGATCAATTTCCATGGTGTCCTAGCACTGTGTGACCTTGGCCAAGTCTCTCTGCCTCTCTCTGAAGTTTCATCACCTGTGAAACAGCAACTGCTCTCTGCCTTCTGGTGCCCTTAATTGGTGAGCATTTTCTATTTGCCTTCAAAGCCCTCTGAGTGACACTAAATGAATAAGTTCTGTTGACATTTCTTTTAGCTGCTGTTCAGGAGCACTGTTCTTCCCCAGTCCAGGAAAGAGCAAGTGTCAGCAGTCCCGGTTATGACCCCAGACTGTCACTGTGACCATAGTTTCAATATCACAGTGACTAGTCTCTGGGGAAACCCATAATGAGCTGCATTCATTAAGACCAGTGGTAGGGTAAAGCACAATTACCAAGTTGTGTGTGCCTCTAAAATAGGAGGTTTATTATACAGAGGAGACTTGCCTTGGATATGACCATTTCCCAGCTGCGTGATTCAGCTTGATGCACAGGCTCAGGAGCAGCTGCATCAACACGGTGGTGGAAATGGCTGAGTGGGGCTCTCCCTAGTCCCAGTTCAGAGCTGAAGTCAGCTCTTCATGAAGGCGTTTCCTAAAGCATTTCCGCATCAGATGTTGGGAGGCTTTTGCTGAGTAGGCAATGTTTATCAAATAGCTACTGCTTAAACAACTATTTTACTCTTTTGGATGCTTCTTCACAACTATATGATACATATATGGTTAATTCACAGTCCTCCTCTTTGCCAAGTCACAACAAAATCTGATTAGTCTTGACTTTCTCCGGAGTCCCTACAGCCTGCAGCTGTCCCTGACCAACACCGGACATGTTCAGCCTTTCTGAATTTTGCTCACTTTAGAAGTCATTGGCTTATCAATGCAACTTATAACACCTTATAACACAAATTACTCCAAAATGCTTCCCTGTCTTACCTATTCCTATTCCACAGCTTCCCTGTGACACCACATGGCAGCTGCAGCTGGCTGGCTGCAGCTGTGCTCACGGGGGTACCACTGATGTGGAGAACACAGCCACACACTATCACCAAACTGCCAGGAGCACTTGCACAACAGCTCCTTCCAGAGAAAATCGACTCCTTGGGCTCACAAAACTGGTGCTTTGGTTAAACAGGGAATTCAGCCTCATGCCATTAAACCAGCAGGCAGGAGATTTGCTTGCCTTTGACAAACACATGCAGACAGCTCTGCAGCGTGTTTGGAGAAGCTGCCCCAGCCCAAACGCTCACACTGCAGCCAACAGCTTTGGATGAGACGCTGACTCCAGGGGCTACTGACAGACGAGAAGGCAGCAGTCTTTATTCCTATTAGCATCTATCCTAAGTGAATGTGCACTCTCATCATAAAGCCTGAAAGTTAAATCCATGGGGAAACGTGCACAGAAAAGCCGAACAGATAATCCCATCAGTCCACTTAAACGGGAATCTGAGTCAACAAATCTAATAAACTGGGGTCAGTGGACTAGGCAGATGATAGAGGAGCCTCACTGCTGCATTACATCCTGCAGTCCCTTGAGGTCACACTGGCAGTTTTGATGCAATAAACTGGCTCCCCAGACACAGGATTTCACCACTAGATGTCAATGGTATCTGAGCTTTTGAAAGGGAAGATACTGCTAAAAGCAGGTTAGCTGCTGGAGAAGTTTTTTCCAGCTGACACCAGCTTTTGCTGCAGTCAACCATAGTCAACCAAGCTCTTTGCTTGGTCAGGATGGTGATGTGGTCTTTGCAGACACACCCCTAATAAAAGCTCTGCCTTTCTTGTAGTAACACATGGCTTCAGCAGTTTCTTGCCTGTTTGTTTCTGGGAAATGATACCTACATTCACCAAGTTAGTATCTCTCAGTGTCCTCTGGAAACCTTAACATTTAGCCTAAGTCTTTCCTCATTTGCACTTGTACAAAGCCAGACCAAGTTCCCTGGAGTCACTCAAATTGCTTTGAGGAATAACTCAAGTTAACAAAATGCACAGAATTAAATTTGATTGACTAAACTACATTATACTCTTCAAGAGAAACTCTTATTTAAAAGTAAAGTGAATTACCTCACTTAAAATTAAGTAACCTCATCCAACAAGCAGTAAATAAGGGTCTAAATGAATTTCAGACACGTGTGATTTGCATATTATTTTCCCTTAACAGTCCTCCCCTGTTCTGCCTCTGCTATGTTGGATTTGTTCAATTCATTTACCATCCTGTCTTATACCTCTCTTCTAGTTTCTACTATTACATCATCACCTACTTGGCCTTAAAAAGTGGCCTTCAACCAACGATGCGCCCTGGAGCACGTAGCTGTAGCCTTGAGCCAAGGTCAGTGCTGGCAACTAGTATCAGCCACAATAGTTTTTATCCCTGTAAGTATGATAGGGCACCCAACACCCAGCAGCACTGCTGATCCTCTTCTGATGCTGCACCATAACCAGGGGATTGGCCTTGTATGAAGCCCAGCATTAGCAGCAGTTCACAGTTATTTATGGCTTTAAAGTGTTTCCGATTGGATAGACAGACTATATTATGTTTTATAGTGTAGCCAGAGACTCAGCCTGGCAACAGACATTTGAGCATCCGGAGTTTTTAAAACCCAATGGAAATTAACTGAAGTTCAACTTGATTTCATACGACCTTTGTAAATGAAAGGGATAGACACCCTTATGACAGCAGATGGCCTTGTTTTCATGAAAGTTTTTCCAAGCTTGACATAACTTGAAGACTTCAAACTTTTGAGGGCTTTATGGCTGAAGTATTGTCACCTGGAGCTGCTGAGCCGACTTTCTCAGCAGACACTTGCCTGTAGCAGAGTCGTTCCCACTGACAGGCACATTTGGCTGGGGCAAGCCCACACAGGAATCAAGTCCACGTGGCCTCAGTAGCAGCTTCACTGTCTGTGAATCAACAGACCTTTGCCTAGTGTTACGGAGAGCTCTCACATTTGTCAGAAGCCTCTATATCTTACCAAGGAAGCACTTGATCTGGGGCTTGATCCTCACCATCCTTTGTCATTTCTAGGTCTGAATCATCTCTGTTTACATTTGCTAGTAAATTGCCTCCAGCAAAGAACAGCTTTTTGCTTTCAAGCCATCTGTCACAGCCTGCCTTACCTCTCTCAAGGGACACCTCACCACTTAGGTTAAATGGACAAGTTCTGACAGTGCCGTTTTTCGCTGCTAAGTGGCACTCCCATCTAAACCATTTCCCTGCAGAGCCAGCTCCACAATCAGCTGGGACATTGACAAGACTTTTCCTTTCCTTTGTTTTTCTTTATAACATTACCTGGAGCACTAACAGTTGTTCTGAAACAGCTCTTCCTATGCTGCAGGCAGGAAAGGACTTGCATTGGTATCAGCAACAACATGAGAACAAAACAAAAAGCTGCAAGTTTTAGAAGCCCTGGCAACTTTCTGCAAGCAAACCTCTTTGAAAGATCAAGCAATCTGTAACTATCTCTATTGCACAAACCATCATTTAAGACCAATCTACTCAAGGCAGGCTGTCCTTCAGTGTGGTTTAGCTCATCTGATTCTGCTTAAAGACGTCTTCATGTCTTGCTTGTTATACTTCTCCAAACTTATAATACTGAATCACATTTTCAGCTAAAAAGGGTAAGTTTGGGTTTCCAATCAAATTTTATACTAAAGTATGTCGATTCACTATTTCTTAGCACTCCCAGGACTGCTCTGACTTCTTACCACAGAGATGAAAGCTGAAACCTTCTGAATAGGAACTAGGAGCACTAGGATTGTAAAGAGCACTAAAGGCAGCCCACAGAGACCTCTTGTTAGGAAACAGCAATCTAAGTCCTACTTGCAAGCAAACTCTGCACTACCCACCTCTCCCTGCAATGTAAGCAACGAGCCAAATATCCAGGTGCCATGAATCAGTCTCACGCAGACAACACAAAGGAAGAGCTTCCTTCTCACCTGCTGCATTTGGGTGACCTCCTGAATGACTCTTCTCTTTCCTAACCTTAAAATGAGGTTTTCCCTGGGTTTTAACTGCCTGGTTTCCTTAGGATTGTTGTGTTTCTCTACATAAGGAGGACTGCCTCTACCCTGAGGATTTTCCCTGGGGAAAACAGCCCCGAAAAACATCATCAGTACCCTTCAGAGTAAAAGAAGTTTTCCAAGACTTTCAAGATCATGCCCCTTTCTCTCCCTGGCATAGGAAAGGGATGGAGAAAAATATTGAAGTCCAGCCAGTTCCCAAAATGTATGGATTTGTACCTCTGCAAATAAGTGGTAGTACAGACCTCTGGGGAGACTACCACGCTGCAATTGCTTACTCCTGCAAGGGACAGTGAAAATCAAAATTGTGCAGACTTGCCATTCTTTGACCTTTTAAAGGCTCTTAGGCTGGACTGCTGCTTAGCTCATTTTTGCTAGGCTTTCTGATCTTTATAAGGGTCTTATGAAATCCAACCCTTTTCTTTCAGACAAGAGAGAATGCAGAACACTTCTCTCCTTGCTTCAACAGTTGTTCATTTGGCCCATCATTACAGGCCTCCTCAGTTCTCTGGACTTTATTAATTATCCTGCTTGATTCTTTTAACTCTGGTACAACTACAAGCATTTCACAGTATTACTGTAGCCATGCATGGAGGGTGCCATCCCACAAATCTCCAGTGTGAAATGGTGAACATTGCAGCTGTGGAGCCAGAGGAAGACTTACCTTTTTTCAGGTTTTGTCTGCAACTCAGCTGCCACACCCATGGCAGAATACAGCAGGACTTGGGGGCATATGCTCTGGGTGGCATGAAAGTCTGCGGGCGTGTGAAACACAGCAAATATTTAGGAGGTCCGTTTTTCCAGTTGAGTGCTTTCTCCTACTGAGAAGAGGAAATCACTTCTACATAGTGTAGAGCAGTTGTCCCCATGCAGGTCAGTCCTGCTCTGCATAGAGGGCAGTGCAGGCCCCCAGGCAAACTGCCCCCACCTGCTGCCTCTCACAGTCATTACAACTCCTAAAGGAATGACTCATCACAAGCCTCTCCGAATACTTCAGTTAAAGTTCAGAGCCCACCAAGCAGACTAAATGGCAGCCCTTTGCGAATCAAGATCTTTTTGGTGGGCAGGAATAGAGGAACCCTTGTTTGAATAGTTAAGCAAGATGGTCTGAAGGGACAACATCTGCAGTGCAGCAGCCTCTTCTTGTGGCTCTTCTAGCACAGCTGGAGCTGTAAGGCAGCTGTCCTCAGCTCTGCACCCTCCTATTTGCAAATCATCTTAAAGATACCATCACTCTAACTTCTTATGAAAACCTCCCAGCAAGGCTGATGGATGGAAGGAGAGCCCTTTGGTGAAAAGTAGTTGATTGCATGCAGCCACATGTGGCAACAGGTTAGGAGATTCTCCTCTGATCTTCTGAGTTACATTGTGGAGAGCAATGATATCCAAAAAAGGGACAGTGGCAAACAGCTGGGACTATAAATTCTTCATCTGGTGCAGCTAAATCTGGAGAAGGATGTCTGTCTGTAATGTTTCTTTAAACATCATTACATAGAAGTGTCAACAATTTAGGCTTGTTTTAAATATTAATATTAAAATTCACCCTATCTGTATACTAACGCTGGCACTTTGTAGGTCAGGCTTAAGACTCCTTAAGGTGCAGGCACTCAGAGGATTAAGTACCGCCAATTTGTAAAGCACTTTGAACAGACATCATGCTAGTAAGTATCATGTGTTATTTCTGTTTGAAATAGCCAGGTTTGGCTTACTAGTTCCCAGGGTTTGCAAGTGGAAAGGATGGAAGGACAGGGCAAGCCTCAGCTGTGTTACAGTGCACTTGTAGCCCATCCTGAGCTTTGCATTCCCTACTGCAGACGAGCCTGGAGGAAGGAGAGGAAACAGCATCGTCAGGGATGACTGATGACAGGGGAAAACATTTGCTCTCCTCAGTAAGAGGATCAACTGCCAATAAGCAGCCTCCAGAGGATATGAAGATAGATTTACTCCTCCCCTCCCCCACAGGGACTTCTCATCGTGGCTCGAGGCCCCTCTTTGACTGTGCTGTGATGACAGGGCACAGCTGAGACCCCATTAACATCATTCCTGCTTTGAAACATTGGTACCAGCAAATCCCACTGACCAGAGACAGATGAGCAGCTCTGAATGGGGTCAGGCTCATGAGCCTCTATGCAAGTCTGCAACCACCTCACAAAAAGCAGTGAGGGTTTGTGGAACTGAATGACTGGAAGTAAAATATTTCATATTGGAACAATAAGTATGTGTGGTAGGCATGAAGGCACAGAGCTCAAACTTCATTAAGGTAGTTTTTATATTTTGAAAAGCAATATTAAAAAACACTGGAAAATGCAAGATAAACATAACAGTTGCTTCTACAAGTTTTAACCTTGTATTGCTTGGCCATTTTGACATATAAATTATTGCTTACTAGCTCTCATAAATACACGACACAATAATATGTACAGAAGCAAACAAGCATGAAATATGCAAAGGAAAACATTGGCAACATTGATTCTGGTAAATCAGATTATTTCATACATACCAGGTCTCATAATGGTGGATAACTACTAGCTGTAGTCCCTGAGAAGTCAGGTAAATACCTTGATTTGGGGATTTCTATTTTATTACTTTTAATGCAAGCTGACACCATTATGGCACTCAGAGGGCACAGGCAGGTGTTCTTACCTCAGCTCGTTGACTTCATCCCAGTGTTTAACAGTGTATAAGATGACAATAAATAGGCTATGCAAATAAATATTACTCTGCTAAAATGTTTAGTATTTACATCTTTCTTTGTAGTTTTACAGCAGCACAGGTCTTATTATTTCTCATAACACCTTTTTTTTTGTCACTGCTATGCAAATGAAATTCATTACTATCTAAGATGGTTACAACCAACAACCTGTGTCATAGAAACATCTAAATTTGTTGCAACAAAATCCCACATCAAAGAGGTATAAAGTGACATAGCTCCTTCCTTTGTCATGTCTAATTGATCCTCCTAGCTACTAAAAAAAAAAGCAGAGTATTTAAGACCAGGTGTGACTGTGATAAACTGAATTTACAAGATTCATTAGATTTTATCCTATGTAACCTAATTGCGCTATTGAAGGATGTTGGAAAAAAAAAAAATCACACAATATCACCAGTGCTGGACCCTGGCAGAGGCTGTATAGTATTGCCCTTCCCTTTCACAGGTTTACTTATAGTTCTTCTCCCAACCACCACACCTTTAAACTGCTTGCCAGTCTGCAGCAAAGCTCTGCAATACTTCACCTGTTGAATGAAGTCTCTGAAGGGTCTTTTTTTTTAATTAGATGTATTAGCTACAGGTTAAGGTTATTTGCCTTTCTTTTATGGTAACAGTTATAAGGTCCATATTTTCAACGTGAAATTGATGCAGACGTGTTGGACCTTGAGACCAGAAATTTATATCCAAGTTATACAGGCCACTATAGAAACTAGTTTTTAAAGTTATAAACAGTAGTCTAATTAGCTAACTAGTAGTCTAACCTACATGACAAGGTTAATTCTGGCTTCAAACTGATTTTATGCCAGCTGCAAGGGGTAGACAACACCTGATTTAGAGCGAAATTACATTGGTGCAGATAGCCAACACCTCAGCTGGCTCGAAGCCTATTGGTACAAGTTAACCCATCCCTTTACTTCATTTTGAATTGGCAGAGTGAGGACCCTTCATGGTCACTCTAACAGGCTTTCAAATCAAAGCCGCAGCACTGAGTTATTGTTATTTTCCCCTACCCCCTTCTTTTGTTTCCTTGTCTTTTATTCTCTGGCATCACTGCTGCTTCATCAGCAGTAACTACCCAAAACTATCACAGAGCCAAATGCAGTGAACTGAGAAAGTGTCACTTTCTCACCCTGAATACTTTCTAATCCTCCCTCTCCCACAGATTTCAAGAGAACAATTTGTGGACCAAAGAGTTACACCATATGAGCGGAAGCACGGTCTACATACAGGCTCCTAAAAATAATGCCACAGTAAAAAAAAAATTCACAAGGGGGAGCTCAAAACCCAGGAAACCATCCAGGCAATGCAGTTAGGGCGGGAATTCTGAGTGTTGTAGCCCCAGGAAGAACTGCAATAACACAAGCAACAAATTGTATCTGGTTTTTGTTCTTACACTGCAAAAAGGAGCCCACCACAGCTAGTATCTTCATCTGAACAGTTTTGGTCTGTTTGCACTAAAGAATTATTTACAATATGTGCAGTCACATCTACAGAAGAACATAGGAAATTTTTACTCCATGGCCAGCAAGAGTTTATTTTTTTTCTTTTTACTGGGTAAAAAGAAGATTTTTTTTCTAAAAAAAAAAAAAAAAGAAAATCATATAGTATTTGATAATAACAAAGTACAAGCAAATACATTTCTGAAACATCTGTTTCCTTTACAATAGATCTATACAATATTTCACAGATGGGAAAACTGAATGCATTCTACAGATTCCCCCACAGACTACTTGTTAAAGCTGCTTTTTTAAAATCCCTTTAAACCAGAGATAACACAATGATGAAGAGCATGCTACTTCAGTATTCCCACATTTTAGTAAATGAGCATTTTCTTGGAAGTCTTCCTCATGTGGAAAACATACAATAAAGATGGCCAAGCGACGCTATGTATCCTCCCTGCTCTGCAAAAGGACTGTTGCCATGAGTCAGTGTACAAACACGTGCCAGACCACGCAGCACTCTGCACATTGCCTGCAGCATTCACCAGATTATTTCAAGGCAACTTCTTAGCACTGAAAACCAGAGCTATGGTTATGGTGGTGCTCGAGATGTAGGTCAGCTGTAGATAAGACTTTAGAAATGCTGCCTCAGTACATGCCCAGATGCAGTACTTGTAGCTACATGACAATTGGCTAGGGGAAGAGTGTGAGAGGGACAAAAGCAGTGAAGGGACCCTGATGCTGAGAGCTCAGTGGGTATGCAAGTAATTACAGTGGTACCCTGTAAGGTGTACCTTTCTGTTCTTTAAAAACTAGAAGCAGGTACAAGTTAGGTGAAGTTTTACCTGCTGGAATGGAGGTAACTGGAACTCATCCACGAGATGAGTTAGGAATATAGGTGGATCTATGCACTGCCTCTGAATAGACACCAGGGAGGCTGTAATCCAAGCAGAAAACAAAGCTTCTGCTATAATAATTTATAACATGTTAACTGCAGGACCCAGTGCTAAATCTGAGATAACTGAGAAGGAAGAAAATAATATGTTTTCAGTATACAAACAACTGTGTCCATGAATTGCAACAAAAGTGGATTGGCTCTTACAGTGTGGATGAACAGGTTCTTAAAGGGACCATAACAGCATGAACTGTTTACTGCTGACCTCCACATCACGATATACTCTTGAGTTTCATCTGGTTGTGCTGCCATGTTATATTCCCATCCTTGGTTGCTTGCACTTATCTCAAATACGATGCTCCAGTGGACTCAGAGGAACTGCAGAAATTGCACATTATTTTTGGCAACAATACTTTGGCAGCCTTGAATTAGTGAGGTACATATGTGGTGAACTGGGAATCAATCCCCTTGCGGCATGTTGCTTGCTGAAAATGTTTTGCTGCTGTGACATGATGATTCCTTTCATTCTAATACTGGCAGAATCTGCATTGAAAGCTACACTGGACCAAACAATATTTTCACAGAAACCAAGCTCCTGAGTTCAAAGGACACTGCTCCGCTCCCTCACATCCCAGAGACCAGTGGGAATGGCACCATGCTTGCCCTGCAACTCTGTGAGCAGCTCCTTTGCTGGCTCTTGCCTGATTTTCCTGCGCATGTTGTGTGAGCTACTGATAAAACTCAGTAAACTGTTCTTATATAGAGAAGCAACATGCTTAGCATAAACATTCACTTAATTCAAAGTGCTGCAGTTACAAGGTTATACGAAGCTGTGTACGCTCACACTCGCGGCTCTATCCTGTGAGAAAGCTCAAACAGAGCTTGCTGGTTGTCGATGACATGCAGGTGATGGACATATGGCTTCAGCTCATGATGCTCTTTCGAAGGAACTTCATTGCCTGCAAGACACGAGAAAGGGGATGGATCAGAAAGCTGTGCCTTGCCTGCTTCTCTGTCCTGTGTTACAAAGTCACTGCTGTGCCACGTGCCAGGTGCTAGACAATCACAAGAAAGACAGACAGTAATCTAAAGGACTTGTTGTTTAAGTGCAATGCATGAGGTAACATCTTGATAGAGGAAAGGGGAGAAGCAAGAAATAGGTAATGCTGGGCAGCCAGCACGCACAAAGGAGGGACAAGTGGACAGCAAGAAGCTGACTTTTCCCAAGAGGAAGACTTACTCCTGCTGGCAGTACAGGCAGTCCATTCTCTGTTAAGGGTGGTTCAAGGTTTCCTTTGTGCTGCTCTTGCAGCACAATAGGGCCTTGAGCATGGGTGGGCAAACCAGACTGTAACTTTTAAAAAATCTTAACACAAGTTCAAAAGACAGCAGGCTCTGGATGAGTGTCTTCAGATCTGGTGAAAGGTGACAGTGCAGCAGATGGATACAAAAGCTCTTCAAAGCTGCTCTGACAGGCTCCCACGTTTTGATCTGTTATGCTTTTGATTTCTGATCTAGTAACAGAAACAAGAGTCATGCTGTCATTTCGTGGGAGTTTACACAGCAAGAGGAATTAGCTGTGTAACAGACAAATTGAAGGGTGGCTTCAATAGCAGATATTCTCTGTTATAAGCCCATCATGGGCTTGTGGGAACTTGTCTGTGAAACGCTCCACCATGGCCGGTACTAGCAGAAATGGAAAAGGAAAAGCTAAGGCTGTGGTCATGACATCCATCAAGACAGGCAGAGAAAGCAACACTGATGACTGCTGACAAACGAGCAAAGGTTGGAAAGCTCACTTCTAGTCCATGTCCTCAAGGAATTTTTAATATTACCATAAATGGACAAAGAAAGCTCCTCAAAATTTTCTGAACAAATCAGCTTAACTCACACGCTCCCTCCTTCTCCTTTGTTTTATTATCATTCTTTTTTCCACACTCTCTAGCTATACAAGGTTTCCAGGAATCGACCATCCCTCTTGTTTCTGAAGATCGCTGCATGATGCTGTGTGGGTAACATGGGATGTGAATGCAGCCAGTTCTGCATGTGGCTGCCAACGGGGTTCCTGGGCAACTATTTCAAAGAGCTATTTTGGAGCAGTCATCTAACTTGAGCAATGTCAGAGAGAACAGGACAATGTGATAAATCTGTGTCAGAATACAGAAATGACCTTTTTGTTCTGAGGGAACAGGATCTCAGCAGCTGTGCTGAACATACTGAAAAACATTCGTATTTCTCATTAACACCTCAAATGACAAAAGCTTGAATTATGTTATTTTCTAGGGCTGTTTTTCCTCACTTTCGAAATGCTATTATTTGTTTTCAGCATTTAGGACATAAACATGTTATTTCCATTAAAAAGGCATTTCAGTCTTACTTGGAACCTAACCAGTTTCTAATCCAGAAATGCTTTGGCCTGCAAGCTTAATACACATGATACAGTTCATAAACAATAATAATATTCCTTGCTTAGTTTTGTTTGAATTCTCTCCTACAGTGAGATGCCTGCTGCTCTTAGGCCAATCTGGGAATTGATGCAGTAGAAAGACTCACATTTCTGAGAGCAAAATAAGCCCACTAGAAAAAGAAACTGTCCATAAAGTCTCAATAAATATTCAGTGAATTCATTTCATGCCTAAATGAATTTAAGAAAAAAAAAGTGCCTATAGGGATGTCTGTATAAGCTGCTTTTTAAATGCCAGCTTCACAATAAATCAAGTCTGTGGTAAAATGAAATAACAATCACGTACTTCAAACTACCAGATTATATGATAAATCTCAGGTATTAACCTTGGATTTATGTTGCAAGACTTAGAAAACCACTTGGAAAAAGCAAAGGCAAAAATGAGATGAAAGATGTGCAGAGAAGGTGCAAAAAACCCTCACATCATTAGAAGGAACCAGTGCTACATTTTATAATGCCAAACAATATATATTTTAATTTACAGGCATGGTTTGGATTAACCAATATTTTCTTCATTATCTGAAAAAAAAAAAAAAAAGGCTCGAGGCACATCTTGCTCCTTCTCTCCCTCTCTTATACATATATCTCAAAATAATACAGGAACCATAATTCTCCAAGGTACCTGTATTTATACACAAAATTATTATTATTCTTTTTGCTGGAGTCCATGCTGACAGATGTTGAAAATTCAGCTGGAAAAAAAATGATTCCGACTCTATTTTCCCCAAGGCTGCAGTACAGTTCTGAACTTCTCTTTGAAAAAGAGGTTTTAGTGGCCTCAATAAATGACATGTTTACAGGGTTTGGCTTAAAAACTAACCACTTCCTAAAGTAGTTGTTTTTATCCCCTTCCTGTATTTAACCTCTCTGCAGAGAATAAGAAAGACCGAGAAGGAGAAAACGAGGTTTCTCCTCTGTGAGCAGTAGAACAAAGCACACTGGGTTCTTCTGACATGGTCCCTTAGGGTTGGATTCTCTGGAGGCTAACAAGGCAGAAACAAAACAAAACAAAATTAACTAACAAAAAAAGCAAACAAAAAGAAGTCTTCTGTGCAGCTGAGGCACTCACAACTGTTCCCATCAGCACAGATCCTCCAATGTCTAAAGCAGGCAGATCTTTATTTGCAGCTTCCCCTAGCACAGGCACTAACACAACACCCCCCATTTTTTTCTACTCCGCTTTCCTGAAACCCACAGAATCTTCATACCTTCAAGACTTCTACAGTTTTGTGAAATGACATTAGGAACCCAAAATAAGCAAAGAGCTGTTCTTGGTGAAAAGCCAAGTGAAAATTTGTGGTGATTAATACCATCTTTTAGCTACTGGAAGCCAAGACAGCTGTGAATCCATTACCAAAACACACAGACTGGCAGGAGATTGAGTTAACTTGGACATAGCTGGGAAAGGGAGAAACAGCAGCATACACCGGGGCCTCCATTATTAAGTACACACTGGCAGAGATGTTACACAGGGTTTTGAAGAGGTGGTAATTTTTGTAGGAAAATAATTTATTAAAGTTTGGAAGCTGTTTCTACAAACATTTTGTAAAGTAAAACCTCATCCCTTTCTGTTATGCTGACCTTCCAGCAATTATGCCCTCTCTTGCCAGTTGGTTAAATAATTGTTGTCCACATTTTGCTGCTGTAGTAAATATGAGCCACTGAAAAGAAAACAGGGAGAGGAAAAAACACCAAAACAAAACAAAAAAACCAACAAACCCTCAAGGCCGTACAAATGCAAAATAAGTAGGAAATTTTGGCTACTCACCAAATTGGTTATTTCTGCAATGTCTCAATGACCGAACAGTATCTGCAATCATGTGCTGCAAAGAAAAGACAAAAAACATTAGTGTGAAAACCTGAGACAGATTCTGTCATTAGAAAAGCCTGAAAAATCTCCTTGCCCTACACTGTACAGCAAAAAGCAACTAGTAAGGTAGAAAACAAAGACAGCAGGAGAAACTTTGCTCTTTATCTTAGTGATACCATTTGATGAAACATGGTTAGTCTAGATGTCTTTTCGGTATCACCCAGATTAAATGAGAACAACTCTCTAAAAGCCCATGGAAAGTGATAATGGAAAATAATCAAACAATTGCTCATTTTTGTTCCAGTGACTTATTAAACTGAAAGCCTACAGCAAGGAAGTCCTGTGGACTGGATGAGTACTCGGAGCTCAACCCCAGCTTTAGCGCATTATCCAGGATATTCTGTAGTCTGCAACCTTTCCTTCTGCCTCCACATGTTGTATAATTAGACTATAAGCCTCTTTGTGGCACAGACTACACCCCTTGGCATATAGTTGTATCATGCCTAGCACAATCAGTTCCAGTATCAGCGAGGAAGTTTTCTGCAGTATAACCAAAACCAAAAAAAGCAGCCCGAAACCTCAATGGTGCAGAGCAAGCACCCTGACATCTCTGCAGGGATGTACCAAATAAGACTATCCTGTAGGTATGCTATTTTAACAAAAGCTGGTGATAACAGGGATATTGGATGTTCACTTAGATTACACAGAAGAAATGAAGGGTTTAAGTTCAGTTTGTCATTCAGGCTCAGGTCTTCAACTTAAAAGAACTGGGATTGTTCACTACAAATCAGTGGAGTGGGCTCATTTTCACTAGATATTACCCATAAAGTTCTTAAACCATTACTTTTCTTAATTTCACTGCTTCTGTGGAAACTCTTCACCAAATCTAATAATTAATTGAAGCAAATTGCAGTTAGCAGGAATGATCTGATAGCTCATGCAAACAGCTAATGCTCTTCTCACATCTCCCTCAAAAATGATCAGAGGTGGAAAGGATTAAGTCTCTTGAGCAGACTATGTTTAAGACCAGAATGATGCAGAACAGCTCATCTCTCAACCCCCTGGGAGAGGTTTACAAGGCTTCTCCACAGAAAAGCTTATCACAAGAGCACGTTTAATGGAAACTTCGTATTCCTTTCATCAGTGACTCAAAATAATTTCTCTTGTTACCCGCTGTGCTTCATTTGCCATGAAATCATGCAATCTCTTGTGCTGATGTCCTTGCACTGTTTATAATGAAGTTCTAATGAGATGATCTAGATTTCCTGATCAATAGTGTGAGTACTGGGAGAACTACAACTTCCACCAGTGCTGCTACTGTGATGTTTTCCAGCCAATACCCTTTGCATTTGGATTTTAGAAGAGAAGCCCTATCACACACACTGAAACTTTTTGCTGTTTCTTCTTTGTAGTCAGTCAGTGTGAGGGACCATCACAAGACTGGCTTCTGGAAGGGATGCTCTGGTAAGGGAAGAAACTCTTCGTGGAAATCCCAAATCTCCCGGCTTTAGTAGCCTAATTGGAAATTCTGTTTCCAGCGCTCTGGGATCCAAAAGTAATACAGAAAATCAGCCAATGTATCTGCAAAGCAAACGCTATCTCCTGACCGTTTAAACAGGTGCATGCATACTGCTAGTGTGATGAGTAACACATGTCTTCTGGCCTTTCAGCCTACCAGCTACCTAGGATTATTAGCACACCTTTAATTGGAGACAGCAAAAACTCAGGCTTGGGGCTTGCATAGATATTGAGGGGGGTGGGGGTTGAGAACCCTCAGCTGCAGTACACGATCCTTACAGATGAAGGCACTAGGTAAGCTGGTGCTATTGAAAATGGTAATGGCCACTGACCTGTATTAGAGTTTGCTGAAGTGTGGATAAGACATGTCATTGCTAAGATATGGCTGATGGCTGACTGGAGAGAAAAACCTGAAGAAACCACCTTTCAGTGAAGCAGCTCAGAAAATACCATGAAAATACCTTGAGATGTAACAGCATAAGACCATATTTTCATTTATTCCTTCAGATTCAGTTGAGAAAGTAAGTATGGTACTAAAAGTCAACCTAATGCTATTGTAGACTAGATTTTATCCAAAATGGAGTTAAATAAGCCACTGCAATCCCTTCACTTTTTGCTAAAGCTAGGTAACATTCTGAGACAAAAGATCATTTCATTTCCTTCTCTTTGCAAATTTCCTTCTTTATATTCTGAATTAACTTTGTCTCCACTGCAATCACATCATGTCAAATCAAATTCAGTCACGGTAGGATTGTTGAGGTCTAAGAATATAAAAGAAGCAGGAACTGTACGGAGAAATCAGATCTTTTATTAAACCAACTAACATAGTTGGAAAAAATAATGGTTCAAACTGACAAATCCTCCTTCAGACGAGATGTTTAATGCTAAAATGAAATATTTCAAAATACTGATCCAAATAGAGACACAAGAAACCATCTTTGTGTTGATATTCATAAGTAGAAATTCTACTTATTTATAACACTAAGTTCCTTCTCCAAAGCAGTAATCTGCTATGGTAGAACAATTCTTTTATTCTTTTTCTGTAACAGCAAATTTGCAGGTGAGGTTCAGTGGCTTGATCCAAACCCAGCAGGAGTCAATGTCAATCCTGATTTTTCTCAGCAAGGCCAGAAAGTGCTCGGCACTTCAGTGTTCAGTGCAGAACACCAAGGAAGACATTGTTCTTTGGGACAAAGCCCATATAATTAGAAAAGAAACATGGCCTGATGTATATGTGACCGTGTGTGACGCATTTTGTTAGTTCATGCCCATTGACTAAATCCCTTAACATTCAAATGAGCCAGTGTAATACCAGTGTACTGCCTGAGTTACCACTACACTGATATTAAAATCTCTCCTAAGTCCCTACTTCCTAAGCTTGCACTACTGCCTGCATTCATATGTACACAGGGCTGCATGAGACAGCTTGTTTCTGAGAGCGTGATCTGACTGATAATTTGGAGGAAGTGTCAATCTGAATAACCCTTACTCCACGACTATCACCTCAGACTCTCCCCCCCTGCCATTTAAAATGCCCATTATCCATTTGAATGGAAAAGGTGAAATCCTGGCTCACTGAAGTCAATTAGCAAAGCTCTCAGTGCCTCTGGAGACACAGTGGTGACAGGAAGGACAGGAATTCTTACCCAGCAAGCCCAGCATACATTAACCATATACATGATTAAACAACAAACAAACAAACAAACAAACAAGGTCTGGCTAAGACTGAAACAAGAATTAGATCCTACAAATTCACCAAACAAATATATGGGCCAGTGGGGGGATTTTAGTAACAATTATTGTGCATCAAGGGCTAGTTTAATTTACATGTTAATTGGACGTACTTCCAAGAGGCAATGAAGAAGAACATGCTAATGAGTTTTATGCAAACACCTAAAGGTCAAACAGTTAATGGGCTTGGGACAAGAAAACCTTTCCTTATTTGCAAATCAGTGTTCTCCGAAATTCTGCAACAAGAAAAGGTACAGAAATCAAATAGAAAACACAAAAAAAGGATCTCAGGTTCAAAAGTCAAAGTCTACATCTGCTTGCAAGTTGAAAGACAATGTACATTATGATAGGATGTGAAAATAATTTCAACATCTGGTTCATGAGTAATTCCATGGTTGCATGTTCATTCTCAAACAAGTGTAAACACATGGAGAAAATAGGTGGGAAGAATTCACCAGGCACAGGTGTCTGGACTAACAGTCCCATGGCACACCTAGAGCAACTGGGAAAAAAAATTTTGGTTTCTTGATCAAATACTACAGGCCAACAACAACAACAAAAAAAATGAAACACCACCACCACCACCATCTTCACCACCAAAAAAATTCAAATTTCTCTACTCCACCACTGTTCAGATATACAGACTTTGGCTTTGTGCCATAAAAATATTATCAAAAAAAAAAGAAAAGGCAAATCAGGGAAATCAAACCTCTATCAGTAATATCATGCCAGAGTAGATGTCATATGACGTCCAGAGTGAATGTGGCCAAAGATACAATGCCAGTAAGTGCCCTTATGCATAAAAGTTAAAATAGTGATATTTACAGTCAGTTTAATTCATATTTCAGGCATTATTTTCTTCATCATCTAACCTAGGTCAAAAAACTTTCATTCAAATTCCCTGGAATTACTATACCAGTGGCAGGTGATAAACTAGAGGAACCTAGTGAGAGACTAGAGCAGCCTTCAGAAAAAAAAGGAATGAAACATAATTCAGAGAAAGCTGAAGCAGGAGAACTTAACTGATAAGAAATAGTCCACGAGGTGGTGCAAAGGAATTGATCTCACTCAGCAAAAAAATGAGTGGACTGTGTGATGGCCATTACTGGCTTAGACATTTCACACAGAAGTGGAGGAGGAAGAATGAGAAGAGAGAGAAGCAGAGGAAAAGGGCAGGGAAGATAGACTGTTGACTGTTTTATGGTGCTTGCTCTTTTTTACCTGTTTTTCTTCCTGATTCATCCAGAAGAAAACCTTTTAGTCTTACAAGATAAGGAAGGGAAAGGGAAGAACAGAACGTGAGTCTTTTGAAAAACAGGAAGGACAAAATTAGCTTACCAGCTTTTCAAAATTAACAAGGTTATCCAGAAATGTTTTATTTCCTTCATGGATGAATGTTACATCTGAAAAATAAAATAAAGGAAAAATGATTACTTTTCATGGTTTTGTTGTTTAATGCAAAGAAATAAAATGACTAAACAGCAACAAAAAGAGAAAAAACGGAAAGTATCCCATTAAAGATTGACACAATACCTTATAACAGTGGAACAAAAGTCTGGTTTAATGATGACATGCAGAGATTATTAGACAACAACACTAGGTACACATTGCAACAAGAGTATTTTCAAAAGGGAGCAAGGATTTCTTATCAAACCTGGTCTGTGTTACTTCCAGGGTGCATAACATACAGGGGATGGTTGGGAGCAGGGGAGGGCATCCAGAGGAATGCCCCTGCAGGGCATGGCTGCTCTCCACACACCATGGCACTGGTCCAGACATGTTGCCGACTGTGCCTGGGCTGGAGCTGGTCAGTTCCTGAGCCCAGAGCTCCACGGGGGCAGAGCTACCAGATACTGGAGTTGGCTCTGACTCCCCTTCATCTCTCTCTGTGGGACACTGACTCTGAAGCCCTCCCCAGAGACATGGGCTACAGCAATGGGTAGCCAGAGAGGTTAAACACAAGGCACTGAACCAAAGTGTTATCACTAGGGAAAAACACTTGTACACAGTGTTGTTGGGAGAGAATTTGCAAAGGCAACAAAAAGGTCAAAGGAAAAGGAAAAGATCTGTATTTGACTCCAGGAAGAGAACTGAACACAGTGTAATGAAGTGGAAGCAGGGGGAGTATCAGGCAAAATAAATGTTGCCAAGTTAAGACTACAATTAAAACAGTAGCTTGAGGTCATTTTCTCTAATGCATATTGGGACAGAAATTAGAACTGTCTTGGGCATGAAATGCAAAGAACATGAATAGGTTCTCCGTGGGGACAGAAGGTCTGATTCCAACAGTGGACCTCCAGAGTACTGAAAATACTAGCAGGAGCACTACCATCATGCCCCTATCAGCTCTCTCCTGGATGTGTGGGCATCCAGGAGTGCCAGGAGGAGTAAGCGCTATTGTAGTGAGATAGCACTCCAACACTACTACTTAAAAGTAACAGCTGTGTCTGCCAGCAGGAGAATTGCACACAATAAACAGGACATCTGAGCAGAGGTGTTAACCTCCAGCCCACCAGTCTGTGCATCTCAGCATTTCTCCTGCGCTCATCTCCAGGACTTCCTCTCATGCCCACGTGGACCCCGTGATTTTGGGGGATTTTAGGACTTGAAACCCACAGCAGACTTGGAAGACGCTTTGTCCCCCCACACACACCCCACACACTCTTCACCAACCCCTACCTTCGCCCTCCCCTAAAACAGCCCACCTGATTTATTTCCTGGGGTTTCAAAGACTCACTCTGTGCCTGAGGGGCATTTTGTAATTGCTTGGAATTGAAATGCTAACGGCTTCAGATGCTGGTGGAAACGCGGAGCTGGGACTCTTCTGAGTGGTGATTGAGAGCTCCTGTGCCCCCAGCACAGCTGGGCTGGGGTCTGCCTGGGACAAACAAGATGCCAGCCCGGCCACGAGAGTCCAGCTGGCCCTCCTGAGCAAGTGCAGAAAGCACAGTGCATGCCGATGATGCCTCCAGTGCCTCTCTGTCCCTGTGCAGCACCCTAAAAATCAGGGGGAAAGGAGGGAGCAGGACCCTCTACACTTCCTCTGCTGGGCTGGTTTGGGGCATCCAGGAAAAGGGATACAGAAAGGATATGGCTTCAGGACACAGGCCTTACTTGTCTCTATATCAATGCAGTTAAAAACTGTTTACCACTTCTAATGAAAAGCTTATACTGGAAGCAGAAATTTCCACACAGCTTTTCAAGTCAATGACGGCAATGTGTATATCTCTGAGGGCAGAAGGAACAGAAATTTGCTTTGCAGCCAACAACTAAGAGTCTAGATAAATTCAGTGGAGCAGAAAATTGCATCTGAACTAGGTTGTAAGGGTATATCACAGTATTTTATTACACATTTGAAAAATCTGCCTGATTTTCAAAAGCTGTATCTGTATGCTATGAGAGCTCTGCATTTAAATTTAATTAACTTCTAAAAGGACACTCTGAAGTTATTTTTCATAATTGAAGAATCTTGATTTTTTTTGATTGAAATGACTTTTGTTCCTCTTGTGTTGAAATACAGTAATTTGTTGAGTTACTAATGTTTTCTATCCTATCCATGCCTATTTTCCTGGTCTTAGAAATGACCTTAATACAAAGATGATTGATACGGAGTAAAGTCCTTTGTACTGTGCAATACTTTGGGAATTACCAACCTTGGCAACATCTCCTTATGGACCACTGTATTGAAGGAAATTACTGCAATAATTTCAAAGTCTCCTTGCTATCTCCAATACATGTTAAAGGCACAGATGTTGCTTAGGTGAATGTTCTTATACACCACACTGTAGTGCTGCACGGGCATAATTGCTACAAGTGACTTGTTTATGTTTGCTGCCCTTGTTTGCAGTCAAGACATGCTCCAGAACACCTGAAAAATATTGATTTTGAAGCCTTAATAATTGTATCCATCTGAATTAATGCAAACCGCTTTGATGTGTGCAAAGAGGGGAAGTGTCTCCCCAGCTGCCACCGACTGATCTGGAGAACTGCCTGCAAACATTTTACAGCAGCAGCAATGGCAGGTTGGGATACACAGCCTAAAGAGAACACTTTCAGAATACAGAAATAAACAAATGAATTTGCCATGTTCAAAGACATGGCAATTAATAAGTAATGACCCCAAGACAATGGAAAATTTGAAACACTCGCCACTTAATAAGCTGCCCAGCTCACTGCATTAGCAAATAGTTGCACTTTATTTTAATAGATTTTTTTTTTAATAGCTTTAGATAGTAAGATTTTTATTTATCTCTGTCATATCTACAAGAGACTTGAAAATCTCCTCCTCTCAGGACAGACAGACAGGGCAGGTTCTGCCTTCAGGGTGACACCTGGTAGGTTCACCCAAGAGAAGCAGGGAGGCACCTCTGAACAGGTATGTCAGAGTAGCAGCATGACCGAAGCCACTGGTGCAGGTGCACTCAGGGGCTTGCAGGGTCTCGCTTCTCCACTGAAGAAGATGTTGACAAAGCAGTGGCACACAGCTCTATCCACACCTGACAGGACAATATGAATTTTGAAAACCTGTGTGAAAATTGCTGTCTTCCTCCTGTCTTAAAAGGAAGTTGTTTATTATCCAGACCAAGTGCTATCTTGTAGATACCACTATATCTGTCACATACTTATCCTAAAACCACTTGAAGGAAAAATCACCTTTCACTTATTTTAATTAATGACAACAGAGAAAAGCCAAGCTTTAACATTACCTTTCAGAAGTAAGGGCATGAAGGGGATTTTTGGAGATTTCATTTTCTTGAATGCATCTCTGTAAGCTTTGTGATTCAGAGAAGGGTCCTACAAAATCATTTGAGTAATAGAGAGAAAAATCAATAGGCTATAGAAAGAGCAATTCTAAATCCATTACGGGCTTATGATCTGAACATGATTTAGCTATAAAAGATCTCTTTGGGAAACAAGGTAGCTCAAGGTTTTCTAAACTAGGTGACATGCTAAACTGAACAGGAAACGTAAACAGTGAAAGGAACAAAAGCAATTATGTTCCTCTAGATGAAGCAGTGCTAAAATGGGAGTAAGCTGCAGAACAAATTCACTTCGACTGCTCTGTAATTTCCCTACAAATATCTATTAGCAAAATCTCCTACTATCCAGAATGAAATGTATCCCAGAATGTATTGCTGATTAATTTCTTCTTAAGAAAAACCCCAAAACAGTACCACCAAACAGCAACCAAAAAAAAAAAAAAATAAAGGGGAGTGTGTTTCAGTGGCATTGTGTAGGCAATTCAAAATTCATCTAAATTTCCCATATAAATGAATATTTTTGCACACTAGCTCACATAGAATCTTGAAAACACATTCATTTACTACAAACTCCAAGTATAGAAGCATGACAGCTGTTAAAGGCCGGATCTCAAGTTTCCCATGCCAGGCAGTGATCTCACCACCCACCTACTTCCATGACAGCCAGAGGAAACATTTGTTTATTCAGCTTTGATAATGCTGACAAAGACCCTCCACCTCAGATTCTGACATTTGTTTTTTAAAACTTCAGCTGTCCTCTTTTTCTCTTGATCTGCAGCAGGTTGCTTCAGGTAGGCTAATAAACTACCAGAGCAAAAGCAGAGCTTCCAAATGGATGCTGGGTAACTGATACTACATTTGCTTCTCTCTGCCTTTCCTCCAACTGTCAGGAGTACAGCTCTCCTTTTTGTGTTTGGAGACCACCTCTGAGCTCTGGAGAGACACATGGCCTTCGGCAAATCATGGATCTAACATGACAAGTTCCAGCTCCAGTCAATAACAGGCAGGCTCCAAATAAATTAGGAAGAAAGAAGGCAAGTAAAGCAAGCAATGCTCTTCTGCTGTCAGTGTGGTACTTACCGTCAAACTTTCAAGTTCAGTGAAAAGTTTCTTGAACTTCCCAGGAATTTTCTGAAGTGGGAAAAACAGATGGGGGGGCGGGGTGAAAAAAGAGAAGTTGATATAGGCAGAAAAATGCTGAGGCATTTTTTTTCCATGAGAGCGCCATGGGTGAAGTGCCTGCTAAAAGTACCAACAGGCAGTTAACCTCTGCTCCTCAGCTCCCAGAGCCCTAATTACAGACCATGTTCAGTGCAATGCCAGTGAGGCACTGGGCCCTGCAGCTTTGCCTCGGGGACCCTGCATCCTTCTTTTAAGGAAACTGCTTGTTAGCATCTGGTTTTATTTTCTTCTCTAGCTTCCACGCCTGCTGCAGTTATCTGAATACCCATGTCTACTTGGAAACAGTAACATAGGCTGAGAATTCAGGAACTGTGATCACTTCCAGGTTAAATAATTTGCTGTAATCAATCTTCCCCTAAAACATGGGTTCTAGAAATTAACAGGCATCCCACTCAGTGCTGTTTGATACACCACCCCAGTGCTGACCAGGGTTACTGCCACATGCTAGTGCCAAAGACGGAGAACTTTCCTTAACAAACTGATTACTCTACCTCTAGTTTCTCATCCTAATCCCACAGTGAGGTGCATAAAGCACTTTCTAAGGGAGCCCAGACACAAACTACCATCTTGCTCCACATGCCAACACCTGTTCTACTCCTCAAGCATCCACGTCCTTTCTCTCTAAGATGTTATAATGGATTCACCTTATTACACTCAAAGCAATGTGCTACAATTTGAATTTTGCTACTGGTATTTCAGACTTGAAAAATGGTGTGTGTATCTTAAAACCTGTTTATTTTTTTCCAACCATATTAGTTAGTCTAGTAAAAGATATCCCCTCTTAGTACAAATCCCATCTTGTCTTTGTCCTTAAATCCTGACAGCCCCAGTAACACTACCAAGAGAAAAGAGATTTAGAACAATTAGATGAGTGGATGCGCTGTACAACTAAAATGCTTAAATAATTGCACACGGAATTGCAATCACATTTTTTTTATATCTTCAATCAGGGAAAGTTAGGCTTATCAGAACACTGGGTACTGTAAAAAATGAAAAGTAGAAGAAAATGCTTGGGAGCATGCTACTTGTTTAAGAATTCAAGTGTGGAGCCAATATAATTTAGTGTCTTAATGGCTGCTTAAATTTAGGTTGTTTCATTTACATGTGTAAGTAATTATAATTAATTTATAAACATTGCTCTACTTTCTAGAAGTCACATTACTAATGCAAATAACCTTCAGCTTTTGAAATTTCCAGTGCAATGAAGTTTTACAAATAATAATAATTTTAAAAAAAGCACGTGACTTCATAAATATTTTATGCTCAGAAACATGACATATTTACAATGATACATATGCAGATGCACTCTTTGTTCCAACAATCAACATATTCTGTTCTTCCTGAGAGAAGTCCACCGGTAGTACATGATCTCCAGAGGTCTCGGCACACAGCAAATTTTGCGTTTCTCTGTGCTGGAGAGATCAATACTGTTGCCACTCGGTGCCTTTGATACAATATTTGGTCTCTTCCACTCTCCTACCAAAGCCCAGAGAAATGGGATGAAGACAATCCATAACAGCAGGCCAGGGCAAATATTCCCTAGAGAGGTGTTTCAGAAATACCAGAGACAAGGGGTTTCTGCATCATTGTCCTCAGGTGTGTATTTTTCTCTAAAACTTTTACTTTATCTCTTATTTAAAGTTAGCTCTTACTTGCCTATCTGAGTCCCTGTAAACAGCCACTGTCCTCGTTTCTCTGTGTGTTGAAGCCACAGACATATGAGTTATATTTCCATAGGCATGGTGTCAGCTACAGGGGAAGACTCTGCTCTGGACAATGTTAGGTTTCTAAGTCTCTAGTGGCCGTTTGGTTTCAGCTGTTGGTGCTCAAAAGTGTCTTCGAGGCAGGAGATCACAGTCCTTCTCTGTCACTTTGTATTACAGATTGATATTTTTTAAATACTGCCCGCTTGTGGTGTTAGGGGCATGAAGGAGGGATAAGGCTTCACATCATTGCATTCAATTACCCCTTTGCCAATTTTGGTTCATCAGGAGATACATAGTAAGCTTGCAGATACTATGACTCAATATGGATACTGCAACTCAATATGGATACTCCTTGGATGGAAACAAAAAATCCACAATACAAATACAGTTCCTAGTTGCACCCTCCTCTAAACACACCCATACCCTGTCTAGTAATGGTAGTTTGTTCAGCAAATAATCTCTGTTCTCCAGTATGCTCCTTATTCACGGCCCATTTCCTAACTTCATTGTCCAACATGAGCAGCTGCAAAAGAGCTGATATAGGAGAACTAAAGAGGGTTTATTTCAACTTCGATGGATTTTTTTAATTAAATTATTCCATAAGAAAGTATTGCCTGGAGATTGTTTGGAGCCACCTTTGTGAGACTTTCTGCTTTGACACATACTTAAAATGCTAAGATAATTTACAGGACTTATTTTGTTTTAAGAGGATAAGATCTCCATACTCTATTCTTATTTAAAACTCTGGAGGGACATATTTAGGGGTTTTTTTTTAATAGCTGGGTATCTAAGGTTTCAGTTCACAGAGAATTTTTTCCATGAACACTCACTCCATGTTTGATTTCATCATGAAAAACCAATAATTAGAAAGAGAAGTTAATTTGCCAGCATGCAACCTTTGTGAGAAATGGTTTTGATGGTGTCTAAAAGATATAAAGATGCGTCTTACCTCCCAGGTCTGAGATAGCCGGCTGACAGATGCAGTGTTGAGACCCATAACAATAGCGAAGAATGAATTCAGATTTCTTTGGGCTTTACAGCTGAGGAATAAAAATATGATTTTTTTTGTACTCGGAATCAGAGCTAAATGGAATGCACAGGTATCCTAGGTTACTGAGTCTCATTTCAACCCTCAGCACTAACGTACAATCATCCTCCACATAACGAACTCATTAAATGTCCTCTCATAACCACCTGCAGTCTAGGTGATGGGGTCTCTAGGAAGTTTTTTAGAAAACATTCTAGTGTTTCATCAACCCTGTTGTTGGCAGGTTATTTTTTTCCTTTTGCTGTCAAAAGTAATTTTCCCTTTTCAATGTTCGAGTTACTCCCAGCTGTCCTTTACCATACAGAATAATTCCCTGACCTCTATTCTGTTGTATAATAAATATTTTCCTCCCCTTTTTAATCTTTTCTGTAAATTGTACATCACTGGTTCATTCAATTTCTCTTTGTGGTCATGGCCTGCATTCTGCTTTTCCATCTTGTTATTATCCTTCATTGAATTCTTTGTAATTTATTTTAACTTATGTGTTTCCTTCTTCACTACTTTCTCATGTAGTGAGACAGTGAGGAGGGAAGGAGAAACATAATTACTGTTTTGGCTTGAAGTTCTTACACCTTTCTCTTATGCAAGCATAAAACAAACAGCAAATTATTTATTTGAAATAGCATCACATTTCGTCCTTTTAATTTGTCATCTATTATCACCCAAGGACCTCTATCAGAGTACTGCTCCTTACAATCATGCATTTATTTCTTCAGCTCAGTATTAGCATTCCGTAGCTGAATTACTTGGCATCTATCTAAATTAAATCTTATCCTACTGTTGTTTGCACATGCCACTAGATTCCTTAGATAATTCTTTTTTTTCCTATCCTCCAATGCATTTGCAATCCTTCATCATTTTTATTGTCTGAAAATCTGATTAATGTTCAATTTACATATCCCTCTAAACTAGTTGCGGCTAGTACTGGTTCCAGTACAGGTCCCTATGGGATTTGCTTGATACCTCTATTCTTTGACATTCTACTATATACAATTAGACCATGCTTATTTTGTAGTCCATTAGGAAATTTGAAATCCTGAAATATTGAGTCCTTTTCAAACAAAAAGATTCCCCTTTCTCGTGCAGATTTTTCAAGACCACTATACATATACATGTGCATTTGCATATGGGAGTGAGAATCCTCTTTTAAGGTAATTTTAAGTACAAATGAATCCACTGTCTCCACTGGGATTTATCACCAGGGAAAAGCACATGCCAAGGCCTTAGTCTGGAAAATCACCACCACTTGTTACAAGTTTTACAAAGCCTGCACTTATTACTGTGTACTATCTTGAGATGGTGTATTTCTCACTTCACTTCAGCCGTCTTAAAGCTAATCCTAACTTTGTTGCTTAGAGTCCTTTCATCATTAAAGTCAGACAGCTCCCAAAGGCAATTCATTTCAAAACAAGGAAGGTATCCAATGCAGCCTGCCTAAACTCTCTGTTGGGTGGGCCCAGTTCTCACAGCAAGCTGTAGAGAGAAGGTATGTCTTTTACAGTGAGCCACTGCTTGGGGAGCAAAAAGGCTGCTATTGTCATCTGTTTATTCTGACCCTACGCTGACTTATTTCTGTAACTCCTCAGGATAGTAATTTCTAATAACATGCTAATTCATTTTCTTTAATGAATTGTTTGTTTTCTCATTTAGACTACTTATCAACAGAAGTATATGTATTTGTGTTCCAAAAACTTTGTCTTCCTTTTACGTATTGACACACTTGCATAAAGGCCTTCCATTTTCTTCAGGCATTTCTGAACAGTGAAGCACACAGATGTTGAACACAAAATCTTAGTCCTGGTGCTCTCCGGACAGGAGGAAAATCATAGATGAAGATTCCTGGCTGAATCTGGGAGCATAGAATAGAGAACAGCCACAGCTGTTCACAGCTCCTTACCTCTCTGCCTTAAGTCATAAACAAAACAGCAGGGCTGCTTGGCTTGTGCCTCACGATGAGAGTCCTGTGCTAAGCACTCAATCCTTCCACCCTAATTATTCCTCTTTCATCAACTCTTCCAGAACTGATGAGATATGATAATGTATTCTTTTAGAAAGCAGCTTTTCTGATTAAAAAAAAAAAAATCCCAAGAAAACTACACACTCCTTTTACCATCTACATGCTACAATGATGGCTGCTTCTGCAATACACTGGGAGACCCTGTCTACCATTTCCTGACAACTGTATCTAGTATCCATAACTTTGGCTTTTCACATAACAGGATGGAATCAACGCAAATAGACCAACACTTTAGTCTGGTGACAAATATGTCCTTATTCATGGGGGACAGACATGAAATTTTTCCTGGGATGCAAATTAAAGCAAGGCACACAGAACCAACCAGTTTTTGCTGTAGTTGGACCAAACTTGCCCATCAATATAGCAGAAAATGAACATATTACTGGATATTACACAACTTGCAAACTAAATCTGATCATATTTATGAGTTACACTAGATTAGATTAGAAGAATTAATTTCTCCAATGGCACTCCTTCGGCAGAGAACAGTCCTTTGTATGTAAGTGCCTTGCAAATTAAATCAAACCAGTCAACGAAGGGAGCAAATTATACATTTTCCATGAACATGCATACTCAAATATTTTAGAAGACCAGCATGTGGAGAGAGAGGTGAGGAGGATGGTTGCACATAGTTAAGTTGCTCCATTTCCTTGGTTACTAAGACAGAGTGATTACAGAGAAAAGAACTCTCTGTGAATAGTATATATTTGTATTCTGTTGCAAGGTATACTACTATTCAATAACAGTGGAAAAATAGACTGTCAAATCTAATAAACAAAGAAACCCACCCTTCCAATATACAAAAGTATTCCAGAGAAGATTAGAAGGCACAACAGCTTACTGCAGTGAAGTTCCTCTCCAGAGGTAGGGCTTTCAAGCTGATAACAGTTTTTTGGTTTCCGGGTAGTTTTTGGTAAATGACTGTTTTGCTGCTCAAATAGTTCTGTCAAATGCTCCTCAGGTTATCTCAGCTAAGAAAGGAGCTATCTCTGCACCACCAGGGATGTTGCAGTTGACACTGCAGATACAGCAGCTAAACTGCAGGGAAAGCTTTGAGCAGCATATACTCACTCTACCATGTCTAGTTTTGGCCAATGCTTGCTCTTGTTATTTATGGACTGTTTTATCTAGGTATGCTTACTACACTAACGAAACACAGCATGACAAATTCATTTTCTTTCATTGCTTTTGCACCTATTCCTCCCCAAATAAAGCAAGTGGATTCAAGGATTTTTGTTGCAACTCTAGTAACTTACTGGGCAGCAATCTTGATGAACTTTTTGACTAGCTGTACACGTTTGCAGAGCTGGCTACAGAGGAGTATCTCGGTGGCAACCCAAAGCTGGACCTCGTTGCATCTTTGAAGCAGAAGACTGAGATTTTCGGTGTTTTCAGCATTGCCCTGTCTGCTGAACGTGAAGTATATCAGCTCTTGCTGGAAGAAAGATATTGTTAGGGATATAAAAACAATTTAAATGTAAATGAACTCTAAATTACTTAGAAGTGCAGTTTTGAAACAAGATCTGGTCACAAATGACTATTTTTTCATTATTCGTGAGCCAATTACAAATCATTAAGGTTTGTCTTAGCAAAGTCTAGAGACTTATTACAGAAGGCAGGTGGACTGGAAGTCCTGCAAGATACACTTTTCTTGTAAGATTTCCGGTGGTTCCACTTCTGGCTACAGCCACGTATAAGGCATAAGCAATCTTTTTCTGTATTTCACCACTTCTGTTACAGTATGAAAAAGCATCCATATCAGACCATTGCAGAATCTGAAAAATTTCCACTCAAAATTTTTTCTAAATTAGCCAATTTTTCATCAACAGAGGTGGGGGTCTTGATTTCGGTGAAAAAAAAAAAAACAACCAAATTTGGCCTGCTCCAAATTTGAAGTGTCTAACCTGAATAAAAGAACCTGAAATGAAAGTTCAAGGAAAGCATCTGATGAGAAGCTAGGGAATTTCCCATTCATTTTGTCAGAAAGCCTACATGCTTTTCAGTGAACAATATTTTTAAGTGACATTTTCTACTGTTAACTGTGTATTTTACTCAGCAGCTCACACTAAAACCTATCAGTCATTGAAACAACCTAATGGGCCCTGAAGTGGGCCATTATCTCTTTAGTAAAGCCTGCCCAGTATTTTTCATCTCACTGAAGCCTAACAAGAACAGTAAGGTGACCATCTAAAATGCTGAAACTGTCAATTCTTTTGTGGATAAAGTGGTATCTAAGACAACTATTTGTGGAGTCCTGTGTGTACTGAAACACTATGAAGTGCAGTAAGATATTTTGCATATACAACATATTCAGACAGACGGTTTTTTAAAGAATAATCATGGTCTTTTACTCTCTTGAGGCAAATCCAATAAAATCCACCAGGTATACCAGTGAACATATGAGATGCCCCAACACAGGAAAGTCAAAAACCTTTGACAACTTTTTTCAGTATCAAGGATTGCAACACATCTCTTGGACCACCCACCACTACTGAGAGCTGCCAAATCACGTTGTCGTGAGAGTAATATACCTGGAAGTGGATGAGGTGCTTCTTACCTCGTGAATTGCATTGAAGAGGCTCCAGTCAAAATTTGTCAGTTCTAAGGCAAGATCCCAGGTGTTGATTCCCAAAATCCTCACGGACCTTTGCTGCAATTCCTCATTTTCAGCAAATGGACTCTAAATAAATAACCAAGAGCAAAAAAATCCTCAGGAAATGCCAAAAGTTCTGCAATGAAATTGCTATTGGACTAAGGTACCAAACAGAGCTGAATAAGTCATCTTCTCTAAGTACACTCTAAGGTGTTTTTTTTCCACTAATCAAAATCAAGGAGCTACAACCTGTTTAAGAAATAGTTTGAAATGGGAAATGGGTCAATAGGATCAATGGTTTGCTATTGGAGAGGAAAGCCTTGTTCTTCTCTCTCTTTCTCTAAACCTTGAATATAAAACACTGACCAAGCAGACAGCATAATGAAAATAAAATCCCTTAAAACATCAGAAAATAAAATCTCAATTGAAACACCTGGAAATTTTTGAATTATAAGATAAAAGAATCATTCTGCAAACACATTGGATTTAGAATAAATACACACAACCTGCCCTCCAATCCACCTTTACAAATAACATAAATCCATACATTTTATGATTAATCTATCCCAAATATAATCAACAAAGAATAAAACCACTGTGTGTCCTGATTCGTAAAAGTTACTTAGTATACATTACTGTGGAGAGCAGTGGTACTAGTGGTGTTCAGGGTCATTTGACATTTCCATTATTAGCTTGGATTTTCAAAGTTTTGCATTTCTCTTGGGTTTTTTAACCTCATGAGGCTGAAACCTGGCACGTGAACCATCTGCCAAAATGAGAGATTATTCTTATCGGTTAAGCCATTACTTTGATGATACATTTCTGACAGTTACTGCAAGTTTTGCAATTTTTATTGCGTAGCTAATGAAACTAGGTTGGCTGTCACCTGTCTGCACTGGAAATGTTCCCTTAATATTCACATTTTCAGAAGTGGCTTGAACGCTGGTGATAATGGGGATGACAGATTAGAATGATAGCGGAATGTCAGCTCTTCGGGGCACATTGATCCAACAAAATGTAAATAGACATTTCTCATCCTGAGGATGAATGCACAGATCCTAGAGCTACTGACAACACGTAACAGTCAGTTGTGATAGAGTTCCGGCTCTTTCCTTGAAACGTCTGCGTAATTAGCAGAAAGCTACTGAAAGAGCAATTCTCTGAGTGCCTGACTGTGCCTGCCTCACTAGGGTTTTGGGAAATCATAGCGGGGAGAGAGTTTGCAATCCTTGTTTCTGAAGACAGAGGGAAGGATGAAAGAGACCTGCTTCCTCTCGACCCACTCCCCCTTCCCAGCCCCAGTGAGAGGATGGAGAGACAGACAGACAGAAGGAAGGAAAGAGGACATACCACCAGTGATATATGCCAGCCACAGACTGACTACATGGCTGCCACAACACTGGGGTCACACTGACGCCCAGTAATTTTGGTGGAACTCAGACAGCATTCATTTCTACATGTAATTCCATGGACTTTGCCCATCACTTTGTATGATTGTGTACCAGCCACTTTAAGTGTTACAGAGGCACAAGGCGGAGTGGGTGGGAAAATGTCACAAGAGCCCTGAACAATCCTCATCCCATCCATTTCCATACAAACACAGATCAGCTTTTCCAGGCTGATGTAGATTGAAAGATTTAAGCTGTACAGAAGCTTTGGTCTATTTGAAACTGATGAACAAATTCCATTACTGTTCAGTCAAATAACTGCTGTTAATAACAGATTTTTTTTTTTAGATGTAGAACAGCTCAGTAAGTTTTACTAAGAAAGCAAGAAACAAATTCTGCATTGAAAAAGCCCTCTGAGAATAATAGTAAGTTCATAATTTGGAGTCAGACAAATAAAAAATGGGAAGTATACAATACTGATCCTTACCAAAGAATCAGTTAGATCTTTTCGGTAGACAAACATACGACTGGATGACTCCAAAGATTTTGAGATAGCCAAGTCATTTGGTTGTAGTTCTTGTTTTTCTGTAAAAACAGCAAACAAAACACAAAAGTTTCAGAACAGGAGTAAAAGCTATATGTGAGAAAAGAGGTACAATTATACTTGTAAAACCACATCAACTTCTTAGAAGGGTAACAGCATCAAATTCAGTCCCAGTGGGACCCATCATCTCCACCCTGTTCAGTAACAATAAAGGCAAGATGTCTCTGATGGACTAGAGCACAAAAACTTCCTGCTTCTGCTTTCAACCTGCACTTCACATAGGATAGAACAGAAATAAACCTTAAATCACCTAGTCTAACCTCCCATGCCTTATAGAACATTTCCTTGCAACACAGTGTGTCTACTGTAAATGTAGTAATTTTTGCTAGAGCAGTGTGTCTCACCCTCCAGAGACTGAGCTTTTGTATGTCACTGGCAGACAAAACCAGGGGTGGAGATGTCAGCAGTAGCCACAGCTCGTCAACAGGAAAAGAACTTTAAAGGATACCAACACCATGAAATTCACCCCACAGAGCAGAGCTGAAGAGTCCTTTACAATTCAGTATTTACAGAAATTCTTCTAGACCCAGAATAATTAATACGGGAAACATCTGAGTAAAAGAGCAGGACACACCAAACTGATAGCAAAGAGAGAGGACTTTTTTTTCTCCACTTTAGAGTACTGGTTTAGCTCTGGGGAATCTTGGATGCACTGGAGAAACACATGGGGGAAAATAATGCAAAACCCAAAACACTGCTTAAAAACTGCCCTAGGAAAACTGTCTCTTCCTGAGGGCTCTAAGTAATCCTCTGGAGACCTGACACGTGGTAGACCCATCAACACTACAAACGTGTTGACAGCTACCTTGGATTTTGCATTGCCCATGAGGGAGAAGTAGGACGAGGAGGAGTCTGAGCACCAAACATAATTTCAGATAGTTTGCCCTCTTACCATGCTCACGTCAATAAACAGATACATTGATGTTGAATTACCATTATATTTTTCAAGGTAAAAAAATAAATATAAAAAATAAAAATTAAAAAATATTTTTCAAATAAAGAGCTTGCTCATCCATTACTGGAGTACAAAAGAAATGAGTTCTCCAATGCTGATACTGCTGCCCTCCAAGTGGACAGAAGAAAAGAGTTTTGAGTCACGCAAATAGCAAAAAAACAAAGGAAAAAAAAAGTGTGGCAGGTTGGTGTTTATTACTCACAGCACAGGAGTCACAACACGTAAGAAGAAAGAGACTGAAATTGTTGCATTTCAAATTAATTCAGTCGTGACTAAATAACATTTTTGGGGTTACAATGGCAGTTCATCTGTACCTTCATTTTAATTATTGTTTTCTGGGAACCAATGTGGTCTAAAGATAATTGTGTGTTTCATTATTTATGAATTGTTGGTTCTCTTTAGCTAAGCAAGCAGTTAGCACCAGATTCATCGCTACGAGAGCAAAACTTGCCCTGCTCTTGAACAGGAGAGCAAGATCTGAAAAACGACAGCAGCACAGTGATTTTGCAGTGCTGTGAAATGCACTGGAGGCAAGTTTGGGCATACATGAGGGTAAAAAGAGTATGCCTGGATATAATGTAGCCTGGCTGGCCAGGACACCTCTGTGTAATGCTCCCGTATGGCTGCTCCATGCCCAGGCTCTCAATAGCCAGAGCAGGGCAACAGCTCCCTGCCACCCACACTAGTGCCCTCAAAAATGGGGTTACTTAATTGAGCTCAGCATGGGGAAGAAAAATGTGACCTTCCACTCCTGAGTTGAATAAATAAACAGGACAAGCCAGCATTTGAGTGTATTTCATTTAATTAGACTGCCAAAGAGGTAGCAATGAGTGCTGTAACTCTAAAGGTGCATCCTTTGTCTCAGGGGATCAACATCAGCTAATGTTAGCTGAGAATATGGCCAGGATATTCTACACGCTTAATCCTTTTTATGGATACAACTTCACATTTCTATGTACCTACTTAAATTGCTTCTGAAAGACATCGCAATGAGCAAAACAATATGACCAATGAGATTGAGACCTGCCAAACACCAAAGAAAATCTTGGGGGTTTGTCTGGTCCCTAGTATCAGCCCATGATCAGTCTAGTCTTCCTTAAAAAACACAATAAACCCTTCTGTTCAACTAACACTAAAACAATAGGCAAAAGATGTCAGTTGTAAGAAAGACCACTTACAAAATATTGCTGAGATTGCTCTCAGCACCTCAACTATGCAAATCTATGTCTTCCTCCTTTGTGCTGGATAATATTCGTTACACATGCTGTAAATGAGGAAACAGATATGCATATAGTATTTGCTATTCCCTTCCATATTTTTAAAGTAAATCATGCTCATTGCCTTCAAAATTAATTTAAAGTCCAAAGTAGGAGATTCATCAGTGGAGAAAAAATAAAACCTTGCAATACTGCTGGAGACAGAGTTCTTTACACTCCCTTTCCCAGCCAGGAGATGCATATCCCACAGTACCCAAGAATGAGCTGTTGCCATGGAAACAACTCTCTGGGAAGGAGTTCCTCATGGTCATCCAGCTGTGGGCCCATACAGAAACAGCTGCATCCCTGCATCAGAAAATGTCAGCTCTCCCTTACGTGGTGCACTAAAAAGTAATTAATCAGATGAAGGGAAGTTATTTACCACCAGAGAATGCGACAGTCACCAGTGCCAACTCCTCCTCCGGGTACTGGATCTTTTCTGCCACGATCTTCAGTATCTCCTGAGCTGAAGTGGATACTTGAGCTTTCACACTGACATAGGAGTGCTCTGTTATATACACACGGCAGAAAACTGCACAAAGGAAGAAAGACATCCTCAGCAGACCCGACCACGGCAATGCCTCAGCTGTGTGGCTGCTGCAGCTGCGGCAAGGGCAGTTGCTGCATCCTGACACACAGCGACATGAAACTAAGCATAAATGTGACCATTTTTCCCCTTCCCACTTCCTCTCCCTGGGAAATGAGAGAGGCAAACAAATGGAAACCTAGACTACCACAACAATATCTATTTAAGACCTCCTACCGTGAGGATTTGTCACAGACAACCTCCACCACTGCCTATCTTCTTTGTAAGCCCAGCTGTCACCATCTTTTCTCCCTTCCTTTTCAGTTCAGACAAATCACTGTCCTTTCAGTACATTGCATATCTGCTGCAAAAATTATTTTGGACCTCCACTTCCACCTGGAACAGGAGGCTTAGCAAGAACAGAGCTCCCTGGTATTCAACCACTCCTGATAGCTTATCTGTCTACATATCTAAACTACTTGCATTGCCAGAGTATTTTAGCAGCAGCAGAGGCTGCCCAAACAGCAATGCAATTAATTCTGACAATTCTTTTCCTGAAACACTTGCAGCACACATAAAAGTGACTGGTTTGGAGAAAATTCCTGGGCTGATCACTTCCACTGAGGTCCATGAGCTGGTTTTGCTCTGACAGGGAGATTCCCAGCAGTAACATGGTGGTCAGCTCAGCTAGTGGGTTTTTTTCTGCTACAGAAGGGAAATACTCTCTCTCTGCTTGCCAGAATTTTAAGTTACATATTTTGCCAAATTTGCCGTAGCTAGTTCTTTGAAATACAGCTGCCATACTTACAGGGGAAGAAACAGAGCTGCAGACTTGCATAAATATTACATCTACTAATCAGAATCATCACAGCTCTTGGTTTCATACTCACTTCATTGCTTAATTAAACTTTCCATTTCCTTCTACTCTAGCACTTTTCTTCTCCAGAAATGCTGTATTTTTAAAAACTATTTTTATTGACAGATGTATGCAGCAATAGCTCTTTGCTTGTCCTACAAATCTTCATGGCTTCAGAGTACTTTCATTAAGGGAAGCCATGCCAGAAGCACTTAAGAACTCCATCCTCAAAAATATCTTTTTTTTTCTGTTGTAGTAAAACAAAAATGAAGATGAGAATGAAGGAGGAACTTAACACTGAGCCTTGGGGAAGAAAAGTCATTTGATTTTATAATTCTCTTTTAGCCTGTCTCTGCCGACAGACAGTAAATCGGATGCTCATCCTACAGCAGAATCTCTCTTTAGAGTGGATACAACTCATGAAGACAGAGACATCAATTGCACTTTCAATTACTAGGTAGAAAAATGAATTTTAAAAAATCTGACAGGAATATTTGGACTCCTATGCAGAGAGAGACACAACTTGCTTACAGTGAGTTTGTCTGAAATGTCCTTCTCTTTTTCATTTGCAAAGGGACAATGACAGTACTGTTGATTTATAAAAGGGCTATTGATCTATCCTTTCTTTAGCATTGAACTAAATCAACCCACAGGTCAGGTCCTTGAGCACAATCACCATAATGATTGGCCCCTCACACCTTTCCAAAGTCCTATCTGTGGTACCTGTTGGGATGGACCATGTCATCTTTTTTAGGAGCCTGTGCTGCTCCTCTGTGAGAAGGAGGGAATGCGAGTGGGAGGAAGTGGCCATGGACTTCAAGCCTCCCTGGTATGATTTCATTAGGGGATAAAATGCCACTGGTCAAGTGGCATGGTGTGGCTTGGACAGACCCATCCTCCACAAGCACCATTGGTTGGACAGTACTCCACCACACAGGCTTCTCCAACTTCATGTTTGCTGTTTCATTCCTTCACTCCCATCATAGTCCATGGCCCATGTTCTCAAGGACTGAGACAAAAGCAATTTAACCAGTCACAACTGGCTTTGTTGGGCCCTGCCTTTCTTGTCCCCACAGTCACGCAGCCTGTCCCCTCTCCAGAGCCAGTACACTTTCCTTCCCAGTCACTCCAAAGCTGTGTCAAACTTTTTAAGAAGAATGACTGTGGGGGTTCTCATCCAGAAATAACATTTTTGGAAGCAGCCTTGATAACATAAACCTCAAAACCCCCTATATTTGTAGCACAAAAAGAGAATTATCTATCAGCAGCGCATTCTGTGCAGGAAGACTTGGCATTGAAGGAGCTCAGTTTTTATTCTGTCACAAATGAGCACTAAAAATATACTGACTTCAAGTGAACTTCCAGAGTTTTGTTCCCAGTAAGAAACAGATATACTGTCAAAGGGTGAGACTGCCAGGTAGGAGGTCCTTCTGCCTGTTCCCTGCTAGTGCACACAGTGTTCTCTCTGCCTCCTTCCTCGTACAGGCATTACAGGAGGGTGACAGCCTCACTATGTTATAGTTTTAGTAGTGATGAAGGGAAATGGCTGACATTAAAGTGAAGTGGCACCTTGCACTCCAAGCGGAGATGTTTTGAAGAAGAGAAAGAACTAAGGCACGTTCCCAGAGTTAGTAGATCCTGGCCCATTACATGAGACAGGCTTATATATTCACCTTTTACAACCAAGATATAGGTCAAGGGACCAAGAGCATGAAATGGAGCAGAAATAACTCCTAGATGGGCTGCCAGCAAGCTTGGGAGGCACACAGCCCTGGAACAAGGATGCTGGAGGAATCAGACTGAGCAAAACCCCCTTGAGATACCACAGCACAGTGGAACCACTACAAAGCAGGAGGCAGGAAGTTAAACTTACACAGCCAAATATTTCTTCTTTTGTGTCCCTAAGGTCCATCAGAAAAGCTGCATGTCAGTTAAAAAATATTTACATTGAGGCCCTTGAGAAACAATTTCATAGTTTTTGAGAGTTTGTCGTCCACTTTTTTGTTTATACTCACTCTCTTCTGTTTCATTCATGGTTCCTCTGTGCTGCAGCCAGTTCTCCTTTACACTGAACTGGTGGAAAAAGGTTTTATTCTGTGAGAGAGTGGGAAAGAAAGAAAAAAACCACATCAAAACAGTGACTTTTTGCATCCCTGCCCTTTACAAAGCAGTAATTCACAGAACACAGCATTCAACCCATATGTCTGGCCAAAAGGTTCCTGTATAGGAAATCTACCCACCCTTTCTTGGACCAGTAAACTGGGAGTTGCCTTACTAAATAATGACCAAGGTGGAGATTTTGCAGGAAGCAGGACATGCTAAAGCTAACCAGCCTGCACGATTCAAGATTTTCTGTAGTCATGTTCAAAAGCCTGTTTCTTATACACTTATTCTTATATATTTCTCAGGTACCAATCAGCCTACTTAGCAATTTCGCTACAATCTCATGCTCTGCCTTCCACATTTTTGCAGTAACATTTTGAGCTTATTACACACTTCAGCCTCAGTGCAGTAAAATTGATAAGCACAGCAATTCACCTCTGAGAAGTTTGTACACCAACTTTGGCTGTATTTTCTTCCTTCAGTTAAATGGACAGCTTCATGTTCCTCTCTTTTTCTCTGTCCCTGTCACAACAAATCTGCCCTTTGCTCTGTTTACTTGACATCCATGTCAATGAGCCAGTGCCTGTGCTCAGCTTGGTTTGCCCAGGTTTCTACACCTCTCCAGCGTGGTGGGAACACACTTCTGGTCCTCTCCTGAATTTAGACATCTCAAAGCATCTTGTTAAGATGCTAATATTGTCACAGCCACTGCAGGTTAGCTCACACAGCTGACATCCAGGATGCACTGACAGGAAAAAAGTTCCTTAAGCAGCGTTGCAGGTTTAACCTCACTGATGTGTCCTATCATGTTTTTGGCCACCAGTCACTCTCAGTTAAGAAGCCAAGAAAAGAGACTGAAGTGGGCAAAGGGGAAGAAAGTGAGATGGTAAGCTATCTAGCAACCAGCAACAATCAGGTTGGCATTACCTTTCGATGAGGTGAATACTCATCTACAGTGCTGAAACAAAAAGGAAAATCCAAATTATTCTCTCCAGCCAAAGCTTAAAGAAAGGAAGTTTTAGCTATTACAAAGTTGACAATATGAGAAAGCTTTTAACAATAAATGGTCACCGCAGAAGGGCTGCAGAGCTTCTTCAGGAAAAACTAAAGGCATCTGCCTCAGCCAGAAAGCTTTTCTTTGACTTGCACAACTGATGTAGTGAAAAGCAATGCTGTCAGTCCACGAGCTGTTGGAGTAGATAAACACAGCTTCAGGCCCCTAAGGTAAGCAGTCAGGGTCACCCTCAAGGACACAGTTCCTTCCACTTCCCCAGTGGGCAAACCATGGAAACAAACTCCTTTGTAGTAAAAAAAATGCCAAGGAAATATCTTTTATAAATACCATAATTATTAGTAAAATATTAACCCTGAGATGACTGTTACAAGATATTTGCTTCTCAGTACTGCCAACTGCAAAGAGAAAGAACGAGAATGAAGGTACCATCTGAAGTCACAGACTGCAGCTTCTGAGGGAATTTTTGCCAGCTTTTCCACAAAGTATTGCTCTTCTTGAAAGTAATCCCAAATAAAATTGATGGAAGTGAAACCCAACAAATATCAGAGAAAACTGAATAATCTAGCTTTAGTTTAAAAAAGAGATGATTTGTAAGAATGAATATGTTACTTGCATCACTCATCACTTTAATGAATTACAGTAAGATGGCAACAAAAATAAAGTACACTCTAAATAAAAAGAGACTTGATCACAAATACGATCAGTACTTACTGACGGCGATGCATCCCAAGTATCTTCTGAAATTCTTTCAGGTCCTTCTCAAGAATGGGATATTCATACACATCATCTAGCACATTTCTGTATATTGTCTACAAAATAAAACAGCATCTGCAAATGTCTGACAATTCAAACATAAATCTAAGGCATCACATCAGCATTCTAAATCAATTCAGGTACTAGCCTACTAAAACAACTTTCATCATTGTATTTATCCAAAACCCATAAGGAGAGAATGTTCCTGTTTAAATTTCCAACTGGTCAATATTCAGCTTGTCTTCGGAAAAACACTCTTAGTACTGTCACCAAGTGAGAGTCCAAAATGTTTATCCTCTTTTCTCTACAAATGGAAAAATTTATAACACCACTTGTGGCTGTTACACAAAATCTGGCTTAGGTCAGAACAACACATTCTGAAGCAAGACAGCACACCATCACTTATTCAAAATGATAACAAACGGGTTCCTTGGATTAAGACTTTTAAAATGGCAAATGTTCTACCTCACCTTTCCTCACATTTGCATACATTTTAAACTGAGTTGATGTCTTCAACAAACTCCCACAACTCTCCTTAGTTATAAACTAATAAATAAATAAACCTTTCTTCTAATTTTGGGGGAAGGCATTGTCATGATTGAAATTGTAGGAAATATTTTCTCTACACTTTTTCAGAATTTGCACACAGATCCTTCTCTTTCCCTTCTAAGAAAATGAGGAATATGTATGAGCTGAGTCATCAGGTCTGCTATGGCCCAATTAACACTCTTACATTCACAGATTTCTGCATGAATGATTTTAGCCTACAGTCCTATACATTGTTTTTGCACATATAACTGCAACCATTATTAATATTACTGCTGTTTAATATTGCACAGAAGCTTCAAGAGGAGAAATTGTGTGACAGTGCACAGTCACACCTCCATAGCCCTTAGAAAGATCTCCACCTGGATATAAAGAGTCTCATCAGGAAAAGTGGAAGATCCTGTAAAGTCTCCTAAAATATTCTCATCTTTAACCAGCAGGGAAAAAGATGTATATTTAAAAAAAAAAATCAACAACCAAATGGATGTTGGTCAGCAACAATGGGCTATTTGCAAATTTACAAGGGAATTACAAGAGCTTTTGGAATTCATACAGAAATATTGTAGGATCTTTGCTAACAAGGGACAAAATTTTATTTATTAAAAGACATAAATTTGTGCTGCTCTCCAGGTGGACTCAGCAAAACACTGTGGAATAAAATTTCACTCCTCAGTCAAAGTAGCATCTCTTATAGAGACCCGAGAACTCTTAGTCCATGATCCTGTGGATAACGACTGTAGATCCTGTTCTGACAGATATGATCCGTGTGTCCAAGGAACCTCCAAATCTTTGTAGTTTTATTTCTTATCTTCCTAACTTTTCTCATTTTCTAGAGATCCTGGGATTTCTATAAGTTTCATATGCTAATATTTTTGGCATTGAATATATTGGTAGTACAGGTTTTCTGTTCAAACTGACCATCTTTAAGGCATTTAAGGAAGACACATGCAAACCATTTTATATTATAGATTTCATGGAGAAAATGCAAGTATGAAAAAATACGTTTTATAGATTTTTGTGCTGCAGCTTTTTAGACACAGTAAGTAATTAAACAGTGCTGAAGTGAATCAGAAGGTGTTTCAATACCTTTAAAAATTGTTTTAAATGCTCATCTTCATGTAACCAGTCTTTGTAGAGAGAAGTCCACTGAGATACCAAATGCAAGACTTTCCGCTTCCTACAGGACACATCAGAGTCATCTTCTTTCCCTTGGTGGTTCTTAGCACAATAGGTGCAGCACATTAAGGAATGAATAATAAGGTCTCACATAAACTTAAAAATTAACTGATGGCAAAGACTTTGCAATCATCTTATTTGCTAATGAAAGATTTTTTTCAGTACATTGCTCAGTTTTAAATGTTTTATCCTGTCTGGAGCTTTAGGAGTTTCATCAACTTTTTGCAATGAAATTCTCAGTAATAGATGTACCAATTAATCCTCTGTGCCAACAGGATTTTTCTTCATTACAGATTAGAGAGGTGATTCTATAAAAATAAAATCAATTCAAAAGGAATTATACAATGTTGAGTCATATCTTCTCTGCAGAACTGAGAATGAACCTTTGTCCTGCACACCGATGGCTACGTGAATGTCTATGGGAAGGAGGGCAATGCATCCTTAATAATAACAAAAAACCCAGGCAAAGGAAGTCAGTTTCTTTTTGCCTGCACAAATTACAGTATCTGCAGAAATAGCACTATTTAAATAAAAAAAGAGTGAACAACTATTTCTACCACTGTTCTCTATTCACAAAGCAGAAACATCAAATGACAGACAATACCCTCTTGTACATTGTTCCCATCCCTTCGCTGTTTAAGAGGTAAAAAGATGATGTTTTCACTTCAAAAGGTAAAGAAGGAGGGGAAAAAAAGCAAAGAAAGTTTATTTTATAGCCACAAGTTTATTTAAGAAATGTTCCATGGCTTATGGAAATAATTGGAAATACATGAAAACAATTCTTTTATCTCAGAATGAGTTAAGACTGCATCCTGTATTGCATGATAAAAGGAGCAGAGATTGCAAAATACTTATTCTTTACTTTTTCTCTTTGTAGGTATTCTAAGAATTAACACAACCTGGAGAGGTTTTAACCTCACTTTAAATGTTACCTCATCAAAATTATAAAAGTTTATTTATCTTTAAACAAAAAGAAAAATTGTATCATTGCTATGAGTTAGGCATCTGCTTCAATACAGGTTTATTCAGAGGCAGTTTTATCTCTGTATATTTGACTTCAGAGCAGGAATTTTTTGTTTATTGATTCCTCAGCTATGCAAATTCTAAATGTTTTAATAAGTGTGTATATACGTAGTTACAGGCATGTGTCAATTAGGGGAATTCAGGTCCAAATTTGGATTTAATGTTTCCGGTTTGAATCTCTTCATCCTCAACCCATTTGAGTTAAGAATACAATATAACCTAAACTTTGAGAAGCTATAGATTTGAGTCAAATTCCAAGTATCATAAAACTTATGAAAACTGGACTGGAGAAAAAGAGACTTTGAAAGATCAGCTAAACTAGTCCATCCAAATCCACCCTAACTAGTACCCCTTAAGAGAGACTCAAGTACACCACTGGAATGTATTTTCTAGTTTCTTCTTCTTAATACTCTCCAATATAAAAGATTTATCTGTCTCACTCATTTTGCACTTCACCATTTATTTTCTTAAGGCAAAAAAAAAAAAATCCAAAATATTTCCTAGTATCTAACATAAAAATGTCTTACAGCAATTTATTCTCGCTGCCTTTTGTCCCATCTGGCATTGATGTGGGAAGAGATTCTTCCATTCCTCTTTAGGTACCTGAAAGACTGTCTCATTTATATATAGATTTCCTTTTTTCAGTAAAACCATCCTGATTCTTTCACGTCTTCTTTGTAGGTCTTTTTTCTAGAATACTGGTAATTCCCATTGGTTTCTTCTGAAGTTTCTCCAGTTTGTTCATGCATTTCTTGGGCTGTGATGCCAAAATCTCAAGTGCTGTCCACATTCTATGCATGCCATAGTAAATATTTGACAATTTTTCTCTTTTCTTACCAATTTTTCATGCAACCTCAAAATAATCATGCAGGATTGTATTTCAATAATATGCAAAGAACAAAACCAGGCATGCAATTTTGATAGAAGGCTCCACAATAGATAAAACTAGGAGAAAGCATGTGACCCCTGTGACTACGACATTCAGTAAAAGGATATTGCCTCAGCAGTGCCTGGCACAAGTCATCGGTCGTCATGAAGACTGTGTATGTGAGCAGGAAGTCATCCAGGAGAGTTTCTGCAGAGGAAGACAAAAAAGCCCAAGGCACAATATATTAGTGAGAGGAGGAAGAGGGTATCTATTCCTGCTACTGCGCATGGCAGGAATTGGGAACCCTAAAAAAAAAAAAAAAAAGTCCAAAGACTACAGAATATATGAAACTAAATTTCAAAAAGTTAACAGTATGTTGCCACTGCAGAGATCAGTCCCTTCATTTAACAAGCACATTCTCAGCTCCCAAAGGCACAGGTATGCACAAATAAGTCACAGTTCAGGGATCAGTAAGAAAGAGTCCTTATCAAAAACACCATCATCCCAGTTAGCTGAGCTGCACACAAAGCAACCTTTCCATACACTGACTTGTTCTGGAAATTCAGAAGAATAGCTTTTAGTAGTAGGAGAGAGAAAACTGTGATTGCCATGTACTGCAATTAACATCTATGCACAGTAGTTGAGAACCATGAAATAAATATATTCAAATCCTTAGCTGGTTAGTCTTGTAGGCATCACTGTAAGTGTCTCTAAGGTTCGTTTAATGACATTACGGAAGGGTTTTTTCTTCACCTGCTTTCTACCATTGTTATAAAACCAGTCTAAAGGTACTTGCTAACAGACCATCCATACACACTGCAGATGTAAGCACCTCAGATTGTCAAGATGAATGGCCAGTTTGGATCTCAGTGTATCTTTCTCATTCCTCATTCCCATGTCACACTATTTTTGGGATTTTTCCAAGCTTTTACTGCACACAGCACACGGCTGAAAGCACTGGGTTTGGTCTAGGATGCCAGGGTGTAGGGGTAACCTCATGGCGGTCTTCAACAACCCAATGGCAGAGTGGCGATAAGACCAAACCAGATTTTTCCGGGAGATGTGCTACAAAATGACAAGGGGCAGCCATCAGAGATGGCAACAAAGAAATATTTGTCTAGATCAAGGGACTTCCTCTTTTCCTTCTGCGGGGAGGGTCAACTATTGCGACAAGTTACCTGCACAATTTCCAACATCAGTATATTCAGGGCTTGCCTGTGCAAATCTCCAAGCATCCTGGTCTTACTGGACCTGCTTCCAGCACGAGTTGGACCCAATGCTTTTACAGATCTCTTCCAACTGAAATTATTATACAATTCTGAAACAAATTTGCTTCCAATTTTAGTAAACTACTCATATATGATGCATGGTCTAGGAGTGAATCTGTGTCTGGTTCACACAACAGAATCTTTTCTTTTCTGCAAACAGACCACTATATTGGTCTTTTTAATCACAAATTAAAAATGTTTCTGTTTGGTTTTATGGTTTTATTTTTTCTTCCCCAAATGGTAAGATTTCCAAGTTTTGAGGAGTTCCTGTTCAGGGTATTTCTTTTAATTTCAGCAAACACACTGTGCTCCTTTACACAAGAGAACAGGCTTGCTTTTCCGTACAAGAATAGGAACATGGACAGAGGCTCAACAATAACTGAAGTGATTGTGGTTATATTGCAGAGCAAAAACACTTTACCAGTATAACTAGTTAGTACTACTTAGCACCAATTATACTGTATACTGTATTATATACAATTATACAGTTTTAACTGGTGGATTTACAACTACCAAGACTAAGGGCCAAACCACACCTCATATGAGACAGGCGAGGCTGAGCCCTGATTTCTGTATCCTGATTTACTTACTATTTGTTTGCAATCTGTTCCAGTCCAAGCTAGTGCTTGTGTAGGAATGTGCAATCGAGGGCTTCCCAGCAGCTTTTCATAATTTCACAATACTTTAGACCAATTTCCATTACAGCTGCCTTGGATCTCCTTGTCAGCAAATTATTGATCCTATAGCTGCGGTGCAGGATGGCAATAAGAATTCATCCATATATCATTCAAAGACAGATATCATTTGGATATCACATGGATGGATAGGTAATGACATACCACCTTATGAGCATGGGATTCAAAATACCTCCATTGTCTTTTAAAAAAATTAGAATAAATCTATCTAGATCAATGCCTTTAACACAGCTGGTCTAGAAAGAGTCCTGATCTAAAGATACACAGCAAAACCCCCTTGCACTCAGAAACAAAACAATTAAATTCTTTATATTTAACCAACATTGTTAAAAATGGTGGAAAGTATTATCTCTGCATAAAAAGGGTATTTTGTCTCAGTAAATGAAAAGACACGGTGAACAGCTTGTTTTCTATCTGAAAGGTCATCTATTCATTCTGTTGTACGTCTTTTGGATGATACAATGCAACTATTAAAGTTGGAAGTTTCACAAACATTTATTCGGAAACAGCTGAGCTTGGAGTCAACAACTACATTTTAGTTCTTTCTTGAACCATGTGACTGAGCAGTGATCCTCACAAAGTCAGAGACATTTACAACAGATTTAAATTTACATCATTTACAGAATTTACAAAATTTACAACATTTCCCTAACTTGCTACTCTACGTAGGTGATATCTGAGTTTCAGCAGTACAAAGCCATGTGTTCAGAAAAGAAATTAAGTCCTAGTTGAAGCAAGACTGAAATGTTTATCAATGAACTTCTGCAATTGTTCCAAGTAGCATGACTCGAGCATACTAACAGGTGTTCAAAAAACAACTTATAGGTCTATTTTTATTACCTAATAATCTGTTTTCCAGATGTCTATCTTCAATTCTTCCATTCTTCCAGCATGTCAGAGTGTTGGGACGGAAAGAAAGGCTGGTTTTGCTATGATTTGAGTTTTTTTGCTTTTTTGCTTAAACTTCTGGCAAGAACTATGCTACAGACAACACTAATGCAATTCTCTCAAAAAAATAGTGAAGGGAAGCCTAACATTTTATGTTTGTTCAGATAAATTACAATTGTTTTTAAGCCCTCTGTTCATCTCCCTCTCTCATGCTCAATCATACACCCCTCCATTCACAGTCTCCTGTTTCTAACAAAACAGCTGAAGTTGACACATGTACACGTTGTGGCTTCTATTATCCTCTAAATGCAGAGGAAATGCTAAGAAGAAAAGTTCATGAATTATGTTTCCCATAACTTGTATATAGGCTAAATTTCTTCAAATTGCCTCTGAACTTGTTTAGCAATTTAAACCCTAAAGGAATATTCTGAACAAAAATGTCTGGATTATACACGTGGTCCATTAATAGCATCACTCATCCGTTAAATTACTTTAACAAGTAAGCAATGAAAGTGCTTTTGCTAGATTAAATATCTATTACCAGACGTCACCTAAAGACTTTACAGTAATATTCGTATTTTTAAATGCCTGCACTAGCTTGTAGGTATTTCCCTAAAGTCCTACTGTTCACTGTAACTATCTTCTGTATTTTCTTCCTAAATGCCCTGTAATTTAAAATCATGCCAGAATGGTTTTTCATGCCATAGCAGGAACACAAAACCTGAGGGTGTACTAATCTTTCAAAAATAATTTGTTCAAAACAAACAACTGCACACTTGTCAGATACTTTTGGACACAAATATGTGTCCACAAATGATAATTTCTGCTCTTAATCTGCAGAGAGAAAGGGTAACCATGAGAGGATTTATTCACAGCATATTATTCAGTCTGTTACTAATGGTCACTAAGAGCAGTAAATCTGAATGAGGAAGGGCTCTAAATGTACAAGTTGAGCTGACAATTACAAACAAAAGTCTTTCTGTGCTTTTTTCTGTTTAGTCACAGTTGATTTAAGAGCTAAAAAAAAAGGCAATTTCAGTCAAATCATTAATAATTTACAGTCCACCATAACCCCACTCAGAATGGCAGTGAAAAGCATACCCCTGCTTTTAAATTTTACACTGTGTTCCAGTTTCTACCTAAATTTGTGACCGTTTTCCCTATTATTCCCACAGAAAAAGTTTTTCTGGGATTTATAGCAAACAAGAAGAATAAAATTAGCAGTAATTGTTGGAAAAGAAAAGCTCATATTGGAAGAAAAATCTTTGTGCAAAAGTCTGTGATGCTATGGTATTTTTTTTTAATTTCTCTTCTTCATGATTTTTTTATATAATCTTTTTCTTCTAGCCATCAATCTAACTTTTCCTCGTTCCTCACAATTTTCGTTTATTTGGCTAAGCAATTATTACAAAGTATGCAGTTTAATTGCAGCTATGGAATATTTAATTTCAAAAACAATTTCAAGAATTTTAAAGCTTCATTAAGACACGCAACAGAACCGTTATGTGTCCAATGGGCTCCTGTTCTTGCAGTTCTTTGGGGGCAGCCTTAGGCAGTAATCTCACCACACCAATTGAGTGTGGTGAGTTCCATGGGCATAAAAAGAATAAAAAAGCAGGCACTTGTTTGTTATTAAATAATCAATTCACTCCAGCTTCTGCTGAGACAGTTTCTCCCAGGCTGTGTGTCCCCAATAAAGCATCATGGACAGCAGCTTTACCAGGAGCAGTTAGTACTGCTCGTCCCACTTTTCTGTGATGTACAAGTTCTTCTGCAAGACATGTGCAGGGTGGCTGAGGGATGAAAAGAGCAATATATAGACATGGGATGTTCTCACATATGTGAAATATCCAGGGAACATTTGCTTTCATAGGGTGATGACAGCCAACAGCAACAATGGTGTATTTGGGTGAAGGAGGATCTAGGGTCCCAGAGAGAGTAAATGGTAATATGTTTGGATAAACAACGCGTCATATGTTCCTACCTACTTAAAAAAAAAAACAAACAAAAACAATCAAGAGGATCCCCTGCTGCTTTTCATGTATCCATTTACCCCTCTAACCAGATCATACCCTTTCTTTCTGAGAAAACAGCCCTACAAATACTAACTCAAGGTGATGGTGCAATTGTAAATGCCAGGAGGAAAGAATGGGTTTCCTACATGGGTTTACACACCAAATATTATTCTCCAATAGTTTCGTTTCTCCTTTCCTCACCTTCTTCTCCAGGCAGGGTACCAATTACTAAGGCTTAGGACAGAAATTAATACAGATCTGGAAAGAGAAATTGTCCATGGCACACATTTAACAAATCAGGACAGGTGGCACTTTACATGGTTGGACATTGCCATGTCCAACACCTATAACCTCTTCTCAAAATTGAGCATTTTCTTAAACTACCACAGTGGTAAAAGGCATCAGTGGAGCAGCCTCACATGAATAACTTGTAATGTAAACATGAAAAGAGACTTAATTTAAGGGAAATACCTTTGTCAAATGGACTAAAAGTTAAATTCTTCCGATAAAATTAAATATATTTGAGGACAGCTTAAAAAAGAAAATGTTTAAAAAAGCTATCACATATAATGAGTAAAGAAGCAAAAGCAGGGAAATATTCCAGTGTTACAGAAAGATACACCTCTCTAACTACTCACCCGGCAATTTGTATGTCCAGATATTATTTACTGGCATGCATGTGCATCAACTAGCATTTTTAGACCATCACAGCTAAATCAATACTGCATATCCATTTACATTACAAACACATCCAACAGCTCAGACTATATTCAGAATACACCTATTGCTAATATTAGACTCACTGCCCAGCCATGCCAGATATAATTATTCCTAATGCCTGAGTCATTAATCCCTTTATACCGACAAGAAGAGATAACTTGAAGGCAAATTCCAGTTTGTCCTGGTTTTCTGATCACACTATACATCCTGAATAGTTTTTGGCTTGCTGCTTTTCAATGGCTAACAACAAAAATCCAACAAACAAACAAACAAAAAATCAAACAGAAAAACAAACCTGCTGAAAAATAAGACAAACAAGTCTTCCCACTCTCAGTGACAAACTGTGACTGCTAAAATGACAAGAACCATTCTCTTTTTCATTTACAGAGCAACATTTCAGACACTGTTTTTTCCACTCTATAGCATTTCTGTTTCCGTGTTCTTTCTGGTACATGCTTCTTTAATTATTAAGAAAAAAAAAATAAAGCTATGCAAAAGAAGGCAACGGAAAGAATTTAAAATACGCAACATATCGAGCTTTTTTCTTAAAACTGTGTGGTTTATAAAAGGTAACTTCCTCTATACAGAGCAGTATAAGCATATAGACACCATGCATATAGCCTCTATATTCCTTTATCTGCAGATTGTCTGTCATGTACTGTTAGTTGGGAAGAGAGTACTGATAGTGAAATCTGTTAAACTGCAAAGAAAAACAAGTAATCTTGGGTTTGTTCCTTTTTTTTAAAAACTTATCACCATTCTGAACCCAAATCTCTTCGACTTTGCACAGTACAAATCCATTGTGAATGGCTGTGCAAGAATTACAGAAAGATTTAAGGGTTTTTCAGGCTTGTATTCCACACTAAATCGGATTATAAGAAAATATAGATAAAGCACTGGAATGCAAGTCTTTTTGCACTTTATGCAAAGTAGTGATTCAGCTTTCTCCAAGGATTTGCTGGTGGAGGCCAAACACGTATGGAGATTGAAGGGAAAACAAAACAACAACAAAAAAAAAAGGAGAAAAAATTGCTTGAATGAACAAGCCACTGGAACTCAGTTAACTCATAGGTTAAAACTATTCTTGGCATTGTAGTGGCAACCCTCAGTCATGCTACAGAGCAGTTGTAGTTTTCACTATGTTTATGAGAGAATTAAACTAAGCAAAAGGATGAACACTCATTCACTGAATTAAAAATATGATGCTCTAAAGTCTCTGCTTTCCAAGCTGAGGAAATCACTAAGTGCCCTTCCTGCTCAATTTACCTTTCAGAAGTATAACAAATAGGAGAAATTATAAGATCTTTTTCATCCTGAAGCATGTTAGAACCTGAGTATAAGGTACTGGTCGTCGACATGTAGGAACTCCAGCAGCATGAAATATGAATGGGGGCTACACACGCATTTTTAAACATCAATGCAAACTCCGAGTTTTGTTTTGTGTGACAATGAGGTCTCTTTGGTGTTTGGGGGGGATATTTTGGACAAAGATGAAGAGGGAAATAAATGTATTTTAGACAACTTACAATAAATTCTAAAACCCTTTAGCTATGCCGTTTCCCATTTGTGATTATGACAAAGATGATGAGATGACCATGTGGTCAGGTCCTGACATCCCCTTATGTTAATACACTACCAGTATTAGCCAGAGTTACAAATTTAATAGTTACCAACAACCTCAAAATTTGCTCTCTGCTTTATCCCTATCTTGCAGGACCAGCCACTTCTCTCTATTTTGTGAGGCTCATCCTTCAGAGTATATCTGGGGAAAAAACCCCAAACAGCTAAAACAACTGAATCCTTTGGAATTTTTATCTTCCTATCTATGACTGAAAAGCTGGAATCAATAATACTAATGCACCTCTGACCTCATTATGCATACTGGAAAGCATTTTTTTTTTACAGAAAATATTCAGTGATGGGGTTAGCAACGCCATGCTGATCAGAAATAGTTGAAACTTACATGTCTCACAATCATCAAGATAGCAGCCCTATGAGATGGGGTTACAGCTGGGCAAACAGACAGATGAGCTCCCTGTGCCTGAGTAAAATGGATGTTGATTGCTTACTATTCTATAGGGAATAAACATTTTTGCTGTTTTAAATATTCAGTCACTGAGTTCAAATTAAACAAAATGAGGGCTGCAGAAAAGCATTTTCAAGTTTTTCAGCCTCTTGGTGCTGAAGGCTCGTAGACTCAATAAATTCGTGTCACATCTCTTATTCCTTTCTGCAAAACAAGAAAAATTATAACCACACCTAAAGGCAGACAATGCTACATGCAGATTCTTTGTGTGGTTTGGTTCACATAATACTATGCAATGCTCTGAAACCTTTCAGCAACACAAACACAGGTCCTGTGAGTTCTAATCATAATCAGAAAATTGCTTGTTCTGCAGAAATGGAAAAACGATTTGATGGCAACTCTTTTCAAAGATAGGAGTTTCTCAATAATCTGTAATTTCACAGCAATTTACTAAAAATGTCAGGATATCTCAGAGTACAAACAGTAAATGCAAATTGCTATCATTACTATCTGATAGCAAGATATTGCTCATGTCTGAGAGGGTGCTGAGTGATCCCAGACCTCCCTTGCATTTAGCAGACAGCAATGGTGCTCAGGACCTTGCAGGATTAGCCCTTAATTCAAAACCAAATCCTCTAACAGTGCTATGCCACCATGGACACAGCATGAAGCAAAAAATGAAAATGATGTTGAGAAAGAAAGGTCAATGAAAAAAAAGAACATCGATATATAATTTGCTGCTAATGTATTAAAACAATTATAGTAGTTATGTCACCTAACCAGCAAAGCACCGAGAAATCAATGCACAAAGGACTAAAGAGCAAGCCATTTATTTCTGGCATTAGGTTAGAAAATGAAAATACATAAGGGCAAGATATTTAACTTGTACAACCACATTTTTTATTAGAGGACAAAAGTCAGAACTAGGAATGATTTCTAAGGTCATCTCCCAGAAACTTCTGGCAGTATTTTAACATCTGCAAAATGAATCAAACACATTCTGTCTGGTAAGGTCAAAGATCCTCCTAGAGTTGCATTCCAGTTGCTGCTATCACATGTATTGGAGCAGATTCTTATTTTGTTTGAGGGACAGAAAGCCCTGAAGCCACAGGCAGAGAGCAAATGTCAAACTTGTCCAGCTTTAATGAGACACTAATTTTTCCACATAGAAATCTGAAGCTCCCTTTTTCCTCCAGGTAGGAGGGAAAGCTGGTGATTAATGTGCAGCTATAATGGCCAGAGTTACTTGAAATTATTGAACAAATCCTTTACGCCTTATACATCTCGAAGCATTAGAAAATGTTGTCTATAGCAGTCACCCTGAAATAGTGACAATTTTTGTTAAAAAAGTGTCTTTGACTGCTGCAGCTGAAACACTCAAGCTTTCCATGCAGTAAAACTTGACAGCAAATGGAGGTATTTTAATGCACATGTGAAATGTGAAGTCCTCACACAAGTCTTGCTGCAGAAGGCAGTCACTCCTTGTTCGCATCAGTCACCTCCCAAAGTGCTTTAGGAGAAAAACCCATCCTCTCTTTCTATCGATTGTTTAAAATAAGCCAGCCAGACCAGGATTGCCTGTAGCAGCAGGACAGAGGATAAAAGATTTAATGGTTCCCTTTCATCCTTCTGCCCGCAGTCCAGCTGCCTTAGCACAGCACGCTGTGATCTGCCCTCATGGGTTTGCATCTCCAGCCTGCACACTGCCTGGCACCCCAGGCACTGGTGTGGCTCAGTGAAAGTTGCATGAGCAAGTGCAAGGCAAGCTTCTACTTTCCTGCTTCTGTCTTGCACCTGAACGTCTTTGCACGTCTGCCATCACGCTCCTCCCCAAGCACCCAAAGAGGTGCAGTCTCTCCAGCTCAGTGACACAAGTCTGGGTGCCACCGAGAGCTGTCACTGCCTCTGTGCCTCCTTTTGTTACCTGATGGCAGCACAGCACACAGCCAGCAGCGCACAGAAAGGGGCTGTATCAACAGTCCCCTCTGCCACTGCAAGCCTGGTACTCTAAGGTGTACATGGCTGCTCAAGTCTTTTGCCAGGTGCACCAGCTCAGCAGACATTTGAGTCAAAAGGGAGCTTTAAAATAAGACATTCAACTTTCAGAAAGTTAACACAAAGGCAGGTGCATTTACTCTTTATTCTTTTTGTCTTTGCTGTCCAACGCTTATATGGTATTTAAGAATAGCCAAGTTTCAAATTCAGCATGTCCTTCTCATTGTTGAACTGGAAAATCCACTCCTAGGAAACAGTAATCTTCAAATATATATATGACTATTAGCCCCGACGTTTTTAACTCCAGTACCTAGTGACAGGCTTCAAAATCCACTGTATTTGGACAACACCCAGTCCAGCAGGTTATGACTATGCTGTAGTCAGTATAGTGACCAGAATACATTCCATGCTGGTACATGACATGGATAAAGGACAGGTCAAACTATACATGGCAATGAACCATCTAGAGCTCTGCAGGTCAGGTACAATGCCTAGACTTCAGTGTGCAGTGTTGTGCCTGTCACCTGCTGCTAGCTGCTTTCCATACCAACCAGAGGGACTGGTCCCTTAGGGGAACAGAAATGTACAGATTCGCATTGTATATTTTTTAAAAGTGTTTAGCAAGAAGCTTTAATCTATTATTTTCCCCCTACAAAGCAGCAAGGGGAAATTTCTTTGTGCTTCAGCCCGGGGAAACAGGTATAAGGAGAATCTTGCTTGCCCCTGGGCGCCAAATTATCATAAATATGCTAAGCAGTGCAAGCTCCCCAACATGTGGTCCCTGAACATGTGCAGTAAACATCACAGCATCTCTTCAGGGAAGCCTAGCACAACAAAACCTCCACTGACAAAAAGCTTCTGGCTTCTGTAGATTTGGCACAACTGCCTATAAAGGGAATGATGGCATTTTCATCTGAGTAAGAACTGTTGGACTTGGTCCAAATGTCTGTAGAAGACAGGAATAGCATGCACTAGACTAATGAACAGACCATGCACTTCATCCGGTACATGAAAGGTCAAGTGGTGGGGTGTTTTTTGTGTATTTGGTCACACACGCTAGGTTAGGGTCTTGCATATACACAGCTGTGGCCCCCTGTCATGTAACCTCCTAAGCAGAGAGTCACCTGTCATTATCTTCTGACACATGGAGGCAAAAGGCCTAGAAAAGATGCTGCATGGCTGCCCTGTGTTACAGGCCCTGCTGGGCAGAGGGCATGGGGAAGGACGGAATACATCCTGCAAACCCACAGGAGACCCAGGCAGACATTAGCATCCTGCAGTGTCCCTGCTGCACTGAAGGATGCCACTTCCAGCATTTTGCCCAGGGTGTAAAATACTTTAGGCTGATGGGTACACACTTCTCAGATACCTCTGAAATAACTTACGCATTATCTAAACAGCTACAGCACACAGCAGAGATCTCCTTGTACTGGGAGAGGGATGGCACAAGAGACAGAACACCCAAAAACCAAACAGGGTCATACATGCATCTTACACTTCCACATCTGCCTTCCTCCCCCGTCCCCAGGGCAGCGAACCATGGCTTCACAGCTTAAAACCAGAACAGTGAGCATCAGAGCACTCATAAGGCAGCTACATTTTGCTTCCCCATGTGGTGAATGAGTTCCAAAAAAAATCTGATGAGTTTCATGATAGTGGTGTTAAAATACATTGTTACACTAATTGTAGACTTATTTATATGATATACGTCCTTAAATCATAAATCTGAAATTGTACTTGCTATGCTGAGACACCCAAATCATTACAGTGACAGGTTAACATGTAATTAAAGACACCTTTTTTCCTTATTATGACATCTTAATGGAAGATAGCAATAAAAAATGTCTTGCACATAGTCTGTGTATGTATTAAAAACACCAAACTTCAAACTATTGTGTTTGTCAGTACAACCCTGTGCTGACAGCTGAATGAAAGAAATAACAAAGCTGCTTGCTTGCCCTGTTTAAAGATCATACAGGGGTAAGACATGAGGAATGGATATTATCCAGAGTTCAGCTGCTTGGGAGTAAAACACCTTCTTGATCATGTTTCCCCATGGCAGCAGAACTGTGTTTGTGTGCATTTTGGCTGCTTGCAATGCACAGTAGCTCAATACTAGACTTTTAAGAATGAACACCTTTATTCTGATAATTTTCAAACTATTTGTACTCACTGAGGACCTCAGCATTAGATCCTGGTTTCAGCTGTACCGTAATTACTCAGGGATTTTAGCTGATGGCCTTATTTATTTCAGTTAAATATAGTGGAGATATTAAGCAATTATAGATTAAAGCCTTTCGGGGTAATTTGCTAAAGGTGTATATTCACTTTTCTCATTATTTTTTATTTTTAGTGCTCTTTATTGATTTAGTCACAAAAAAAAAAAAAAGATCCAAAACACAACTCTTAGATTGCAGGACTATACCAGTCCAAAATTATGCCTTTCTTCCTTTGTATCTTTCTTTTACAAGTCTTATGAAATACTGTACTTTTCATGCACACACTGGGGAGCATTTAATGCAAGAGAAATGGAAATTGTTTGTTCCGTTTTTAGCTCTTCATCAAGACAGCCAACTGTCTCCTGGATTTCCTTAGGGCACAGAGGAATCTCCTTGGCTGACAGGTAAACTCTACTTTTCTGTACAAGCGTATATGAATCTGATGCAATGTTAAGGATAAAGGTAAAAATCACGAATTACAATAACACACAAGACAATGTGTTAAACTACGCCTCTTGGATCATCTGCTCCATGACCATGTTTCACCACTACATGTAACAGCATCTGGCTGTGACTAGTGCTCACTGCCATCTTTCATCTCTATAGCTCTTTTAGGCCATAAGTGCCAGCACAGTTTTCATAAAGTGTGCTTCATTTTTTCAGTGTGCGAAGAAAAGGAGGCAGACATGGGCTCAGGAGAGGCAGGAGCTACCTGCCAAGGCTGAGTACACAAATACAGTGTCCTCACTCCTTTTCTGCTCACCTCTCCACAGTCTCATGCAAACAATACCAGAGCATTTGGCCAACACCATCAAATGTGAGTCAGATGGTGATCTCTCTGCAAATTGCCTTTCCCTATCAATTTTTCAAACCCTCTTCAAATTAAACAGGCTAACAGCATACTTTCTACTTTCCCTCAGCATTTCTTCTTCTTTCTTGCTCCCCAAAGGAAAGTGACTTTTGCAACTGATTTGTCTGCCCAACTGTCTGTCAATCTTGCTCTCCCTTAGCCCTGTAAACTTTGAATCTGTTGACAAATTTCAACTAAATTTGAGACACAGCAGCAAATTGTCAGAGACACTATGTTCCTGTAAGCAATGAGTAAACTTACTCTCAGTGCTTACAGGAACAATAGTGTATTTGACACTCCCTGCCAGACATAGCTGGCAGTCTTTATTTCAGCGAAACAATAGTGTCTCTTCTAAAGGTGCACCTGAAGTAAGGGTTGCCATTAAGCACAGCTATGTTTGCAGACATAAAATAACTCGGCCAAAGGAGACGCAGTGATAGTGCCTTAAGATGCATCTGTCAGGAATGGGGCTTTTTTTATTTTATTAAAAGATATAATCTCAAACACTGTGACTGCTAGCATCACTGAGATGTCCTCCTTATTTAAATTCTGCAAACTCTGTCCATACCCTGTTTTTCTAACAAGGCTTCCTATCACTGCTGTTCCCATCTCCCTGCTGCACCAGGTTGCTGAGTCTTCTTTTAGTGGACTATAAATTCCCAGGGCAGAGCACTGTCTCTGTGTTTGCATAACACCAGTCACACACACTGTGGCTTCTGAATTACTGTCTCTATATATAAAATGACAATTCATTACCTTTCTGCATTTTTTTCTGCAAAAAGGGTATTTGGGGTTTGTTTGGTTGGGGTTTTTTTCATTAAATTGCTTTGATTATTCAATTACTTGTTAAAGGCAATTATTAAAAAAGGGGTTTTTTCCTTACTAAGAAGCAGCATCCTTTCTAGATCACCACTGGTTAGCCTATGGAAAATCATCAATTATGTGATGACAGTCTCAGACTGCAATCACTTGTCCTTGGCTGCAGCCCAGTTAACACTTCTGCTAGGTGAAACACTTCCTAAAGCTTTCAGGTTACAAAATAGTGAGAATGTATTTATTTTTCTTAGAGAGTGCCTGTCAGAGAAGGTAACAAAGCATCTTAAAGGAAGACTCTGAGGATTACATACCACCCTAAGCTACATGAATTCTTCATATATAAGAATGTATATTTAAAAGCAATTTTCCAAATCAGTTTTCAGAAACACATCGCTGATTACAGTAAAGCAGGAATCAACTCCATTAGGAGCTGCTGTGCTGAACACACAGTAGCTCACATCCCAGAAGGACAATGAAGTCTAATATGCAAGCTCATTTAATCACTGTATCCAATTACAAGGAGGAATAAATCATCACACACATGCCTACGTCTGAATTTTAAAAAGTAAATAGATCATGAATAGTCAAACCAAATGCTGTGAATCTCTGGATTCACAGATTAGCAGGGGAAGTGGTTCAATCACTTTCCATTTGAAGTTTTTTGTTCAGTTTGGAGCTTGATCGTACAGAGCTGATGTTCTCTGCATTAGGGAACACAAAATCCTGCCAAACATTCACCTCAAAGGAGCTTGTGTATGGTTTGATGACAGACTTGTTTAGTCCTGAATCATACTCAGGACTCCCCTAAATCACAGGGGTTTAAAAGAGGAGCTGGTTTTCTTCTAGCACTATGAATAGCAGCACTTTGGTCAGCTGCTTTGCTGTAAACTCCCTCATCCAAGATCTCCCTCTAGGAGGATCTGAATGCTCTCCATTTGTCAAGAAAACCCAGTACAGCAGCTTCTTGGAAAGTTGATGGCATTTTCATGTTTTTAAGACGCATTTAGAAAATTGTTATTAAAAATTTATCATTCTTTGTAATCAAGAACACAGCTGTAACATCCCAAATTACATCTTACTAACCTCGATTCCCTGAACAAATTTCCAATCCTTTAAACTATGATGTTAAATCAAATGCCCTATGGCCCATCTGCATGTCAAAACCCTCACCCCAGCAGGGAGATTAGATTCTCATTAATACTAACAAGATCTGTATTCACACATCAAAGAAAGAAACCCGTCCAAAATATTTACATAAGCTGCATAAGCAACCCATGAGGTGTTTGCCTGGAGAGATGGGCCATCGTGCTGGAGACTGTAACAAAATTTCCCTCAACCCACTGATACCATAACAGGACAGACCTCCGGAAAATGTCTCCTTGATGCTTTACAAAAGGAGAAGCCTAGTTTCAGCTGGTAGAGACCTTCCCTTGCCCGAGTTTAGACTTAGCTTGCCCAGCATGCCTAGGTTTCCCTAAAGACCACATCGCAAAATCTCCTTGCATGTGCTTTGGGCTCCTGCCCACAGCAAACTTCAGGGTTCCAGAAGGCCCCACGATGGCAATGGCTTCCCAGGATCTCACACTGCCTTGAGGAAGGGCTCCCTGCCCACCAACCATCCCTGCCGCACAGAGCACTGCAGCCCCAGCACAGCTGGTGTCTTCAAGCTACTGCTTGCTGGTACATACCAGGATGGAAATTTTCCACCTGCCTGTTACAGAGTTAAATTCTACAGACAGCAGTGAAGACAGTTAACCTCTACAGATAGTAAGAGGAGAAGCTGTAGTCACCTTAATAGGCAAAATGTTTACATTTGCCCATTATTAGTGGTTTTCATGCTTTGGAGCAATGCTACATGGCCACTGCCACTTTAAGATTTTGAATGAAAACCCTTTGACAACCAGGATCTGACAAATGCTATTTGTTTGTGGTTGCTTTTCACTGTTGTTTGTTTGCTTCCAGCTTGTGGCTGTGCATCCCCCATGATGTACTAACAGTAACAACAAACAAAATCCCACGGACAAGGCTCCTATGGGACAGGGAATGAAACCGCACAAGGGTTTCATTATTGTATTGATGCCAGGGCTCTACATTCATGGCTGAAAAAGAACAAAACCGAGATCTGGCTTTCTGGTTTTAACTGCAGTGGTTCCTAGAGAGAGGTCAACCAGCCCTAAATCCTAAGAAATGGGGGTGGAGAGGGTTAATGCTTGTGGAATTGGCAGAGTCTTGTGGGCAATGGGAAGAGGAAGGATAATGGCAGGAGGGGGATGCAGAGTGTATCAAAAAAAAAAAGAGGGAAGAAACTGAAAAGCAATAAAATGTGAGATATAAAAGCCTCTAGCAGTCCCAAGTCAGACAGCATGATTTCTCCATGATTACATTCCTGATTCTGGCACTTTATATCTCTATCAAAACCTTAAGTTCAAGCAAAGGAATAAAATCACAATTCATCTCAAATGCTGCCGCAAGAAAGCCGAAGTTTTTTATTATTAGCTATCATCAAAAGTAGATCCATCGATGCTGCCATTTTATTTACATTCATCTATTTTCCCCAAACTCTCACCCTAGAATATTTTTGCTCTCAATGTCCTTGAAAACATCACATTTTCACGTCAGAGAGAGTACTGGTTGGGTTTTGGAAGGATCTCACAAGCACTTCTGAACTGAGACAAGGTCATCTCACAATCTCAGCCTGGCTTGAGAGACAGTGATGTGAGCTGCTGCCACAGCTACAGCTCACATTGGTATTTTTCACCTTGTCTAAAAGATGGGACAAGTAATTTACTTTATTGCAGTAACTGATGCTATTCTGAAAAGGTCTTTCTGCCAGAGCAAGCTATACTCCATGAGAGTAACTGACATCTCATGAAAAACCTTTGGCTGTCAAAGTGCTGTAATTCTACTCCTATTTCAATCTCTGAAAGGATCAAAATTGACTTTAAAAAAACACGCAGGACTGTCTCCAATGCCAACAACATAGACTCTCCTAAAAGGTGTTATGTAGCCCAAAATGATACCAAACTGGATCAAACTGGATTTTTCCCTCTAAAAAAGCAATAGCAATTTAAAGCCTGCATTATGAGTTTACCAATTGCACTTAATGCACAGGGCTTCTGAATTTATGCTCAGCTCATTCTGCTCTATTATCTCCTTTTCAGACAGTCCCCTCCTCTCTCACTAAAGTATTCCTACTACAACCATCTATTCCTACATCCAACAGCTCATCTTCCGACTTGCCCACTAAAATCAAAACCTAGTAAGATATCACAAACCAAAGCAGAATGCCCCGCAAACCTCTTCCAGCACACATCAAATTTGGCCTTCAGCAGCTGCTGTCACATCTGCTCTTTCTCCTCTTTTTTCCTTGGACATGCTAGAGAAGGCAGCAGCCAGCACTAGGGCAAGGCAGAGCCGAGCTCTGCTGCAACTGATAATTCAGAGTGTGTTGGCACCAGTTTGCCAATGCCCCAGACAGGCTTTCTCAAGCAATGGCGTTTATTCAGCTCCACAGCAAGCAGAGGCATTTGGTGCAGTAATGCAGCTCGAGGTCTGCAGCTTTTAAGAGAGATCTTAACAGCCCACAAAAACCCTCATCAGGAACTACCCATTGGGAAATAGGCAGAAATCTATACCAATTAATGGTTCACAAATAGGTCTCGGGTTGTGGCTTTTTGTTCTTAATCTCCCCAGGTGACCCCTGAGCCCAAGGATTTACAGAAGGTAGTAAAATGGGAAAAGAAAGGACTGCATCCGTACACTGTACAATCAAGTATCACCTAACAGTAGCAACAGGCAGTATGATAGGGAGCTTAGTAAAGAAACAATTATTGTAGTTTGGCTACAGCAAAAACTAGTCCCACTCTTGCTCACAAAAAGACCAAGGCTGCTACTTCCATAGTACTGTGAAACTGTTTGAACTCAGGGCATGTTAAGAAGGATTGTGGGGGAAGGAGGAATTAAGAGCATGAGAGTAAATTTAGTTCACAAGGGGGAAAAAAGCTGCTTTGAAGAGCAGATTTCTTTTAGATTCTTAATACACAACCTCAAAGCCAGGTCTGCAGTGAATCCATCCTTCCACTCTGTGGGCGGGGAATGAAGGCACTCTTTATATTTCTCAGAAAATGTTAATCTCACAAGAAAATCATTGTATTAGAGCAACTTGGAGCACTGGAGGCACTGGAATTCAAACCCCAAAGACAGTGTGTGAACTGTATTCTTGGATTCAGAGATGCAGCAAGTATGCCAAGATACAGTTTTATGTTTTCAGTATTCTTACATAAAAACTTGTCCACTCCATACAGGCTTTCTCAAAAAAAAAGAAAAAAAAAAGAATTTCGGAGCACCATCTCCCAGTTTTATAACATTACAGATTCTGCTTTTAGGAAAGAACGCTTTGCTGTGTCCTGAGAACAAGTTCCCATCTTAACAGCCATTGCATTAAGTGCTAATAGCAACACAGGAGTCATTAATGTACAAACACACCTACTTAAATCAGCAGGTGAGGAATCTCTGTGTGATTAAAGAGGAACACAAAAAGAGAGTACTAAAGACAGTGTCCAGTTTTTCAACAGTTGGCAGATCAGGGTTTGATTGTAAAAAGCCTTACAAAGGAAAGAAAGGAGAGCAATGCTAAGCAGTAAGAATGATAAATGGGCAGGAAAGATGAAGGACCTGTGGTGAAAGGCTCCATGGTTGGGGTTTCTGAAGGACAGTGTACTCTGTGGCTCCAGCTGAAGAAGCAGGACATGTGGACACTTCATAAGAGGCAGCAGCACTGATATTTCAGTTTTGCATTTTGAGTTCCTACTCTCACAGCTAACTGACCTGCCAGCCCACACACCATCTGTTGCTATTCCTCTTATGCTACCCTCTTACAAATCAGGTCTCACTCTTCTACTAGAAACAGCACTTCTGAGATAACTGTATATGTTTTATTCTGGGAAAACATGAAGACAGGGTTGTATCTGGAGGCTGAGAGGATCTGGAAGTTGTTTCACCTTCACAGTAGGCGTTGTCCTCTCCCTTCATTCATTTCACACTTGGTGGTTTGATTGAACTACTGCAGGGGAATGGATCTCTAGTAGACAGAAGTCAGCAAGAGTTACTACAGTTTAGATTCACTTCAGAATTTGGTTATGAGGTTTTGCTAAGACGATGTTGACTTGCTTTGTCTTTGATGTCCTCATGGCTCACTAGAGCCAGTATGACATTAGTTGCAACAGAAGGGACCTGGCTGCTTCATTCTCCAGACCTGCAGCTGTGGAACTAACCCAACCTCCAGTGTAGCATTTGAGCCAAACAGGGAATCAACCCAAGTGGCTAGCATATTTCTAAAATGACACCTCCCTCGATGAGAGAGATCTCTTTGGCATGACCACTGTGCAGTGACTCAGTTTTCCCCTTTGACTTTATGGCCCTCAGTCCCAACCTTCTGACCTGGGAACACAAGTTATTTCTGCTACATTTGACACTGACCAGCCCCACTTGAGCAATTAGGAAAGGATTCAGACTAACACAGAAACTAAGAGGCAACTCTGCTATTCCTTTTATCACTAAAATACAAGCATTTTTATCTCTTGCAAGTATTTTTTATCCCTTTCATATACTTCTTGGCTTAGCAGCACCAGACAATTAGGAATTATTAAAAGCACCATTCTGAAAAAAGTTCTATAAAAATGCTTTTCAAATATACCAACATGTCTCTATAATCTCAGCAACTTAATTCATCTGTTAGAGAGATATATGTGGCCATATATAATTTCATATATTTGAAATAATTACTCCACTGATTTGTTAATTCATATCACCTATACTTCCAATGTCATTAGGGAAAACAGATGTTACAAATAACTGTTTAAACCTCTTTAAGGTCACATTTTCAGAAACCTTACCAAATTCCCAGCGTCATAACGTCTTATCTGCCAGGTACCTCATCAAAATGCTTGTATCACCCAACCCCATTTTGCAGTACAATAAATTAACACATTATGCCTTTTTTGACTTAAAAAAAACCAACAAAATTAAAAGTGTTTTCCACTGTGAAAAGAAAATTATTCTTACCCCTAAAAATATTCTCCTGATAGACCAACACTTCCCAATTCTTTTCTGCTTAAACAACTAAGATCATCAAAATCCCTGATATTGTCTACAATGCACATCTTCATAATAAATGGTTTCACACTAGTCTTTCACGACAGCTCCTCATCACTTTCTCACATAGCAAAAGGTGACAAACTAGCTATAATGTATCACAGAATTACAGAGAAAAGACTGAGAAATTAAGAATACTATGATCTAATTGACTGTCATATAGAAGAAGTAGCTTTTTCTTCTGCAAATTTTACTCAAACACAAAACACTAAACACTTGGGGCTCTACCAGCTATTCTTACAGAGAGTACAAAAACATTTGTTTAGGTGCCTAGGTGCTCCTGGGCACACTGAAACCATATGTTTGTCTGATGGCTACCTCAGTTCCTTTCTCTCCCTGAAAGGGTCTAATTGGACATAATGGTGAGACAATTCAGGAGCAGCATTCCCAGACTTTGCCTTTCCAAAAGTTTGCCCAAACAAGTTTTAGTGCCCAAGTGCAAGTAAACCCTTTTCAGGCTCTGCATCCTCACTTCTCAGAAAAACTGTCTGAGCTCCTGACGCAAGACTTCATCTCGGACAGATTCCCCTCATTGGCATTTCCCGTTAGCTTGGGCACCGCACTGTGTGACACACTGTCTGCAGTGAATCCCAGACATGGTGCTCCTTCTGCAAACTGATTCAGCTCACTACTGTAACAGAAAGTAATCCTACCAAAGGGGAAAAAACCAGATTCCTACTAAGATACCTGAACCTGCTTGGAACAAGGTCAAACCAAGAATAGCTGAGGAGAAGGTGTTACACGGCAATGTACGGGAGGAAAACTAGGGGTTGTCAGATCTTCCCATTTGAGCAGAAGCCAGTGTCAGTGCCAGCAGCTTTGGTCCCAACTTCATGATATCCCCAGAGCTCCTGCTTATCTTGTCCCAGCTTCAAGTCCCATCATGTCATTTGCAAAGCCATTCAGCAGAAAACTCTTCACACTCTGCTGCCAGGTGAACTGATAACTCGCTCAGTTGTCCTACCTGAAAGAACTAGTATCTTATTATAATCTTGGATTCTGATTAATTCCTTCCAAACTGCAATGTGCTGCATGTGATAGACCAGGTCAAAGACCCCCATAAAAAAGAACCAGGTTTTTGACAGCAGCCCACAGAGGATGCCCAGGGGAAGAAATAAACTAAGAAAAAGACAAATACAGAGTTATCTTTCCAAGACACGCCCTCCTAGCTTCCAGCACCTGGCAGTGTAGACTTTCCAAATGGGAAATTGTATTGGCATTACTGCAGCGATGGAGTTTTTGCCAGGCTTTTGCCCAATTTTTCTTTAAACCCTTCCAATCTTTGGCTTCCCCAAAATCCTCACAACAATGACTTTCACAGTTTAGCTGTTCATTATATCAGAAAATTACTTCTCTTCATGATTTATAAATAATTTCGCTGTGTTACAAAACACTTGGTATATTATGAGAAACAATGAACAATCTTTCCATCTCACCTTCCTCACACAATTCAGTCCTATAGATCTTATATGCCTCCTTTACCAAAGTTGCCTTCCTATGAAGATCAGACTTAGACTACTTATTCTTAGATGTATTTAATCTATAACTCTAATCACCCCCGCTGCCCTTTGCTTCATTTTCAACCTTTTTAAGCTGGGAGAGAAGGAACCATATTATACCTACTATATTACACATTTATACAATGGTATAACTATGGTTCTTGCATGTCTTCTGTCCTAATTAGCCTAAATAACATTTGCTTTTTTACCATCTCTGATCAAAAAATTTCCAAGAACTACCCACGCTACCTCCAAAGACCTATTTTCTGCATGATAATAGCCAATTCGGCACTTCTGTTGAATATGTATAATAAGGATTTCCTCTTCTCCATGGTAGAAAACGCATTACTTTGCATTTTTCAAACTTGGATCCCATCTGCAATTTTATCCTGCAGTCATGCAGATTTTTATTCCTTTCATCTTTCTTCAGCCACAGGACTGGTTTGAAGGGACTCACTCCCAACTTATTTTCCCAGTTCTACACTGCCCTTACTACTTTCACGAGGCTATTTTTGAGTTGGATCCTGATCTAGCACAACAACTCAGATAGAGATGGGGATAACAGGGTGTACAAGAATATAATCTTGCATGGCCATCAAAGGTGAAACCATGGCTTTATTTATCAAAAGATCGCAACCATTCAATAACATCAGCATATGATGTTACCTCAGATTTCATTCCACACTCAGCAGCACCCAGTCTCCAATGGCAAATTCCCTTCATTTTAAACACTAACAACTTATACTCACCTTTAATTTTCTCTCTTTTAAGTAATGATCAGTCCTGAAAAGCATCTTCTTCCTTATCAAAAAAATCTTTAAATTTCTTTAAGGATTTTTGGCAAGGGACTTTATCAAAAGCTTTTTGGAAATATAAGATGCAGGCAGACCAGACCGTATATATCCTCACACTCCTTCATATCTTTAACAGCTCTACAGAGTACAAAAGATCTGAGCTGTCTGAAAAAAAAATCCCTACATTTCTCTCTTCTCAGTTTCTGCATACCTTTCTTTCTTCTGCATTTACTGTACTACCACCCAGTTTCCTAGCACAAAGGTGTAACTTCATGCTGGAATTTTGCATCTAATCAAACTCCTGCAAGCAAGTCCAGCTGCTAAAGACACTAGTCCTTCTCTCCTGCTGTCCTCACCTGTGCATTTCTCACTCCCTGCCGCCCTCTGAATCAGGGGAAACCTTTGTGTCACTAACAGATTAAGCAGATCAGGAGACTGATCCACCTTAAAACTAACAATTTAATATTTCCTAGGTTAGTATCAACTAGAACCAGCTCCCTGCTTGGGTCTGCTAAGAATCACACAACAGGCTGTAGAGGCACAGAGTGCAGGTGCACCAGTGCAGGTGCAGGACTAGGTGGCCAGGAAAGGCCGAGTTGCTTCTTTTGACTACAGCACCAGTTGATGCTGGAATAATGTATTGGTAAAATGACAACCTTATTACTTAGATGCTCCCTGAATAGAACAATTTCTTTTAATTGGCATCACATTTTCTACCTTCCCCTGCCACTCAAGCTGATTTATATGATAGATTACACACCACTGTTAGGAGTTCAGCAATTTCATATCGGAGTTCCTTTAGAAGTCTTTGGGGAATAATATCTGATCCTGGTGATTTGTTACTATTCATTCTATTGATTTATTCTAAATTTACTTCTACTTTGAGATAGCTTAGACTCATGCTGCACAAAGCAGTGATCCTCTGCAAGAACCTCCCCAGGTTCTCTCACATGGATCACTGAGATATATTATTATTTTATGTTTTCTGCAATGCTTACGCTTATGCAGTCTAGTAAACCTTTGATCCACTCCTATGGACATGGCAGTAATATGCATTTAGCTCACTCAGTTCACCAAATTTTCCTAAAACTTTGTGGGAAAGTTTATAAAATCCCTCAAAATTATGACCAACATTTCATTATAAAGGACTGGTAAAATGAAGGGTTATCAGGCATTTATTCTCTCTACCCTAAAAGCTGGAAGGTAGGATCACAAAGTGTTGAGCCAATATTTATTCCTGTTGACATCAGTCCACATGCATCAGATACATCTATGTTGGCTGTGTGGCAGTCAGTCACAGGAGTACATTTTTTAATACCTTTTAATCATCAGTAAATAGTGTAGTTAGCAAAAGACCTAACAACAACCTTCATAGCCAAGAAACAAAAGATATCAAAAACCAACCAGGTTTTTTTTTTCTTGGATCATTAAATAAAATACAGCCACATGGAAAAGGCAGAGCTATATCCATTTTTTTTGCAACGTCATTTAGCAGCTGACTACGATCAGTTCATGTAAGATAGTACCATTCTCATACAAGGTTATGTTCAATTCCACAGAGGTGTCATTGCCCAACATCAAAGCAGTGTCATTGATCCAAGTGTAGAAACAGAACGTATGAAACAAAAGTAACCCTTACACTAGGAACCTTAGTACTTGTAGGACAAATGGACATGGTCTGAAAGCCCCTCGTAGGTGCTACGTCAAGATCCTAAAGCTAGGATCATAAGCTGTCACACTGCTTCTGTGTGACAGAGGAGAGTTCCCAGTAATCCAGGGATCGTGCACAGTCCCAAATAAGGTGACACAGCATGGCACAAAGGTCATTACTCCTTTCTTTTCCTATTCCACAGATATCCAGACCATACTTTCGCATCTCTTCTAGCTACACAATGCGAATTCGTTCTTTTTCTGTACCGTTAATCCTTCTCCAGGCCTTCCATCATTTGCCATCCTAACTTCTGCAACAGCCTATCAAAAATATCATGCCTTCCCCTTGCCACAATTCCTTTCACCGAGTTCACTACAAAGATACATCAGATAAGACTGACACCGTCACGTTGCTCCAGCCACACTATTCCTCATTTCCTTTCTCTAGATCCCCATTTCCCACTGCTTCTTGCTCTCTCAAAGACCTTCACAAATCAATCTCTTCTTCTCTCTACTCATTCTCTAAAATTAATCCCACAGCAGGAAAGTAAAAGACAGGTGGTGTCAGCAGATGCAACGAGGGAGATTATGTTCTACTTCTGCAATGTTCTGCTTAAGCTGCCTGAGAGAGGTGGCCCAGCAGATGGAAGGAAATTGTCTGAGGGATCCAGACAGGCCTGGAGAAGCAGCAGTGACTGTGATCATCACTGTGTCATTCCAGAGGCTGACAAATGTTGAATGCAACCACCACACGCCAAGACTGTACGTTTGAATAGAGACTAGTCAGAAGATACTCCAAAGACTACATCAGAATAATATCCAGAGAAGGAAATGCTGCTAATGCTCAAGAAATAAAAGATTTTGCAGAAAATCTGAAAGAAATCTTGTAGTCAATGGGAAGGGATTAGAGATCCTAAGACACTAAGATTTGGCCTCTTGGAGATTACTTGTTCAAATCCCCATCCTTGATGAGGATTAGTCCAGGAGGTATGTCTTGCATTTTCTGCCTCGATATTGACATACTTGAAGTGTCTCACTCTGTTCAATTCTCAAAATTTCAAACTGCACTCTAAAATACACACTCAGTAGACATTCCCTACTGATTCCAACAATCTTAGAGGTGACTCAGAAAAGTTGTTCATTACAGAAATTTAAACTTTCCATCCATCTCATGGTAGGAAACAAGAACAGTGTTCTTGGGAATTGGTACATTACCGATTATATATAACTCGGTGAGATGAAAACTTCCTTCCCTTGACATGGCAGCTAGGAAGCCTTTGTTAGTGGCATGCTCAAATTTAAGGTGATGTCTCGAGAACTTGCACATACTCCCTGACACAGCCATCACAAAAACCCCTCATTCATTAAACAGTTATTGAGTACCTTAAGCCTAAAGAGTACTGCAAATCTCAGGCTTTCAAGACATCAAGAAAGATGTCTTATTGCTTACCTGAGCAATAGACTAGTCTAGCTGTGCAGATTGCATTGTTTTCAAGTGTCCTCAGCTGCGACAACAGTGCTTTCTCATGTCACAGGCAATGGGACAAATCTTCAGGTTGGGTCCCTACCTGTTTATTATAGCAGAGTTTATTAAGCTGAGTGCCTAAGGTATCTTGCTTCAGATTTAGCAGCAGTTGTAGGAAATCTTAAAGCCTAGTCTGGTCCCTAGTTAAATTTATTCCAGACCAGCCCCAGAACTTCCTTTACTCTTCCAAGTGAAAGCGGTATCTGCTGACTTGAGCTAGAAAAGGGAGGATAGCTGGAAGCAATCCATGGTGCATCATTCAGCCGTGTCAGTGTTCATGTGAAGCGGTGCTCCATGACCATGCTAGCCCCAGGATAGCGGAGTTTTTTGTTAACGACCATAGAGGGCTGCAGTTATGATTTGGTATACAATAGGTGGGAATGAAAACATGCAGAGCATCCCTCCTTGGGAAACAGTGCAAAGGGTCAAACAGAACAACAGCCCCTTGTGCATCAGCATATGTAAGAACAGCCCTTTCTCATGTTCTTTACAGACATAAATAAACAAACTGCATTGGGGGCTGCAGGGAAAGCAAGAGGCCATGGAAGTCATCCTGCAACTGGCAAACAGACAGCAGGAGCAGCAGCTGGGTACAACATCCTCCTTTTCTGTTCCACAAAGCTATGTCTGCTAAAATACAAGCCTGTGGGACTCTGCAACTCGATACGAGATGGGCCAGATTGTAACTAGAAAAAAATACAAAACCCAGTAAATCCAAGCACACAAATGGCAGAAAGATGCCTTCAGGTGCACACACAAAGATGTACGTATGTACAGTTGACATCCCATACTTCCTCATGCCAAATGTCACTGAGTCTGCAAAACAAACTGATAAAAACCATTACAGGTGCATCCTCCTCATAAATCACTGGGAAACATAACTCCCAAAGTCTTTTATTCTGATGAAGTTCTATATTACTAGATTAATAAAATCAGAAGAAAATTGCATGAGAAGCTACCCTTGAGGGGGTGAAGGGCTGCTGGGCAAGGTTTAGCACACATCTCTGTGATAGCAAAAAAATGAAGGCACAGCTACTTTTTTCTGTCCCCGGGATTCAGTTAACCCTGGCTACAGGGAAGAGCCTAATTGTTTCTTTCTAAAAGGAGTTAGGATAAGGCAGAAGAGGTGAGTGGAAGCTAATCAACCTTTAAATACTTTACCATCTGCTGACAACCAGGCAAGAAGTGGTTTAGCATTTGTTCTGAGAACAGTTTACCAGTCCCTCTCACTAACAATAACACCAGGCTTATGAATAGCCTTTCAGTGATGGGAGGGAAAGAGACCAAAGAGAAAAAAAGAACAGGCACCACACAGGAGGATGTATACAGCATCTAATGCTTTATGTCAGGAGTGCTTTACATTTACAAATACTAAAATATAATGCATATCGCTAGTGAAATTCTCACTGTTTTCCAGCAAGATTGTGAGCTTATAAAATAAGATGAAACAGACTATAAAGACTGGCAGCTGATGTCCCCCAATCTGTGTGTGATAAACATTAATGGGTAAACTTATTCTGGATTCAATATTTGACCTTAATAGGCCAATGAAGGATCTCACTACACACTACACTCACAGTGACTGTGAGCTGGTTCAAGTAAATTATACCCAAAATTAGTCTGAGTGCATCTGTGAAAGGAAAACAACCACAGCCTCTCTCAGCACTAAATATTAATGTCTAGGCAGACAAAAGCGGCACTAGGAACACCGCAATAATATCACCGGCAGACACTCTATACGTTTCTTCAGGGCATTGACACATCAGCACGAGGAATATGCCTATTGTCCCACATTAAACTAATGACTTGTTCTGAGACGTTCCTCTGGGAATCACAGATGTTATTTATAATTTCAGACACTTAAAAGGATTAAAGTGTGTTTATTCTCAGTAATCTCATTTGTAGAGAAAGATACATACAGGCAGCAGGAGTATGTATTTTAACTCTGTTGGGGACGACCAAATGCACAGCTCCAAAGACAGCCATCTGCCCTCCTCTTCGGTGTTTGGGACCTCCAAAAGTCTCACCAGCCTGGCTGTTTTCATTAAAACTATCTATGAATTTCAGGTTACAGGCACTTCTGATAAACTCCATGAGCTCTTGGTGACAGCAGGCTGTGCATATTGCCAAGAAATCCAGCTGAAAATTAAACTGCATGTCAAGTAGCCCTATCCATATAATAATTGCTCGAGGCTGGAATAAACTACACTCTCTGATTGAAAGACACGCAAGTAGAGCATCGGGCGATGTGCTGTGCCCTGGGCTATGAGGCGTTTTTATGAAACAGTTGTGTCAAAGTACTGGGGTGGCGTCAATACGAGTAGCTTGTCAGGAGGTGAGGTGCACTGCAAGTATCCTGGTTAATAGCTGCAGGCTACGAGGGACGGCAGCCCTGCCTGCAGGACATGGGTGCTGCACAAAGCCCGCCGCCGCCTGCGCTACCCAGGCGACAGCCAAAGCCGAACGTAGACCGGCCCGAGTTGCTGCTGTGTCCGCGTCTGCAAGCGGCTCCGGTAACGCCGGTGCTCCTGCTCCGGGGCCGGCGCCTCGCTCCGCCACCTCCCGGCTGCCGCGCCGCGCTCACGGGTTCCTCGCATCGCCCCGAGCTGCACATCAGGCTGGCAGCGGCTTGTGGCCGGTGGTGCCCGGCAGCGACCCTCGGCCCGCCCCGCTCTGCCAGCACCGGCACCTCTCCCCCATTCCCGCCAGCGGCCGGGGACACAGACTGCCCCGGCCGCCTCCGCCTCCCCGCCAGGCTCGCTCCTTACCCGTCTCTTTGTCCTGGGCGGCTTCCAAGTGCAGGTCGCTGAGGAGATGCTCCAAAATCTTCTCCGGCGTCCCCGACACCACCACGTATCTGTCAGAAAGCAGAGAGTCCCCGGAGTCATCCTCGGTAGAGGACTGCGAGCGGCTGCTCCACTCGTCCTCCTCGTCCTCCTCGTCAATGTACTTGAAGTAAGGCACGTCGAAGGTGGGCA